>SJYX01000112.1:371152-384544 GCA_006410675.1 Oreotragus oreotragus
GGTGTGCTGCGATTCATGGGATCACAAAGAGTTGGACACGACTGAGCAACTGAACTAAACTGAACACGTTTTAATTTTATCAATTTGCTGGCGGGATAATCCACTACGAGAAATTTACCCTGAAGTTATACAAAAAACAGTACGTATGTGGAGATTCACAACAGATTTCGAAAACAAAGCAAAATGGGAAACAACTAAAAACATTTAGTATCATGGGAACAGCTGAATAAATTGAGGTGTGGGCAGAAGAGCAGAGGGCTGCTGGGAAGATAAGGACCCCAGGAGAGTGTGAGCTGGGCGGGCAAGTCCCCAGTCATGAACGAGAACCTAAATATTATTAAACAGGAAGGAGGTATCCACGTCTCCACTCACGCAGCAGAAGAAGGAGGTGCCGGGCACAGATACACTCTTTCTCCAGAGTCAAACTGTTCAAGAACGGTTGTCCTGGGTTTCCCTGGTAGCCCAGTTGTTAAAGAGTATGCCTGCCACTGCAGGAGGGTTGGGTTTGATCCCTGATCCAGGAAGATCCCACGCAGCAGAACAGCTAAGTCCATGAGCCACAACTAGTGAAGCCCACGCGCTTGGCCTCAACGCGAGAAGCCACCGCAACCAGAAGCCGCTCACGCAGCAACGGACCCACAACAGCCGAGAGTGAGACAATCACTCCTTAAATTGTATTTAAAAAGAGTGACTATCCCTGCAGTCAGAGGAGACTTCCTGGACTATTTTCCTTTGATCACATAATTATCTGGGCTTCCCTGGTGGCTCAGCTGGAAAAGAATCCGCCTGCAATGCGGGAGACCTGGGTTCGATCCCTGGGTTGGGAAGATCCCCTGGAGAAGGGAAAGGCTACCCTCTCCAGTATTCTGGTCTGGAGAATTCCTTGGACTGTATAGTCCATGAGGTCGCAAAGAGGCAGACACAGCATAGATGTATTTCTTTTACATTTAAAGTGAATTAATTTAAAAAGACAAATCAAACCAAGTGAATAGCGAAGGGGGCAGATGGTTCACCGGTGGATGAAGACAGCCTCACAGTAGGATTTCCTGAGTGGCTCCACACGGAACGCCAATGTCACCAGCAAGGTGGTGCCCTTTTCTGTCTTGGATGTTGACTAAGGAAGATGTGCAACTTGAGAGCTGAGAGGTGAGTTTTACTGGGGGCAGAATGAGGACTGTAGCCGGGGAGGTAGCGTCTCTGATAGCTCTGAGAGGCTGCTCCAAAGCGGCAGGGGGGAAAGTCAATACGCAAGGCTTTGGTGGCAGGGGAGTTCAATACCATGAAGCCCTCATTTTACAAAAGGCTTTGTGTTAGTTATGAGGATCTGATGTCACCATGAAGGGATTTGGCGCTTCTCTTGATATGAGGAGATGCAAGGGTTGAGATCATAAACTCTGTTCTTAAAAACATCCAACTATCTAAAGACCTGTCCCACAGATTCCCTGAGCACAGAGCGCCTGACTCTGCCCTGAGTTCCCTCAAAGGCTGTTGAAGTTCAACAGCTAGAGCAGCCTGGGGTTCAGTCTCCGCAGAGGCAGACAGCAAAAGCCTTTGCTGTTCAGTCACTGGCCATGCTCTCGGTGAGTGCCAGTTTGAAGTTGACACAGATCAGGATGGGCAGGCTGACGCAGGGTGGCGAGTCCCTGCAGCAAAGGGTGGCATGCTCCCCACCTGGTGGATCTCACACCCAGGCCTGCGTACCTAAGAGGCTGTGTCCCTTTCCCTCACAGAGCAGGGCCCCAGGGCCAGAAAGAGAGCCCGTGTCTTGCGTGTGCCCCCGTGGGTGGGAAGCAGCAGGTCATTAACAGGAAGACGCTGTCACTGCTCATGCTCTGTAATGCAGAAGTCAGGCCAGGTGACACTGATACTTAGTGATGCTCAACCACGCCCCTGCCTCTGCAAGGCTCCGAGCTCCCTCTTGGTCATGCCTGCATGCATGCATGCTAAGTCGCTTCAGTCATGGCCGACTCTTGAGACCCCATGGACTGTAGCCCACCAGAATCCATGGGGTTCTCCAGGCAAGAATTGCCATATCCTTCTCCAGCAGATCTTCCCAACCCAGGGATTGAACCTGCATCTCTTGCCTCTCCTGCTTGGGAGGTGGGCTCTTTACCCCTAGTGCCACCTGGGAAGCCTAGTCTACACCTTGGGGGCCTGTAAATCTGATCTGATCTCCATGCTTCCTAGACGCAGAGCTGGCTGGTCTCCAGCACTTTAAAGGCTGTTCCTATGAAGTACCAAATTGCTGTTTCCTCTGGGAAGGCAGAGCAGACAGCCACCCAACTGGAGGGCCGGACGCTTCTGGTTCTCTGTATTAAAATTAACTTTAAATGACACATTGACTCCAGTCCTACGAAATTTAGCAAACAGTGCATTGCATTTGAATACATTATAATAATCAAGCTCCCGTGTTTGAATTAAAGCTTTTTATTGCATGATTTGACTGAATACTGTAAAAACCTCATTAATTTCTATGCCACTAATTTGTAATTTGTGATAAAGCCTGAACAAGGGTGGTGGAGGGAGGCGGGAGAAGAGCCCTGACTGAAGTTGTTTTTGTTTTTTTGGTTTTGTTTTTCCACTGCAAATCTTTTTCATGAAAGTGCAAATCAGCACTGTAAACAAGGTTGCAGGGGGTCTGATTTGAAATACTTAAGAAAATAAACTTTTCAAATACCTTTTAGAAGCATCATTTACATGCATACAATTTATATGCTAATTACAAATCATTCCAGTCTATTCACTAAAGTAATTCCCTTGAGAACCTCAGCTGGGCTTTTTCTTTTTCTTTCTTTCCCTATTTTCTTTTTTTTTGGCCTGGGTTAAGTTTACTATTATGCTTGAAAGTTACAAAATGTGTGTCCCAACATGCTTTATAATTTAAATGGGCTTTGTGTAATTAATTTAAATTAGTAAAATTTCACTGCAGTTTCTGTTGCTTTTTTCTCTTGCATTCTAATTCAATTCTAAGATGTTCAGAAAGTGTTTCTCCCCAAAAGGAAATTCTCAATAGAAGTGGTGGAACTAACTTGACCAAGGAGAGAGAGAAGGGGGAGGCTTGGGCTCCAGAAGTCTAGTCACCGTGCTGCAACTGAAACTATTTAATAGATTTTACAAGAATGCTTTGCAGTTAAGAGCGGTGTGTGTGTGCACTCAGAAACGACTGATCACCTCCTATCACCCTATCCCCTGGACTGTAGCCCCCAGGCTGTGCCGTCTATGGGATTCTCCAGACGAGAACACTGGAGTGGGTTGCCATGCCCTCCTCCAGGGGGTCTTCCTGACTCGGGAATCGAACCCACGGCTCTTCCGTCTCCGGCACAGGCAGGTTTTTTACCTCGTTACCCGGGAAGCCCCTCTCCGAGTGGGCCTGATAAGCTTGATAAATATTGGTGTCTATTTAGTACAATGAATAAAGCTGTCATCCTGGTGCAAGTTTTACATTCCCCAGTCATTTACCGTCTGAAGTCATATCTGTATTCATATCAAGGATTTTGCCTCGCATCCAGAGTTATGATGGTCCCCGGGCCAGAAGTAAATGAAATCAAATACGTAGGTCATAACTGCACAAGAAAATAATAGCCGGTTAGAGACAGAACAATAGGAAGGTGTGTCTGCCCTGCCTCTCCAGCCGTCCCAGTAGGGTGCGGGGGTGGGGATTGGGGGGAAGGTGGGTCGTAAGCAGGAGGACCAGTGGATAAGCTGGCTTTGCTGGGGAGACACAGGCCCGATGCAGACTCAGCTGAGAAGCTTGTCTTTTCCCAATTTATTTAGTTTGCTAATTGGGTTACAAAATAAAATTAAGACTAACAACAAATACCCTCCTTCAAGCCATGTAAATTATGCATTGCTTTGCTCTGCATATAACTTTAGGTGGTAAGGCAATTAAGCCTAGGAATGCTCAGCAGAGGAAGGCTGTTGTTCACAGAATCTAGCAGATGCCTTGGAATTTCAGTCTTATGCAATGTAATTATTCTTATGCGAAATATAATTAATGAAGAAAATGCCTCAGATGTGTGGGCTAGGAAGGCAAATATAACCATCCTTTATTGTGCCTTCAAGGTTAGAATTATTATAGCACTTATAATTTTATTATAATTACCCATAATGAGACTCCACGCATGTGATGTAGTCTACAGGCTTTCGACAATAGAAGTTTTCAAGATGCCTCATTAGGTATTTTAGTATATATTTATGTGATTTTTCACTCCGCCTCCCGGTCTTGGTGGCAACACAGCCCATGTAAAAGCATATGTACAAACTTTAATAAAAAGCGCCATCATTAAAGATCGTAAAATGATTACAATGAATAGATATTAAGATGTCACAGCTGCCTAAGCCACCCCTTTATGTACTCCCGTGCTGAATTGTTTTATGACCTAACATAAACCTATTAAACTACTGGTAATAAAGGATTGTAATTAGTGATAAAACCTTGTTGCTTAGTGAGCCAAGACAGTCATCCTTACTTTGAATTTTATTGAAAGTAATCAAGATGAACCTTCAGCAATGTCAGATAACAGTGGAGAGCAAGGTTGTGCTTTCCATCAGGGGCACCATCGATCAGCCTCTCTGGAGTTTCCCTTCTCGATTTATTTTGCTTGCTTTTTGTGTTGTTTTTATCTTGTTTGTAAACACCAGGTGCCGGAGGAAGCATTCCAAGGCGGAGAGGAGCTGGCAGGCGGACTGTCCTGCCCTCTGAACGGCGAGGTCCCGGGGTCTCGGTTCCTAGGTGTCCCTGTGGAGCTGGTCGGATGCAGCTCTGGTCTGTCTCTGTCCCCCGTAGCCGGGACCCCTGCCGCGGGGTGACACCCAGCCCTTCAGGTGCTGGTCAAGAAAGAGGAAGCCGTGCAGAGAACGGGATGGAACCGTGACCTTCTTCGGCTATCACCTCACGATAACATTTCTCCTGATCAGCCTCAGCCCAACGGGAACTTGGCTTCCGCCCGTGCAAAGGCCTCGCTCGAAGCTCCACGCGCCCCCCGGGCCTCTCCACCCTGCCCGCCCGCCTCCGGGAACACAGTCCTGATGCCCGTGTGTGCAGGAGGCTGCCTCTCCATGTCCACCAGTGGAGGGGATGCCCACAGCTCTCCAGATGTGAATTTCCCATCTGCCCTTCAAACTTCACGACGGGGCCCCTTGACCAGGGGGCGGGAGCCTGGAGGATGTCTTTGCAAAGCTTCAGGAAGGGGCAGGACAGAGCTCCCTGGGGGCGCCCCTGGCCTTGACCTCCGGGGCCTCAAAGGAAGGTGTCTGAGAGGCCTGCCCTGAATCTTTAAAGTGACCTGGAGACCCAGACCTTCCCTGTGCACCTAAGCATGTATCTGAATGAAGACCTTAGCAAGCATGTCCCCGCTGGGCCTGGCAGCCTGCCGCGCTCGGGTAGACCAGTAGGCAGACTTCAGTCACCAGAAATCTACTCCCTGTCAGTGGACACTGTGCATCCTGGGGGATAACAGAGCCTGGACTGAAAACCCCACCAAAAACAGCCAGACCTGCTGGAGGACAGCAGGGCTGGTGCGGGGCCAGGGTTCTGCCTGAGCTCCGGCAGGACACCGACCAGCGCAGACCTCAGTCCTAACCTTTCCCTGGGGGCCTCAAGGGCCCCACACCCAGAGGTGAGGAGCAAGGGAGGCAGGCCTGAGGAGCAGGGCTAAAGCAGAGACCCCGAGTGACTGACCGACGTGAGCTAGAAGAGCTGCTGAGTTATGAACAAGGAACGGGTGAGCACCAGGCAGACGGCAACACTGAATGCCTCCTGATGCTTCTCTTGTTTCTTTGTATCCCCTTCAAGCTATGTTTGATTGCTTTTTAAAAAATTTTACTAGAGTATAGTTGATTTTGGAAAAGGACATGGCAATCCACTTCAGTATCCTGACCTGGAAAATCCCATGGGTGGAGGAGCCTGGTGGGCTGCACCCCACGGGGTTGCAGAGAGCTGGACGCGACTGAGTGACTAACACACACACAGTTGATTTGCAAAGCTGTGTTAGTTCCGTGCGCACAGCTAAGTGGCTCAGTTATACGTGTCGCTGTTCAGTCGCTCAGTCGTGTCCAGCTCTTTGCGACCCCGTGGACTGCAGCACGTCAGGCTTTGCTGTCCCTCACCATCTCCCAGAGTTTGCTCAGACTCATGTCCTCTGAGTCAGGATGCCATCCAACCATCTCATCCTCTATCGTCCCCTTGTCCTCCTGCCTTCCATCTTTCCCAGCATCAGGGTGTTTTCCAATGAGTCAGCTCTGCATATCAGGTGGCCAGAGTACTGGAGCTTCAGCTTCAGCTTCAGTCCTTCCAGTGAATATTCAGGGTTGATTTCCTTTAAGATTAACTGGTTTGACCTTACATCATTACATGTATTCATTCCTTTTCAGGCCTTTCACCCATATAGGTTTTCAAGACTGAGTCTAGGCTCCTGCGCTATAGGAGGCCCTTGTTGATTGCCTGTTTTACATATGGCGGTGTGTTTCTGTTAAACCCGACCTATTCGTCTGTCCCTCCCTCCTTTCTCTTTTGCTTAGCGTAATGTTGCTTTCTAAGTCTGTGAGTCAGTTCGTAACGCCCTGCAATGCGAGAGACCCAGGTTTGCTCCTTGGGTCGTGAAGATGCCCTGGGAGAATGAAATGGCAACCCACTGCAGTATCCTCGCCTGGAGAATCCCGTGGACAGAGGAGCCTGGTGGGCTGCGGTCCCTGGGGCCGCAGAGAGTTGGACGCGACTGGGCGGAAGCATGGTCTCCTACACTGCAGGAAGACGCCGGTTTTAAAGTCAGGTACCACATATGGAGGGCATCATGTGGCCAGAGTCTGCAGACGGGGAGGGCTGGGGTTAGGGCCGGAGAGGCCCCCTTCCGAGCCTAATTCCACGCTGTCATGATCGGACGCATGCTTTCTCCTCGGTGCTCTCCTGTCAGTGCTGTCTCAGAAAAACTCTGAAAGGAAACCAGAGCCCAGCACGCTCCCCTAAATGTCAGCCTGGTGCCAGAATCTCCCATCACGTGAACACGTGGCACCTACGTGAAATCATTGATGGCTTTTGCCAGCAACTCAGAAAGACTGCACATGTGTGCTCTTTTTTATCTTAAATGTATCTGGAGTTGCAGGGCTAAATACGTAAGCTATAGCAGTTGGTCAGCTTTTAAGCTACTTGAAGAAAGGTAAGCATCTGCGTTGGCAACCCGAAATACCAGCCGTAAGCTGACAGGTAATGAAGCCAGCGTATCTGTAACAACCGTCAGCTCTTCTTTCTGGCAACTTGGATGTAAACCAAAAGCAAGAAAACCAAGGGGAGAGAAAAGGCAAGCACGTGAGAGAGCTTCGGCCGGAGAGGACCGCTGCTGGGCTGTCCTCGGGGCAGGTTAGCAGACCTGCCTGGGCTTTTACTGGGCTGCTGGGGGCAGCTCAGTGGGAAAGAATCTGCCTGCCAGTGCAGGAGACCTGGGTTTGATCCCTGGGTTGGAAAGATCCCCTGGAGGAGGAAATGGCAACCCACTCCAGCATTCTTGCCTGGAGACGCCCATGGACAGAGGAGCGTAACAAACGCCAGCACGTGGGAGTCGGACACAGCCTAGCAACTGAGTCTGCATGCGCGCAGTCTGACTGGAAGGAAGAGCTTCAGATAAGGTGCACGTCTGAGCTCTGCCACCTCCCGGGGTGGGCCCTGGTAGGGGCAGGCAGCACCTTCCCTGAGGCAGCTCCTGAGGTCTGATACTTCACTATTCATGGTCTGGACAAAACCTCCACCCTCCGTCTCCTGCCCACTATCCCAGTCCAGACGGGGACACACAGTACGTACTCTGGCAAGATCTCTGGCCACGTGGGGATGCTCTGTGTCTACAGATACACGGGCCAGGCTTGGAGCTCTCAAGGGTTCTAAGTGACCGGGAAACAGTAAGTCCAGCGGTGAGCAACCCACCTTTCTGGGCTGGAGGCTGCAGTTAATGGACTGCCCTGCCCGTCCCCTCAGCTTGACCCCTTCTTTGTGCAGAGCCTCATCTGCTTGATGCATTTGAAAGTCATGCAGTGGGGACTCCAAGCCTGCCTTGAGACAGTTCCCTGCTTTCTAAGATAAGCTGGCAGTCCTGTGACTCTGCCATGGGCCCTGTGATGATGGTAGAACCAGCCCAGGTCAAGAGCCTGGCTTTCAGGGCACTGGACTCAGGCTCCATTCACAGACACACAATGACATCCTTCATCACGACCAGCCTGATGGCAGACGCCACCGCACAGCACACTCAGCGTGAAAAGAGCAAGTACTGAGGAGCCTGTCAGACCTGAGGCATCCCTGGTTGCAGTGAGATGGGACAGTTCTCAGTGAAACTTTTAAACATTTAGGCTGATTTATTTACTCTCTGTCAATGCCACTGAAAGCCCCCAACGTGTGAAGGAAAGCACAGCATAGTTGTTAGGGATCTGACTGCAAAAAAGGACGTATGTTTTCCTTTTAAAATCTCCTAATACCTTCACAGTCTCTTATGTCTGAATGGACTCTTAAGATGTGTTAATTCCCAAGTAGTCAAACTAGGAATTACTTGCCAATCTTGGGAACACAGACCCCTGATCCGAGCCTTCAGCACACTCTGTCTCTGCTTCTCTTGATGAGAAGTGTGACAAGCAAACACTTAAACTGAAACGCAGACATAAACGAGGGTCTGAGGCTCTAGAGCAGACCCCCTTCTGGGGATGGCATTCTCGAGGATACGCTGGGAGATTGCACTCCGGCTTTCCACGTTATCCGGCTCAGACTGCAGCTCTCCTGTTGGACGGTTTATCCCATTTCATCAACAGACTGTCAGATGTGCCTGGGCACAGCAAGTCATTTCTGCTGGATTTATTTCAGCAACTCCCTCTCTCCTGGTTTCAAGAGAGTAAGCCCTGGCCCTCCAGACGCTGTGAGAACCGCCAGATACAGGCAGGATCGCACCCAGACTGGAGAGAAGAATGACCAGCCCCGCTGTGCTGTCTTTTGAACAAGTCGATGCAGACAGAAGTAAATAACAGTTAATTACAAATTACATTCTGGCTGGGGCCGAGCAGGCCTCTCTTCTTGAATAAGGATCGGGCCCTCGGGGTCTCACCTGACTGCGAGCCGGTGTGCCGAGACACAGGCTGGGTGCCTACAAGTTTCAAAACAAGCTGCTAAACACAAAAGCTTATTGGATTACAGCGATTTAGGAAGAGCGTTCAGCTCTCTCTGTAACAGCAGAATGAGGGCAGAGGGGGCTGGCTTGAGGACTGAGAGGGTCGGGCAGGAAGTCGGCTCTTGTTTGCTGACTTTGGGAAACTTGTCCCAAGTCAGGGAGGCTGTGGGCTGCTGACCTCGGCTGGCTGACCCAGGGAGGCAGACTCTGTGACAAGACTTTAGACTCAAAATCAGAGGAAGGCACTCGTATTCAAATAATGCATGCCGTAAGACTGTGGACTTTTTTAAAATCAGACAAGGATTATTATGACCATAGCAGACCTGATTTCCTGGTGATAGAGTTTTTTGCTTGTTTAACAGTAGATTAGTTTACTACATTTTTAAGTCCAATTTTAAGTTACTACGCTTGCAAAAATAAGACAATGTTGAAAACAATGAATGTCAGCGTTCATGCATTGAAAAGACCTTGGCTTTTGTAATTCACTAAAGCAATTTCTATTCATTTAGTTGAGCTAAATGCTTATTGTTAAAGACAAAAGCCCCAGCAGTCTGACATTGAGCTCATTATGTATGTTAGAAACACAGCAATCCAAGGCCACACCGCACGCAACAAAGCTGGAGACTGGGGGGAGGGGGTTGGGAAGGGAGGGAGAAAGCAGGGATCCAGGGATTAAAATGCAGAGCACACCATGCTCCTCAACAACTTCCCATTTAGGCCTGATTAAAACTTCAAAACAAAGCTGGTTGGAAGCATCAGTAGAAAGATTTCTGTTGTTGTCATTAAGTGATGGGGGTGATCATTAAACTCCAGAAAGTTTAATGGGGCCCCATCTCAGAGACCTCCAGCAGCGGGGACTCAAGTCCCAGCTGATCCTCAAAACAGCTGGAAATGCTAGAGGCCGTGTTGACAAACATTTGCAGAATAGCCTAATGTAGACACCGTGAGTTCTAGAAGATAAATTCGCCTCTTTTGTTTAAATAGCACTGACAAAGCACAAGAATATACTTTCTTGCATTGCTGTCGGCCGCCGTAGCTGGAGGGACGCTTCTGATGGCCCTCTGAGCCCAGCACCGAAACCTCAGGTGAGCCTTCGTGCTTGGTCAGTGCAAGCCCCGTCTCCTGTTATGGGCAAGACAGCCTCGCTGCACTTGGTGATCTCATGATTACCCTCCACGTCATGGGAAAAACCTGACCGTTTCTCCCAGGAGCAGAAAGTTTCGAAGTTGAGACCAAGCGTTTGCACGTGAACTTCCGCGAGATAAAAGTGGAGTCGTTTCTGAGGAGAGAAACTTTGCTGTTTCAGCTCCTTCAACAACAGCCTGTGACAGCGTTACTCTCCAGACGAAAGCCCTGAAGCCCAGGCAGGAGACCATCAGACAGTTTAAGATGCCACGAGAATCCTGGAGAGCTTACCCTCCAAAAGCTTTCCTTCCAGCCTACAAAATGTGAAAGCTACTTTTTAGCAATGGCGAACCGTGTCATCAAAATAGGCAGAGAGTACAGTTTCAACCCAAAGAAGTGAAATGAGTCGGTTTGAGGGATCCGATGGGTCTGTCCCAGTGAGACATCTCAAATTCAGCTGCAAACACACCCGGAAGGGCTCTCACCCCAAAATCAGGGAGAAAAATAGCTGCCTCCTCCGCGTGGAGGGGAGCGGCTGTCTCATCGGTGGCCGAGTGCCACTGACGGTACCGATAGTGACACGGGCGATCCATCATGCCATCAGCCGGCAGGGACGCGGCGCCTCCGCCCGCCCGGGATGCCAGCCCAGAGGCGGACGCTTAGCCCCTGTGAGCCTCCAGCGCCCGCAGCCTCCACTCGCCCCTGTCGTGTGCGAGGTCTCCGCAGCATGACAAGAAATCCATGCGGGCCGGCAGTCTGCAGTCATGATGCGCAGGCCCACCAGGCCGTCGTGACGAGCACGCGGGACGCAGCCTTAATCACGCGCCTTGTAGAGCCGTTTAAGGGGTCTCCGCCGAGACCCGGCAGCCTGCCAGGCGGGAGGGCCGGCCAGCCACCGCCGCCTCCCTCTCCGGGAATTCTCCAGGGCGATGGCTCTCAGAGGCCCAGAGTCAGCACTCGTGTGCTACAAATCCATCTGATATTATTGCAATGTGTCTACATGTTGACCAAATCTGTAGATTTATTTATTTTAAACCCATAGTGCACGAATAGTGAGATACTTGAGCTGGGAGATGCTTCTGGATACTATGTAGCATTTTATTGTGTCCTCTGCTGCTGCTGCTGCTAAGTGACTTCAGGTGTGCCTGATTCTGTGGGACCCCATGGACAGCAGCCCACCAGGCTCCTCCGTCCACAGGATTCTCTAGGCAAGAATCCTGGAGTGGGTTGCCATTTTCTTCTCCAATCATCTAGAAAGACCTAACCATAAAAAGACAGGGTTTTTTGTGTTTTTTTTTTAACACGTATGGCACTTGGGGGTAGAGACACATTGCAGCATTTGTCCACCACCATCTCCTGCCCTGGCTCTTGACCTCCCAAGAGTGCAGGAGCCTGGCTGTGATCACATGGACACACAGGTGCAGTGACCAGTCCCTGTGCATTCCATAGGTGTTTAAAGTGAAACAAATCTCCCTTCTAAATTTTTCTAGATTGTGTTTGTTTTTATTATTATTATTTCTTCCATTTTTGTTAAATCACAACAAGTTTTTCTTGGATTAAAAAAAAGAAAAAAAATCTAGTTGACTAGTAATATAGTTCTTTCATGTATATGCAAGATCTTTTCACACCTTGATAAAACTAGCATCTATTTCAATACTAACGAATTTCCAGTGCCCGGTTAGGAATACCAAAAACTGGCTGCATGGTTGCCTGTCCTAGGAAACAGATCTGACTCTAGAGGCAAGTGAGGATTTTATTTCTGGAGAGTCTAATACACGGTCCCAAACAGCATGAACGTGGCAGGGGGATATAAGTCTTCATCGGAGAAAAGGTGTCCCAAATGGGAAACTGGGGCAAATGAAAATTACAAGCAGTTTCAGGCTGGAGCTGGCTTCTGTGTGTCTTGGGCTCTCACTGGGGTTGGGGCAAATTTCCCCACTGCCATTTTGTTCAGCGCGGGTCTGATGGATGAAGTCTGTGCTGAGATATCTCATGGTGTGCAAAGCTGAAATTGAGCTTAAAGCTGCATTGGAAAAAGGAAATTTTAATATTCTACTCTCCTACAGTATTGGGAATGAGTTTGTCCTTCCAGATAAATGTGTATATAGTAGCAACATCGGTCATGATTTAACATCTGGACATCTGTGTCTCAACCTCGACAGGGGCCTCATGTGTCCTTCGGTCAGTGTAGACCATGGAAGCCGCCTGCAGGAAGCCTTCCCAGCTACAAATTGCCAATTGCTTTCTACCTGCTCCTCTTTCCAGTGGCAGCTTCATACCACCCAAAGCAGTGACCTATTAATGCTTTTCTTATTTTTAAGTTTTGAAATGTAATAAATTCCTAAATATTTGAAAATACAATTCCTAGTATTTAAAAGCCTACTACTGAAANGAAGCCGCCTGCAGGAAGCCTTCCCAGCTACAAATTGCCAATTGCTTTCTACCTGCTCCTCTTTCCAGTGGCAGCTTCATACCACCCAAAGCAGTGACCTATTAATGCTTTTCTTATTTTTAAGTTTTGAAATGTAATAAATTCCTAAATATTTGAAAATACAATTCCTAGTATTTAAAAGCCTACTACTGAAAGAAAAAAAAAATTAGGCTAAACTTCACAAAAATGGAAAAAGTGGGTATTATGAATCTGTGAGGGAGAAAGTGGTGTCCCCGTCCTATTCTTCCGCCATCTTGACCGGAACTCCTCTATTTCCCACTTTTAAAATATAAACTAGTATCTGTTTTTTGCAGTGTGCAGTTATATGCTCATGTATTACCTTAAAGTTTGCCATGTATGTGCAGAGGCAAGGATTTATAAAAATGAGAACAGGGAGTGAAATGCTTCCTTCAATAGTTAAAAGTTTGAATAAATTATAAATGTATAAAATTATAATTATGAATAAACCATATAAGTATTTCCACCCATAGAAATACACCATGAGCAATGCGTGGCAATGCGGGGCTTACCTACTCTCAAGGGCATCTTGCAAACATTATTTGCCTTGGGCAGCTTTCAGCCGGAAGGAGCATCACAGATTCAGAATGGAGCTCAGGAGAGCACGGGAAGTGCTCAGGTTGTTTGTTCCAAAGCGATGCTGAGCCACCGACGGGGGTGGCGGAGGGTCGGGGTGGGGGC
>SJYX01000112.1:384741-396077 GCA_006410675.1 Oreotragus oreotragus
TGGCGGAGGGTCGGGGTGGGGGGTGGGGGGCTCAGTCTATAGCTGTGCTCCTCAAGAAGAAGCCAGGGCCCTTGGGTGGGAGGGGACAAGTGGACGCGAGTGAGGACTGCTTCTTGGCAAACACATGGTAAAGTAGTGATGTCTTGGTGGGATGTTGGCGAAGCTTGTTGAAACACAGGAAGAGCTCAGGCACAGGGAGACCACGGAGACAGGAGTGTTCCGAAAACCCAGGGCTTGCCGGAGCGGGAGAGCCAGGGCGGAAGGCGGCGGTGGGCAAACGCTGCCGTGTGTCTCGACCCCCAAAGCAAGGACAGTAATGAGCCCAGCCGGGCCCTTTCCTGACCCCTGACTTTTAGCCTCTGCTCCCCTCCATACCCTGTGTTAACTGAGGCCTTTATTTAGGAAAACAGGCACTGGGAGTTCTCCTAACCGTGGAAGGAAAGAAACATGGCAAGCCTGACCCCACAGCTGGCCTGGGTTCCCTGGGGGCTGAGGGCCCCCCTTCCAACAGGACCCCTGTGTTTGCTGAGGGCTGGGACAGCCTTCCAGGAGGGGGGCTTCACCATGGGACGCCTGTGTCCAACTGTGACAAACGGAAGGAGCAGGCAAGAGCACTGCCTTTAAAAATACTAGGCACTCACTGCAACGGCGGTGCCACAGTAAAGGGGGGACCGTCACCACGGGGCCTCGGTGTAGACACAAGGTGAGCGCCGTGGAGCTGCGTCCGCTCTCAGTGAGCCTAGCACAGCAATGCTCGGGCTCCTGGGGAAGAGTCTACATGATCCTGCTTAGCGCTGTAAACAGAACTGAGCTAAGACATTATCCTGGGTGGGCTTGATAACCGATATAGCTTTAAGCAAAGCCGGGTCATACCCGAGACTGACTGTCTCATTGAAAACAAGTTTCTGTTCTACACAGTATGACTCTGTGCCATCAGGAAGATCAAACTGGTTTTTAAACAAATGAACCATTTCAGAGCACGTATTTCCCCAAAGCGCAGGACACAGGAGGGCAGGGCAGCCAAGGTGAGTGCCTGGGGTGCCCAGCAGGTGGTAGAGGCACTCGGGACCCTAGTGACAGAGCCTTAAGACTCCACCCCAAAGTCCCATCACCATCTCTGGGGCTGGTCTTCCACACAGACATCTGTTTTTATGTGACCACACCGCTGGCTGTCAGCTCAGGGTGTGAACACACTGCTCGCCCGACTGGGTGTCCGTGGGCACCTTCCATCCTGCATCTCCTTCCTCTCTGGTCCTTACTCACAAACTGTCTGCTGAGCCCCACTTTGCCTCCAGGCGGGCTGCAGACCCTCAACCATGTTATGGGAAATGAATGGTGTCGGTCCATTCTCAGGACAAAAGATCAGAGCAAAAACAAAGAAATCCAAGCCAGGACCTGCAAGAAGAGAAAGCCTCTAATCTGGTTTGCTAAGCCCTGTCTCTGTTTTGAGAATCAGGTTTCACATTCAAAATGGGTGTGCGCTCACTTCAATGATCCAGACTCCTCCCAAACTGCGTGAGTAGAAGCCCACGTGCCTCAGCTACAGGGCCTGCGCTCTAGAGCCGGCGCCCCAACAAGAAAAGTCACTGAAATGGGTGCAGAAACGAAGAGCAGCCCCCACTCTCTGCAAGTAGCAAAGGCCTGCGCGTGGCAACGAAGACCCAGCACAGCCAAAAGTAAATAAAAAAAAATGAAAACCTCTTGACCTGGGACCAGTACAAGGTACTGGGGAGAGTCCCGGATTTGGGACAAAAACTGGCTACGGTATCCAGGGTTTAGCTTCATGCCTGCCTTTCCCTCAAACTTGAGCTTCTCAAAATTTTCTTTAAAAACGATCGCAGCCCACTCGAGAGAGCAGAGAGCAGGGCCGGGAAGTCAAGAGCAGATACTGCATTCCGCGGGTCACGAGGCTTTGCCCCAAAGGATAGGAGTCTCACACGGTTGTTTTAGGGGATCGTGGTCGTGGCTGCAGCCAGAGTTGGGCTCTGGTTCTTATGGGTCACTTAGCACCAGACACTAATGATGTCCAACTGTCTGTGGCTGGTCTAGGGTGTCTGTGCACGGGCCAAAAACAAGTTGGCAACTTTGTCTATAAAAAGTCAGAAAGAAAATCCTTCCAGTTTGGGGGTCACATACAGTCCCTGAAGCCAGGACTCAGGTCTGCCTGGTGCAGGAGCATCGCTGGGCGGTGAGCACCGTGGGCTTCATCTGCAGAAACAGCCAAGGCTTGCACCCAGCCCACAGGCCATGGTCCACGACCCCTGACCTGCACTGAGCCCCCACCTCCAGGGCCACCCCTGAAACGCCTCTCCTCGCAGCCGAGCCCAACACTTCACTCCAGCCTCCCCTTTCAGACCTGGCTCAGACTTTACTAGCTCCAGCAATATGTCAGTCATGAGATTAGCGTCTATTTCTTTAGTTTTAACCCAGAAGGCTTCCCTGGTGGTTCAGAGAGTATAGCGTCTGCCTGCAATGCGGGCGACCCAGGTTCAATCCCTGCACTGGGAACATCCCCTGAAGAAGGAAATGGCAACCCACTCCAGTATTCTTGCCTGGAGAATCCCATAGACTGGGGAGCCTAGTAGGCTACAGCCCAGGAGGTCGCAAAGAATCAGACACGACTGAGCGACTTCACTTTTAACCCAGAAGGTGTAGTGGAACAGCTTCGTCCTGCGTCCTGGAGACACTGTGCTTTATTGGGGTTCTCTCTCGAGATGCTTCTAATTCAAGGAAGGAAGGTAGGATGTCTTCCTGCACATGAAGAGTCAGGTGAGGGTGTGCGCAAGTGAGAGGGACCGATAGACTGGCTTAGGTGAGGAACCATCCACCCTCCGAGACATAGAGAGTCAAGGGTTAGTGAGACCAAGAGCTTTAATGATGATGATAAAGTTAGAAATACAAATATACGGAAACACCCTAAATATCCATGGACAGGTGAAAGGATACAGATGACGTGGTATCCATGGCCTTGGGGACAACAGGTACCATCAACAGCCTGCACTTACATTTCGGAGCGTCTGTGCCAACAGCGGAAAGATGAGCACGGATGGGAGTCACCCTTGGATCAGGGCCCTGGGGATTCTTATGCATCAGTTGTACCTGACTTCAGTCACTCACTCTTCTCCCGAAAACCGTGTCCCTAAACTTCCCGCAGCATAAGGTGGGGAGGCAAATGCTGCGGCATGTTCTGAGCATCCTTGTCCTCAGGAGCCTTGAGGGGCCTCACACACCCTTGGCGCCTGTGAGGCACATGACCTCAGTGCTCTGTCCACCTCCCCAGACCCACCTGCGGAGGCAGCGACCAGATGGCCCAGGTGGCAGGGAGCCCTGGGAGGGGCCAAGGGCTGCCCTGTCCCTGTGTGATCCACCCTGAGGGGCGGCAGCAGTGCTGATCACACCCCAGCCAAGCCTGTGAAGCGGAGAAGTCTGGATGCTAAAGGCTTGTCAACTACAAACTGGCCCAGGGGCACCTGCCATCCACCGCGACCAGGAATAAATCGCTGCTGCTGCAGCCGCTGGCCTTCGACACCCCCTGAAGGAGTTCAGAGTGGAGAGCAGACAGGAGGCCCTCTGTGCTCCTGTCTTCAGATAGTTTTACAGTTTCAGGAGCCGATTTCATGAGCCTGATTCTTATATCTCCCCATATCTACAAAAGCACTAACATCCTTCATGGTGACAACTGTTTCTTGTGACTAGCAGAAGCTTCATGAGACTAACAGAAATCTCTGCAAAAAAAAAAAAAAAGTGCTTGATTGCACTTTGATTGTATTCCTCCCTGGCCAAAATCACACATATCTTGACCTCCCCCCATGGTCTCTTCGGAGCAGCCTCTCAGCGCTATCTGAGATGTTGTCTCCTGAGCTGCAGTTCCCATTTTGCCCCACATAAAACTAAACTCACAACTCTCCTGTTTCGCGTTTATTTCTAGGTTGATGGGCTGAAGGTTCTCTGCTGCGTGCAGGGACCATGAACACCGTCTCCAACCTGCCTGGCTTGGCAGCTCCTCTGGGCCCCCAGGGGCTCCCCGGTGGCACAGTGGTAAAGACCCCGCCTGCCAATGCAGGAGATGTGGGTTCAGTCCCTGGGTGGGGAAGATCCCCTGAAGGAAGACAGAGCAACCCCATCCAGTATTCTTGCCTGGAGAATCCCATGGACAGAGGAGCCTGGCGGGCTTCAGTCCACGGGGTCACTGAGAGTCAGACATGACTGAGCGTGCACTCACAGCTGGGCCCTCAGCTGAATCTGAGAAGAAGGGACCTACCTTTGGTTCAGAAGTAGGGAGTGGGGAGGGCATGTAGGCAGCTGCACATTAAAAGCACAACAAAATGCGCTGGGAGCTGCACGCTTATCATCGGTCGCGTGAGGCCAGGAGGTCCCAGTCCTGATAACTCCCTCCAGCCTGAACATGGAGGTGAGCTGGAGCACCAAAGACTCCACCGTGGTGAGACCTGCCACCTACATGGTCCACGACAGGAGAGGCCACGCGTGAATCAGTCGTCCAAGCGTCCGGGCAGTGGGTCTTAGACCTGTCTGCTGTCTGAACGGTTGTGAGCTGTGCACTTGTGTTCCCCACAGTGAACTCAGCTGCAGGAGGCACTCGGTTCTAACACATCACTGACCGCAAGACCCGAGGAGAGTTCTCAGGACCACCAGAGTCCTGGCGAAATATCACTGTAAGTAGTTACGACCCTTACAGTACTCAGGGTATTTCTGTTATGATTGTTTCAAGAGCTATTTTCGTATCAAGGTGAAGCACCCGTTGTTTAAAAGAAGAGCTGATCATCTTCAAAACATAGCTCTTCCTGGGGGCACATTTAGATGACAGAATGAATCCATGACAAGGCTGCTAGTAAATTGCCTGGGAGGGTTCAAAACAGATTTGAGATAAAGGAGAGAGAGATTAACTCAAGACAGCACCTAATGCCTTTTTTGCCAAACACTCTCCCCCGCCACCCCCCGCCCCCAGAGGATGTTCATCTGATGACCAGCCACTTCATTCCCAGGGCCAGGTGCCCATCTTTCGTCACCTCTGTGGCTCCCTATCACACCTTCAGGAAACAAGAGCCAAGAAAGCAGATAATCAATAATGAGATCAGGAGATGGTATCGGAGGAGAAGCGGGCGGGGGTGCGCTGCCTGGTTTGTGGAGGGCTGTTTCTCCCGGGTATTGTTTTTGCTTTGGCTCCATCCCTTCATTCTTTCTGGAATTATTTCTCCACTGATCTCCAGTATTTCCAAAAACCAGCCTGCAAATGATGTCATCTCATCCTAGAGCTAACGAAAAACTGCAGTTTCGTGGTCACAGGGAGCAAAAGAGAACCCATTGCCCAACAGGAGCTCTGGGCAGAACCTGGACAAAGAAGTCTGTGCTGGGGGCGGGGGTGGGGGGCACGTGTTGGTGAAAAGGGAAATCTGATCACTTCAGATAGCCCTCCATGTGTTCTATAAAGGATTAAGACACACGTACACATATACTTATTCGAGGAATGAAATCTTCAAATTCAGAAATCATGGTTTACAAAATAAAATATCACCCTCTAAATGTCAGTTTATTTACACAGCACAGGGGGTTAGTCCTCAACATGAGATTTAGAGGACCCCTTCTCACTTGTTAGCAAGTGTTAATTTCGAATAATGCGGAATGCTTATTGGGTACAATATTATTTTTCACCAGATAAAAAAGTATGTGTTTGTAGTGTCTTGATCCCATGAACAGTACGAAAAGGCAAATGATAGGATACCAAAAGAGGAACTCCCCAGGTCATTAGGTGCCCAATATGCTACTGGAGATCAGTGGAGAAATAACTCCAGAAAGAATGAAGGGATGGAGCCAAAGCAAAAACAATACCCAGTTGTGCATGTGACTGGTGATAGAAGCAAGATGCGATGCTGTAAAGAACAATATTGCATAGGAACCTGGAATGTCAGGTCCATGAATCCAGGCAGATTGGAAGTGGTCAAACAGGAGATGGCAAGGGTGAACGTCGACATTCTAGGAATCAGCGAACTAAAATGGACTGGAATGGGTGAATTTAACTCAGATGACCATTATATCTACTACAGCAGGCAGGAATCCCTCAGAAGAAATGGACTAGCCATCATGGTCAACAAAAGAGTCTGAAATGCAGTACTTGGATGCAATCTCAAAAACAACAGAATGATCTCTGTTCGTCTCCAAGGCAAACGATTCGATATTACAGTTATTCAAGTCTATGCCCCAACCAGTAATGCTGAAGAAGCTGAAGTTGAATGGTTTTATGAAGACCTACAAGACCTTTTAGAACTAACACCCAAAAAAGATGTCCTTTTCATTATAGGGGACTGGAATGCTAAAGTAGGAAGTCAAGAAACACCTGGACTAACAGGCAAATTTGGCCTTGGAATGTGGACTGAAGCAGGGCAAAGACTAATAGAGTTTTGCCAAGAAAATGCACTGGTCATAGCAAACACCCTCTTCCAACAACACAAGGGAAGACTCTACACATGGACATCACCAGATGGTCAACACAGAAATCAGACTGATTATATTCTTTGCAGCCAAAGATGGAGAGGCTCTATACAGTCAACAAAAACAAGACCAGGAGCTGACTGTGGCTCAGATCATGAACTCCTTACTACCAAATTCAGACTTAAATTGAAGAAAGTAGGGAACACCGCTAGACCATTCAGGTATGACCTAAATCAAATCCCTTATGATTATACAGTGGAAGCGAGAAATAGATTTAAGGGCCTAGATCTGATAGATGGAGTTCACTCATCTCTGAGTGAACTCGGAGATGGTGATGGACAGGGAGGCCTGGCATGCTGCGATTCATGGGGTCGCAAAGAGTCGGACACGACTGATCGACTGAACTGAACTGAGCTGAACTGATCCTCTCTGAGCAAGTGTTCTGTGTGGGCTCGGTGAGTGTCTCGGGAAGATGCAGGGCCGCTTGTGAGGTTAACTGTGGTGGCCTTCTCTGGTGGCTCAACGGTAAAGAATCTGTAAAGAACCTGCCTGCAAAGCAGGAGACCCAGGTGGATCTTTGGGTGGGGTAGATCCCCTGGAGGAGGCCACAGCAGTTCGCTCCAGCTTTCTTGCCTGGAGAATCCCGTGGACAGAGGAGATTGGCGGGCTACAGCCCATGGAGTCGCAAAGAGTCAGACACGGCTGAGCGGCTAAGCAGGCATGCGATCGTGACAGGGCTCTTATTCCCTGCTCTCCAGAGCCTGTTAAAATACACACGAAGTGCCATCTCTTTGGTGGTGGTGATTTAGTTGCTAAGTCGTGTCCGACCGTTTGTGACCCCATGGACTGTAGCCCTCCAAGCTCCTCTGCCCGTGGGATTTTCCAGGCAAGAATACTGGAGTGGGTCATCTTTTCCTCCTCCAGGGGATCTTCCCAACCTAGAGATTGAACTCACATCTCTTGAGTTGCAGGCGGATTCTTTACCTCTAAGTCAGGTGGGAATAACTTCACCTCCAATGTTATTTTAATTTTTAATTTAATTTTTAAAAATTGCACTGAAGTAGAGTTGATTTGCAAAGCACACCATTATTTCAGACAAAGGATGGAGGTGGTGCGTTGAAATCTCCTTGGCTGGACTCCTTAGAGAGGCCGTGCTGGGTACACACACTTGAACAGAGAGCCGGGGCGCGGGGGTGGCCGGAGGCAGTCATCACACAGCGGAGGGGCGGCGCCCTGTCCTAGAGGGGAGGGGCGCGTGCCCCGGGAAGAGGTCGTCGCGGCGCGGGAGGGGTGTGTCCCTGACCGTGCGTGTGCCATCACCCGGGGCGCACCGTGACCCTCGGTCCCACCGACTTTGTGTGTGCGCCTGCAGCGCTGTTGGGTACGGGCGCCCATCACGGCGCCCAGCATCCCGTGCAGGAGGCGTGGGCAGCCTCCAGTCTCAGGCCCAGCTCACGCCGCACCCCAGAGGGGTGGGCCCCTGAGGCCACGTGGAAGAGGCTGCGTGTGCTTGAAGAAGTGAAGTCGCTCCGTTGTGTCTGACTCCTTGCGACCCCATGGACTGTAGCCTACCAGGCTCCTCCGTCCATGGGGATTTTCCAGGCAAGAGTGCTGACGTGGGTTGCCATGTGCTTCTCCAGGGGATCTTCCAGACCCAGGGATTGAACCCGGGTCTCCCGCTACAATGCGGCAGACGCTTTGGCGTCTGAGCCACCAGGGAATGGGCACGCTTGTTAGCACGTGAAAGAAGAGTGTACTCCTCAGCCCCTTGGAGGAAGCTGGGCCCCCTGCCCTCCGGAAGATGTCTGCCGTAGCGGAGGCGAGCGTGGCTGTGTCTGGGGAGGACCTGTGAGTGCCCCCACCCTGGTGTGGAGCCCGTGTGCTCGCGGCCCTCTCCGGAGCGGGGCTGCCCGCTGCGTGTCCGTCCTGGGGGCACGCGGCCCACAGCTCCCCGCTCTCCGGCCGCGAGCACCCCGACTTGCCACTGTGCCCGGAACTCCGCACCGGGTGTCGCTGAGAAGTCCACCCCGAGAGGGACTCCGCGCCCCGTGAGCCCAGCGTGGGCGAGGTGGGCTCCTGGGCTGCTCCCAGCGCCAACCTCTGGGCACTTTATCACCGCCCACTCATCCGCCCGTGGGTGCGTAGCCCGGGAGAAACAGTTCAGTTCAGTCGCTCAGTCATGTCCGACTCTTTGCGACCCCATGAATCGCAGCACGCCAGGCCTCCCTGTCCATCACCAGCTCCCGGAGTTCACTCAGACTCACGTCCATCTCATCCTCGGTCATCCCCTTCTCCTCCTGCCCCCAATCCCTCCCAGCAACAAAGTCTTTTCCAATGAGTCAACTCTTCGCATGAGGTGGCCAAAGTACTGGAGATTCAGCTTTAGCATCATTCCTTCCAAAGAAATCCCAGGGTTGATCTCCTTCAGAATGGACTGGTTGGATCTCCTTGCAGTCCAAGGGACTCTCAGGAGTCTTCTCCAACACCATAGTTCAAAAGCGTCGATTCTTTTTTTTTTTTCTCTAAGGAACAGCCTAACTTCTTAGTAAGCATTTATCATTCAACTGATAATTTTTTTTCTGGAAATAATAAACACAGATCATCAGAATTTTAATTCTTAACCTCATACATTTAGCAAGAAAATTGTTTTTCTGTCTTTCAGATATTTGGCAAGCTAAGACAGTTATGTGTGTACTACCTTTGTGAATCATTTTTAAGCAATAGGACTTGCCAAGTTAAGTACACAACTTAAAATACTTGTAAGGAGAAAAAACTGATAAACTTGCTCTTTAAATATGTTCTTTGATTTTGTCCAGAGCAACAGAGTTGGCCCTTTGAAAGTCACTACTGAGAACAACTAGGTTGTGAGGCAGCTATAAATAAGGGAGAAGATACTGGGTTTTGTAACTAAGAACCACGAACATCGAGTTCTAACCTGTAGGATTCCTATAGAGGTGTGGTGGTGTTGACCCTGGGAGAGGCTTGGGAGGTCGTTTTACCATGTTCTCTTTCAGAAGAGCAGCCGCCAGAGAATAGAAGTGAGAGGTCGCATAGCGGTTGATGAGGGACCCAAATTTGCCACAGTTTTCTGCTCAAATCCTCAAGTGCTCTCTTACCAGTAGGGCGAGGCCTCTGACCTGGCCCTTCTTGTCTCTGAAGGAAGTGTGGGAGATGGAGGCATTTCCTAGGCTGATGACAAAGGCACCCAAGGGAAAATAGATAAAAGTAAGTACTTGTTTATCAGCGCTGAGTGAATGCAATTTGATGGCATTATATTAATGACAATAAGGTTTAGGCCTGTCTCGGAAATGAAGATGGAACTCCTCTAACATACTATTTTAAAAAATAAAACAGACTCTAATCAAGTATGCAGAGGCTTCTGAGCTTCCAATAGAGAGAGGCGATCTGGAACACTTTGTAAAATTCTAAGGTCAGATCAAGTTATTTTTAAGCTCTTAAATGACTGGGGCAATGCCTAAATATAATACCTGTATATATATGGAAGCCAGACTGGCCAGCCTCTCCTGTTTAGCAAGAATACCTGCAGTGGCAGTCATAAAACCTCTAAGCTCCCTCATTCCTAACTTTATTTATTTAATATTACATTAACTATACACTACTATGTATATAATTTATTAATAATATTAATTGTGTTAATAGATAATATTGTTTCACTTGCAGTCCAGAGTGTTTTAGATTTTAGACAGAAACCCGCATGTGTGCATGTATTTTGTTGGGGAGCCAATTCGAAAGCCATGGGATGAGAACCTTAAAAAACAGGCACATGGAAAAAATTCATATCCAGGAAAGAGGCAGGGCAACAACTAGGCCAGCATCCTTCAGTTTCAAAGTATAGCCAATAAAGTTATAAGCGTATTACACATAATGGTGGTGCCTTACAGTTTTCAGGTCAGTCTCACATCTTTTAAATTATTTGATTATCACAGCAAATATCTGCGAATGGTAGGCTTAAACATCACTCACATTCTCCATGTGAAGTTCAATCATACATCATCTAATATAACAGGTACCCAGAACATTCTTCCACAGTCACACTGCTCTTGGCCAACTCCTAGGTGTCTTTTCTGAGAGAGTCAGTGCATGAGGGTGTCTGCGAAAGAAGCCTGAGGCAGCAGGCTTCTCTATTCTCTTACAACCTCACAGTCAGGTCAAAAGCAAGTTTCAACTCAACTACTACACATGCAGTTGACTTTTAAGCTTTGAGCTTTGTGTCTTTAGGTGTTTGGTGCACCTTTCGAGAAATGCTTACTCAGAACAGAAAACAGCATGGCAGAGAAGGTTCTTGGTCTTTAAGTTACCATCAGAGATTTAGGCTTTACTAGTAAGATCATCTGGAGAAGGCAATGGCACCCCACTCCAGTACTCTCGCCTGGAAAATCCCATGGGTGGAGGAGCCTGGAAGGGTGCAGTCCATGGGGTCACGAAGAGTTGGACACAACTAAGTGACTTCACTTTCACTTTTCACTTTCATGCATTGGAGAAGGAAATAGCACCCCACTCCAGTGTTCTTGCCTGGAGAATCCCAGAGATGGGGGAGCCTGGTGGAATGCCGTCTGTGGGGTCACACAGAGTCGGACACGACTGAAGCGACTTAGCAGCAGTAAGATCATCTGCCTCTTGAGAAACCTATATGCAGGTCAAGAAGCAACAGTTAGAACTGCACATGGAACAACGGACTGGTTCCAGATAGGAAAAGGAGTATGTCAAGGCTGTATATTGTCACCCTGCTTATTTAACTTATATGCAGAGTACATCATGAGAAATGCTGGACTGGAAGAAACACAAGCTGGAATCAAGATTGCCGGGAGAAATATCAATAACTTCAGATATGCAGATGACACCACCCTTATGGCAGAAAGTGAAGAGGA
>SJYX01000112.1:409523-422559 GCA_006410675.1 Oreotragus oreotragus
GGGCCGGGGGGTGGCGGAGGGCTGCCCGAGGCCTTGCTCAGAGCCCCCAAACCCCCGCTCCCTTGCATCACATCGGCCATCCCTTCTAGAAGCCTCCCAGTGTGGCAGAAGCAGAAACTGGTGGGGTTGACCCCCACCAGGGCCAACTGCCCCCAGAGCCCCTGGGACCAACCCGATTCAGCCGGAGAAGGCTGTGTTGTCACCGCTTGAGTGCGGGTGTGTGCAGCCTGGGCTCCGCGGTGGTCCTGGGCCCGTCCAGACCCCCAGAGAGGAAGGGCTGGTCTGAACGTCTGTGCAGGGCCCGGCAGCCTCGGAGGTGCCCTCGCTGCCCATCGATGTCACCCAGTTCAACCCTGTGTACTTAATCCAGGCCCTTCACACCTGGTCCTGTCGGTTTTGTGCCCTCGGCAGTTCTTGACATTCGAGTGCCTTCTCTTAAGGGTTTAAGGAGCTTCCCAGGTGGCGGCAGTGGTAGAGAACCCACCTGCCAATGCAGGAGACGCAGCACACCCAGGTTCAATCCCTGGGTCAGGAAGATCCCCTGGAGGAAGGCATGGCAACCCACTCGCGTATTCTCGCTTCGAGAATCCCATGGGCAGAGGCGCATGGTGGGCTACAGTCCATGGGGTTGAAAAGAGTCAGACCCGACAGAAGCAACTTAGCAAGGGTTTAACAGAAGTGGCTGATAACAGGAGATTGTGCATTTCCAGATAATCCAAGGTTAATTTTATGCAACAGCAAAATTGTTATTAAAGCATCAGCCACTTCGGAGGACTGTGACAGCTCCCAGTCGAGCCTAAGGGGAGCCCTTATTGAGGGACATTGTGATCCGGATTTTCTGTTGTTCACGGGATGTTTGACACACCTGAAGCCTACAGTTTCTGTGGAAATTGTTATGACTTGTGTGACTCTCCTGGGGGCATCAGATTTGAGTGAAATAACCCGGCAGCTCCAGCATGTGGACGGCGTCCGCCTTCTCTTGAGGTCTGGGTGGGTGTGCGTTCCTGCCACGGGGTCCCTGGGTCCCTGAGGACCTGCACTGATGCGGGGTGCCCTCCCCCCACCCCAGGGCACAAAGCCAGTGAGCGCTGGGGACACAGACACCTTCCAGGGAGCGATTCAGGGAGCGCTTTCAGGACGCCCGGGACATGTTCACATCTCAGCTGAGCAGCTCGAATGTGAGGTGGAACTCCTGGACCGCAACTTAAGCAGCTGCACTCAGAGATGACCGCTGAAGTGCTCTGTACATTGCCAAGGTCTAAACATCTAGCTTCCCGGGAAAGCTTCTGTATACTGTGGGAGGGCTATCTGGTGAATATTTTTTCAAGTAATAGGGATGTATAATGACTTTTAAAAATGCATGTATGACACAATGCATAAATGCAGAAACAGAGCTTAAGAATATAAATGAGGTATTCCAATTAGGTAAAAGATGAGACAAATATATATATAAGGAAACTATTACACTACTCATGCTGGTCTCTAGGTATGACCTCTTTTTACCTTATACCTCTCCATTTTCTCCAAATTACCTTTAAAATGATAGTATAGAGGTCAGTATGGATGTGAATATAGGCATAGAAATAAATACAGAGATTCAGGTACAGGTATACATGACGCAGACATTGTTATATGTACAGGTGTGGGTATTGATGTTCTATAGGTGAGGGATGTAATTTTAATAGAGACGGGTGTGGCTCTAAGTATAGGTAAAGATATGGAGGCAAGTACATCGAGAGAGGCATAGGAGTAGATGATACAGATGGAGATACACACAGGTATACATACAGATGACGCAGGCACAGACATGATGTAATCTTATACAAGCAAAAGAGTCTGTGAGCTCCAAGCTGGACCCTGGGCACCACCTCCATGGATTCTGGGCGCTGCCTGTCTCTGTTCCCTGGGGCATCTCTCATCCTAAGTGGCTCCATCCCAAATTTCATTGAGTCCACAGGTGAAGTGCACCCTGGGGCTCCAGGATGCTCACAGATAGGTGGGCAGGCAGGACTTCTGACTGAAGGCCCAGGGCAGCCCCTAACCCTGAACCAAGCTTTGAGGGATCCTCTCTATGACAGAGGCCCTCCTGTCACAGGTCAGCTCTCAGCAACGTGCTGTTCCCAGGATGGACTCCCGTGTGGATGCAACCCCCCTGGACCCTGAGTCCTCTGTGAAGGCTGTGCCCACCCCGCCTCCCAGTGTTTGGGGCTGGGCCTTCCGTTGTGCAAGTGTAATAAGTTGAAATTTTCAAAGGATAAGTTAAAAAAAAAACAACAACAGTTACTGCAGCTTCACATATACATCTCTTTGTGTGCGTAATTTGCAATGAGATTTCCTGAAGTTTTTCTGGTGGTAGGTATTATCTTTCCTTTTCTGCTTACTCATTTTCCTCTTTTTTCTACGGGTTTTTCCAGTAGTCATGTACAGATGTGAGAGTTGGACCATAAAGAAGGCTGAGCGCTAAAGATGTGATACTTTCAAGTGGTGGTGTTGGAGAAGACCCGCAGAGTACATCATGAGAAACACTGGACTGGAAGAAACACAGGCTGGAATCAAGATTGCCGGGAGAAATATCAATAACCTCAGATATGCAGATGACACCACCCTTATGGCAGAAAGTGAAGAGGAGCTAAAAAGCCTCTTGATGAAAGTGAAGGAGGAGAGTGAAAAAGTTGGCTTAAAGCTCAACATTCAGAAAACGAAGATCATGGCATCCGGTCTGATCACTTCATGGGAGATAGATGGGGAAACGCTGGAAACAGTGTCAGACTTTATTTTTTGGGGGCTCCAAAATCACTGCAGATGGTGACTGTAGCCATGAAATTAGAAGACTCCTTGGAAGAAAAGTTATGACCAACCTAGATAGTATATTCAAAAGCAGAGCCATCACTTTGCCGACTAAGACTCTGATACTGGGAGGGATTGGGGGCAGGAGGAGAAAGGGACGAACGAGGATGAGATGGCTGGATGGCATCACGGGCTCGATGGATGTGAGTCTGAGTAAACTTCGAGAGATGGTGATGAACAGGGAGGCCTGGCGTGCTGCAATTCATGGGGTCACAAAGAGTCGGACACGACTGAGTGACTGAACTGAACTGAACTGAACTGAGACAGTAAGGAGATTAAACCAGTCAATCTTAAAGGAAATCAGTCCTGAATATTCATTGGAAGGACTGATGTTGAAGCTGAAGCTCCAATACTCTGTCTACCTGATGTGAAAAGCTGAATCATTGGAAAAGCCCTGATGCTGGGAAAGATTGAGGGCAGGAGGAGAAGGGGATGACAGAGGATGAGATGATTGGATGGCATCACTGACTCAACTGACTTGAATCTTAGCAAACTCCAGGAGTTGGTGATGGGCAGGGGAGGCTGGCGTGCTGCAGTCCACGGGGCCACAGGGAGCTGGACACGAATGAGCAACTGAACAGAAGCAGCAATAACTTCCCTCTCGCTTAAATTTTGTTGTTGTTTAGGTGCTCACTCATATCTCATCTTGCTCTCTGGTTCTCAACTCTGCTCTTCTCCTTCCCTGCCTCCCGGCACTCAGTTGCACAAACACACACACAGAGACGCATGTACACACACACTTACACACACACGCAGCAGCTCCCTCTCGGGGCCGCAGGGCTCTTGGATGAATTGGGACAAGGCTGCAGCCCAGTTATTTCCGAGGCAGGAGGAAGTAGGCTGCTGTGACCTCCCCCCCTGTCCACCCTGGCGGCGAGGGGATCGTGACTGGGGTCATCCTGATGGAAGGACCGTCTGGAAGCTGAGTGGGGCCACAGCGGGCCTGGGGAGAGGCGCCCAGGAGGGGATGGCACTAGGATCTCTGTTCTAATCTCGAGGCAAGAGGCCCTTTTCTCTGTCTCATCCCCTGAGGATTCCTGTTTCAGAGCCGCTCTCTGGACAGGCCACTTGGCCCAGTCGGTTATGTCCATCGGGTGCTGGGACCCCAGGGACTCCAGGCTCAGCTCCTAACTGGGTGTCCCTCTCCCGGGAGCCAGGGCCGGGGCACCCGGGGATGCACCTGCAAATTCCTCCCTGGTCCCCACTTCTGTCCAGCAGCTCCACCGCTCGGGGCTGCTCTCCTAGGACAGACTGTGGGCTTCTTCCTCCTCTGCCAATGACCTGTCCGTGAGCGCCCCCAGGTCTCATGCCTTGGGGGGCCCCCCCAAGGAGTCTATTCATCACCCAAGTGTCACCTGTTGTGCTTCCAATCAGGAAATCCTGGAACCCGAGGGGGGAACTTCTCATTAGAAGGACTTCTGCCTTCTCCCGAGGGCCGGAGGCAGCCGCATCTCCAAGGCCTGCCTGTCACGTGTCTACACGGCCAGCGTCACCTTTTACAAGCATCCAGGAGCTGGATGGGACAGGACCCTCCCTGAATGGGATGCCACAAAACCAGCAGGGAGACCACTTGCCTTTGCTTCCTGATGACCTTGGAGATCCATGAGAAAAACCCACTTTCCACTCTCAACGAACATTTTGGGACAGTCAGGCAGTGTTCTTCGTGGAGGACACAGCTGGGTTTAGTCTCGGGAACTGGAGGGCAAGGCTCCCCCTGTTCAGCCCAGTTCTCCCCAGCGATGAAAGGACAGGTCTTCCAATAGTTTTCCTGTTCTTTTGAACTTGCATGATGAAATGATCCTTTCTGCTGCTGTTCCATATTTTAATTAATGTCATTTCATTTGTACTTGTACCTTCAGGCTATTTCAGCAATAAACTATAACTTTACAAATTGGGGCAAAAATTCTCCTTCACAGCATGCATTTGGAAAGAGAGTATTTTATTTCAGTAGTCCCTTGGACTGCCAGGAGATCAAATGAGTCAATCCTAAAGGAAATCAACTCTGAATATTCACTGGAAGGACTGATGCTAAAGCTGAAGCTGAAGCTCCAATCCTTTGGCCACCTGATGTGGAGCGCCAACTCATCGGAAAAGAGCCTGAAGCTGGGAAAGGCTGAAGGCAGGAGGAGAAGGGGCAGCAGAGGGTGAGATGGCTGGATGGCGTCTCTGGCTCGATGGACACGACTCTGAGTCAGCTCCGGGAGAGGGTGGCGGAGGACGGGGGCCTGTGTGCCTCAGCCCGTGGGCTGCACGCACTGTAAGAGGTGGACACAGCCTGGAGACTGATCGGCGGCAAAGTCGGCCTCTGAGAGTCCAGAGTCGCCCGAGGACGGCGACCCTCGACGTTAGGCCCTCCCCAGAGGTGAGCGGGGCCCGAGGGGGCCGTGACCTCCCAGTCCTTCCGGGGGTGCCTGCAGCCCCAGCCCGTGTTTGGTGGAAGGGTGCCCCCTCCCCAGGGCCTCACCCGGCCCCCTTCGGCTCCCACAGGCAGCCCGCCGCAGGGGGCTCAGCGCTGCCTGGCCGCACACGCTGCCCTGGCTGGCTGCTCCAGGAAACCCGAGTGCGAGGCCGTGGGCGCTGACAGCAGGAGGCAGCCCAGGCCCTCCTGAAATAGGCCAGGCTCCGGAGCCCCAGCCGGAGCCTCCCTGTGGACAAAATCCAGCTCCAGGGCGGGCGGCCTCTCGGCACCTAAGCCGCCAAGGCCTGCGGCGAAGCCGAGCCCGCCGCTCCAGGAGCGTCCGGCTCGGGAGGAGCGGGTCCTGCCTGTAGCATGAAAGTCAGGGATCTAGTTCCGTCCCCCACCAGACAAGCCTGGGACCAGGCTGGTGCTGGGTGTGGGAAGTCGGCCTTCGCGTCTGCTCTGCCCTGGCAGGGACCCGGGGCGGGGAGTGGGGCTCTGAGCCAGCGGCTGTCCTTGGGGGCCTTGCTTTGGGATTGTCGCTTCACTTCCATGTTGACCTGCTGCCAGGGCTGTGGGTGGCTTCCCAGTGACCAAATGAACCGGATCATTGCTGCCTTTGGGGAGGTGATGCCGCCTTGGAGCCTCCTAGTTCCTGAGGACCCTAAACTCGGGGCCCCACCCCTGGTCTGAAGTGCAGAAATACCAGCTCTTTCACACGGGTTGCCATCGTCCTCCAAACTCAATAATCCGACGTCCCTGAAGAGTATCACTTTCTCAATGCAAGCGCCTCTGCTTTTATTGTTTCTGGGGAGAGAGCAAAGTATGGAAAGTATTCCGGTGAGAATTAAATGCAGCATTACTTTGTTATCCCATACCACTTTTAAAAGCCGCCGAGGAACCCCTTCATTCAGCTTCTGCCTTTCCAAACTTCCAAACGGAATCGAGACGAGCTGAGTCTTTTTACCCACTCGAGAGCCTCCTTTAGGAGCTGGGGTGTGCGTAAGAGCGTGACAGTTCTCAAGGGACAGGCACTCGGGCCCCTCCGAGCACACNGGCCTTGCTTTGGGATTGTCGCTTCACTTCCATGTTGACCTGCTGCCAGGGCTGTGGGTGGCTTCCCAGTGACCAAATGAACCGGATCATTGCTGCCTTTGGGGAGGTGATGCCGCCTTGGAGCCTCCTAGTTCCTGAGGACCCTAAACTCGGGGCCCCACCCCTGGTCTGAAGTGCAGAAATACCAGCTCTTTCACACGGGTTGCCATCGTCCTCCAAACTCAATAATCCGACGTCCCTGAAGAGTATCACTTTCTCAATGCAAGCGCCTCTGCCTTTATTGTTTCTGGGGAGAGAGCAAAGTATGGAAAGTATTCCGGTGAGAATTAAATGCAGCATTACTTTGTTATCCCATACCACTTTTAAAAGCCGCCGAGGAACCCCTTCATTCAGCTTCTGCCTTTCCAAACTTCCAAACGGAATCGAGACGAGCTGAGTCTTTTTACCCACTCGAGAGCCTCCTTTAGGAGCTGGGGTGTGCGTAAGAGCGTGACAGTTCTCAAGGGACAGGCACTCGGGCCCCTCCGAGCACACTTCAGCACGTCCTTGCCCCACAGGGTCTATGCCTTGAATGTCGCTTCTGACTCATGCACACAGAAGAGACGATTCCTCTTCACCCTCTCAGCATTTGTCTTTTTTTTTTTTTGCATCCTCCAGTAACTTTGAGATCAAGCTCTCACCTCCGTTTACAACAGAATAAATTGGAAAAGCTAACCTCCTGACTTATAGCTATTTTTGCAGTGTTGAGAGATGAGCTGAGTAATTGTAATAATTGTTTTAAATGTGTCCTTGGTCCCTTCTGATTATGTGGGGGAAGAAGAGGGGACAGACATGGCTGGCAGCCTGATGTCATATCAACACCCCTGACAGCAAGAGAGTGTAACAAATATTTCCTAAGTGGTTTCTTCCTGCTAAGGATGACCTTTTTGAATGAAGCCATGTGGCCAGAAAGCTCCTTCTGGGAAGTAAACCATACATGGTGAGTTTCAGTGTATGTTTCTAGACACAGAGCATTCTGAGTAAGGGGAGCAGAGACGAGGTGGGAGTCACAGTGGTTACTGGGGACCCTGCTTCTTCTCTAGACCTTTTATACTAAGTGAAAATCTTGCTACACACAGTCAGCTCTGCTCTCCACTGGAAAAGGCCAATCCAGCCGATGTCCTGTGCAGGACGGCGTTGGTGAGAGGCGACAGAACAGAGATGTGGCATGAGAGAAAGCTATGTCGAGGCGGTGGAGTTAACTCCTGCTCGAAGTTCAAGCAGTACAGCCCCTATGGCCAAATTTCAAGCAACATTGGTCAGCGGTGCAGTGGTGGGCTTTTAATTCCCAGCCCCTCATCGATCCCCACCCGCCTTTCCCCTTTGGTGACCACGAGTTTGTTCTCTGTGCCTGTGAGTTTATTTCTGCTTTCTAAATAAGTTCGTCTGTGTCTTTTCTTCAGATTCCACAAATAAACGATGTCATACTGTAGCTGTCTTTCTCTGTCCCACTTCCCCCACTCAGTATGGCCCTCTCTAGGGCATCTGTGTGGTTGGAAATCTATGTGGTTGTTCTTCTTTTGACGGCTGAGCGGTCTCCTGCCACATACATGTGCCACACCTTCCTTATCCACGGCAGCCGTTCCTGTCTTCGCCATGTCTTGGCTGTTGTGAGTAGCATTGCTGTGAGCTTTGGGGTGCATGCATCGTTTTTTGAGCTATGGTTTTCTCCACATTTGTGCCCAGAAGTGGGATTGCAGCAGCATATGGTAGCTCTGTTTTTAGTTTTTTAAAAGCTCTTTCTTCACTGTGTCTCTAATACTCTCTTAATTGCATCTCTGGTTTAGAATGCCCTTAACGTGCCTTTGAGTTGCTCCCCAGGATTTTGCTGGCGCGCTCTGCATCAATGTGCATCAGGATGTTGCTCCACAGCCTTCTTCTCTTGAAGTGTCTGCATGTGGGCTCTTACCAGCATGATGCTGCTCTCATCCTGCGTGCTTGGAGGTGTTTCCTCATCAGTCTCGGGGAACACTTTGTGGGAAGTTAGTCTTAGTTTTTAAATGTTTGGTAGCACTCGCAGTGAAGGCAGTGGTCCGGGACTTTTTTGTTGTTGTTGAGAAGTTTTTACATGAATTCAATCTTCTTACTAATTACAGCTCTGTTCAGACACTCTGTTTCCTCATAACTGAGTTTGGGTCGTTTGTTTCAGGTTGGATGTATGTTTCTGAAACTGACCCATTTCATCTAGGTTACCTAACTTGTTTGGGTACAACTCTCCATAGCATTATTTTATAATCCTTTTCATTTCTGTAAACTTGGTTGTAATATCTCCTCTTTAGTTTCAGATTTCAGTTATTTGAATCTTCTCTGTTTTCCCCTTCATCAGTCTAGATAAAAGTTGGTCAGTTTTGTCAGCATTTTGGAAGCACCAACTCTTGCTTTCAGTGATTTTATACACTGTTTTTCTAGTCTTTGTTTATCTCTGCTCTGATTTTATTACTCAATTTCCTTCTCTCTCTGCCTGCAAATGGGCCAGCTCTCCTCTTGTCACGCCTTTCTTACAATAATCTCCAAGAACAGATGAAGGCAACCAGCGTGCGGGAAAATATCCTGATTTTCTGTCTTGCTCTAGAGCCGCACAGCTGTGATTATCCTGCAAGTTTCTACAGGCAACAGTTTTCTAAACATTTGATCACCCCAAGGTGATCATCGTCTTTCCAGACAGTGACTAATAACCGCGTGGCCACGAGGTGTCGATCAGTCCTCAGGTCAACGCGGCGTCTGTGCCCGTAGCTCTTTGCTCTCTCTCCCTCCCTCCCTCTTTTCTTTCCTTCTTTCTTCCCTCCCTCCTGCCTTCCCTCCTTTACTCTTCCTCCNTGCGTTCCTCCTCCGCCAGCTGTCTTTCTCTGAAGCTGAAGGGTGTGTGCTGGAGAGGGGCTCAAAGGAGGAGCCTTCTTTGTTGACTGACAGACCACACAAAACTCCCCTGAGATCTGCTTTCTCAGAGGAAAAACCCCTCCAGTTGATCTTCAACTCTGAATTATATTTTGTGGAAAACACACTGTGTTGTTGCTGAGGTGAGAGTCAAAATGCAAAGACAAGGGCAGCCCCGGCCTCGCTGCCCTGTCGCACACGCTCTCGCACTTTCTCCTATTTCTGAACCCTCGGCATGTATTCATTTTTCCCTAACATTTCCAGAGTTTCAGCTCTAATTGATTGCTTTCTGATTTCTTTCTTGCACTGTCTTGTATTATCACTGAAAGCGGAGGGCAGACAGGGCTGTAGTTTATGGTGTATTTTTCAGGAGGGCTTCACAGAGCTGACATGGGGTGGTCACTTACTGTCATTTTAAACTGAGCTATGCTGGCGCTCAACTCAAGTGACAGGTTCAACCGCTGCTCAGCCGACGCCATCAATGGCGTGTCATTGATCCACATTCAAAAACACGGACTCAATTGTTCTTTGGTCAATTGAGGCCACACAGTCTGAACCGCATGCTTGTCAGTCACATGGACGTGGATTAAGTCCACTTAGATTTGTACGTCTGTTGAGATACCTACTATTTAAATAATGTGGCACAATATTCACACCCCTTCATGGTAAGGAAGTATATACTGCCTGGCTTGTCAATACAGAGCTGAATTATTATTTCATCCTGTGTAGTAAACCATCCTTTTAGATTTGTACGTCTGTTGAGATACCTACTATTTAAATAATGTGGCACAATATTCACACCCCTTCATGGTAAGGAAGTATATACTGCCTGGCTTGTCAATACAGAGCTGAATTATTATTTCATCCTGTGTAGTAAACCATCCTTCCAGGTGCTGGAGATGTGGGCGGCAATGATTCATAGCAGGGCCTGGAGGGGCACAGCCATCATTCAGGGCCCGTGAGGAAGATCGGATACCTGCCACAGCTCCGGCAGGAGAAGCCTCCCCTGCTGCTTGTGGGGGCCCTGGAAGTTACCTTCTCCCCAAGGCAGCCTGTCGTGAACCTGAAAAGAAGTCCTGAAGGGCCAGGTGGTAAAAGCAGCCAATTCTTTCCACCTGAAGCCTCCAGGCCATGATGAAATTCGGCAAATCAGGTCCCTGAAGGCTGCAGGGGGTGAAGGCAACAGGGCTTATTGGAGAGAGGAATGGCTCCTGTGAGCCCAGCGGGGTCCTTCCTGGAGGAGGGGCCTGGCAGGGTCACTGATCTCCCAGAGCAGCGGTTTCTTTACCTGTAAAACATGGTTACATAAGTAGGTAGGTAGGTAGGTAGACAGATGAGAGAGATAACAGATAAATGGATAATAGCTCTCTAGAGAGATAGATGACAGACAGGCAGATAGGAAGGTCCATAGGTAGGTAGGTAGTAGATTGGTAGATAGAGAGGGCTTCCTGGAGGCTCAGTGGTAAAGAATCCACCTACAAGGCAGGAGACACAGGTTCAACCCCTCCAAGATCCTGTGGAGAAGGAAAAGGCAATCCACTCCAGTATTCTTGCCTGAAAAATCCCATGGAGTGAGATTGGCAGGCCTACAGTTCATGGTGTCGCAAAAGAGTCAGACACATCTTAGTGACTAAACAATGGAGAGATAGACAGATACGTAGATGATAGGTCGACAGATAACAGAGAACAGAGAACTTGAGAGATGGACGATAGATAGGTAGGTAGATCAGTTCAGTCGCTCAGTCATGTCCGACCCTTTGTGTCGCAAAAGAGTCAGACACATCTTAGTGACTAAACAATGGAGAGATAGACAGATACGTAGATGATAGGTCGACAGATAACAGAGAACAGAGAACTTGAGAGATGGACGATAGATAGGTAGGTAGATCAGTTCAGTCGCTCAGCCATGTCCGACCCTTTGCAACCCCGTGGACTGCAGCAGCCAGGCCTCCCCGTCCATCACCATCTGCCGGAGCTCACTCAGACTCGTGTCCACCGAGCTGGTGATGCCATCCAGCCACCTCATCTCCCATCGTCCCCTTCTCCTCCCGCCTTCAATCTTTCTGGAGTCATCTGTCCACACTTCTCCAGGCACCTACAGACCGGGGGAGTTCATCTTTCAGTGTCATATCTTTTTGCCTTTTCATGCTGTTTATGGGGTTCTCAAGGCAAGAGTACTGAAGTGGTCTGCCATTCCCTTCTCCAGTTGACTGTGTTCCATCAGAAGTCGCCACAACGGCCCGTCCATCTTGGGTGGCCCTACACAGCATGGGTCACAGTTTCACTGAGTTAGACAAGGCTGTGGTCCATGTGATTAGTTTATTAGTTTTCTGTGATTGTGGTTTTCATTCTGTCTGAGGTAGGTAGATAGATATTAGATAAATATTAGATAGGTCAGCAGATAATAGGAAGATGGATGGATGGATAGACAGATAGATGTAGATAGATGGATGGATGTGGTGGGGATGGATCATCAACACCTCTGTGAAGCAGAAGGGAGCCAACTCTATATTCCTGGCTCAGCGGTCCTGGACCACACACCCTGAGGGCTGATAATGCAACCAGCAGGTGGAGAGGACAGAGGCCCGCAAGCTCCGGCCAGCGGGAGCCAGAGTCAGGGATGCTGGCAGGTGGGTTCCCCTACCTCCTGCTGCACACAGGTGGGACAGGCAATTTCACCCCACCTGCCCAGTGAGGCTTCTCAAGACAGGGCCACAGACTTTCTCTTGTGAGCCTGATGCCAGCTCAGGATCATTTGATGTCAGATCAGCATCCCTCCATCCTGATTTTCCATTTCCTTCCCGTTTACCACCCCTGCCTGCACTCCCTGTCTTCATCTCCCTCTCCACTCCTCAGAAAGTTGAGCCCAAGGCCATGGGCTGTCTTTAAAAGTTTCTAGAAAACTGTGATACCAAGCTTCAAGGGGTTCAAGATACCACACTTTAAGGTGGGCTGGCAAGGAAACAAATGCAGTGGGCAGACCACCCTCCCCACCAAGAAACAGAGTGGAGGGCGCAGGGGAGCACACAGGCTCAAGAGAGTTCTAGGATGGGTTCCTTGCAGAGATGAATGACTCGGTAGAGAGAAAGAATGAGACGTGAGAACCCGAAGCGGGAGATGAAGAAAGAAAGTTCTGAGGGGAGAAGAGAGCGAGGGCTTGGGGAAGGGGGACAGATGGGCCTGATGAGCTGACAGGGAGAAAGGACCCTGTTAATGAGGCAGGAAGCAAAGCTAAGACCAACCTAGACAGCATATTGAAAGCAGAGACATTACTTTGCTGACAAAGGTCCATCTAGTCAAAGCTATGGTTTTTCCAGTAGTCACGTATGGATGTGAGTGGGATCACAGAGGAAGCTGACCTCCTGCCTCTGTTCTGGAGCCATGCTGGGGAGCAGAACAACGCCTTCTTCACTGTGATGTGATGGACCGAACGCAGGGATGGACATGCTGAGGCTCGACTCAAATCCTGGAGCGATGGGTTCAAGTTCTCTGCTAGGTCTTCAAGGTCCCTTTTTAAAGCTGTAACAAAAAGGCAAAGATCTGTGGTGGAAAACCAAACAATGTTCTAAAAATGCACCTCAAATTATTTTTTTTAATGAATAAAATTTAGTTAGAGGGAACATGTGGAAACACCAGTGGATACTTCTGGACATGTAAGACTCTCCAGGTTCATATCGCACTTTGCAAGAACAGCACTGATACCACTGGGTCCCCCACGCTGAGAGCACTGGGAGCACTGGGGGCACTGGGGGCACTGGGGGCACTGGGGGCACTGGGAGCACTGGGAGCACTGGGGGCACTGGGAGCACTGGGGGCACTGGG
>SJYX01000112.1:428017-445326 GCA_006410675.1 Oreotragus oreotragus
GCACTGGGAGCACTGGGAGCACTGGGGGCAGTGGGAGCACTGGGAGCACTGGGGCACTGGGGGCACTGGGAGCACTGGGGGCACTGGGAGCACTGGGAGCACTGGGGGCACTGGGAGCACTGGGGGCACTGGGAGCACTGGGAGCACTGGGAGCACTGGGGGCAGTGGGACCACTGGGGGCACTCTGGGCACTGGGAGCACTGAGGACACTGTCGGCACTGGGAGCACTGGGGGCACTGAGGGCACTGGAGGCACTGGGAGCACTGGGGGCACTGGGAGCACTGGGGGCACTGGGGACACTGGGCGGGGCAAGTCTGAGCTCGCTGTGCACACCTTTTCTCTTTCTATCCCCACAACACCTTCAGCCCCTCTAAAGAGGGGTCCCCAACCACGTGCGGAACACTGCTGGCCTCTCTCCAGGTCTCATCAGTGAAGACAGAAGAGAAAGAAAGAGCTCTGCTTGCCTGACAAGCAGTGGGCAAGTGGGGAGCAGAGGATAACAGGCCAGGAAGCAGCAGGATCCAGAATTCATGAAGCTGCACACAGCTGACTTCCCAGGTGGCACTAGTGGTAAAGAATCCACCTGCCAATGCAGAATATACAAGAGACACAGGTTCGATGCCCGAGTTGGGAAGATGCCCTGGAGGAGATCATGGCAACCCACTCCAGTGTTCCTGCCTGGAGAATCCCATGGACAGAGGAGCCCGGTGGCCTACATCCAAGGGGTCACTAAGAGTCGCGAACGACTGAAGCGACTTAGCACACAGCATGCAAAGACAGAGCAATAGAACACAGCCCCTGTGTGACCCTGCTCTGAAGTGTCCCGGGGCCCGTGGGGGCGCCATCTGAAGAGACAGGTCTTCAGTTACCCTAACTGCCCACTGGGGGTGTGTCCTTCCCAGGACAGTTTGGTTGCCATTTACTGGGAGTGGGGATGGGGTCAAACCACCTAGAGATAGATTCGAAATGGGTTGGGATCAGTGCAGGGGTGGGGGTCAAGGTTGCTGGTGGTTTGTGACTAGACTAAGAAATACTGCATGATCCTAAACAGAGTGGTTTCTAGTTAGGAAGTCTCTGTAACTCTCCTCTGCTCTTATTTAGACTATATCTCACATGTATGGGGACTTCCAAAGATGATGCTGTGAAAGTGCTGCACTCAATATGCCAACAAATTTGGAAAATGCACACGCTGCCCTGGCTGGCTGCTCCAGGAAACCCGAGTGCGAGGCCGTGGGCGCTGACAGCAGGAGGCAGCCCAGGCCCTCCTGAAATAGGCCGGGCTCCGGAGCCCCAGCCGGAGCCTCCCTGTGGACAAAATCCAGCTCCAGGGCGGGCGGCCTCTCGGCACCTAAGCCGCCAAGGCCTGCGGCGAAGCCGAGCCCGCCGCTCCAGGAGCGTCCGGCTCGGGAGGAGCGGGTCCTGCCTGTAGCATGAAAGTCAGGGATCTAGTTCCGTCCCCCACCAGACAAGCCTGGGACCAGGCTGGTGCTGGGTGTGGGAAGTCGGCCTTCGCGTCTGCTCTGCCCTGGCAGGGACCCGGGGAGGGGAGTGGGGCTCTGAGCCAGCGGCTGTCCTTGGAGGCCTTGCTTTGGGATTGTCGCTTCACTTCCATGTTGACCTGCTGCCAGGGCTGTGGGTGGCTTCCCAGTGACCAAATGAACCGGATCATTGCTGCCTTTGGGGAGGTGATGCCGCCTTGGAGCCTCCTAGTTCCTGAGGACCCTAAACTCGGGGCCCCACCCCTGGTCTGAAGTGCAGAAATACCAGCTCTTTCACACGGGTTGCCATCGTCCTCCAAACTCAATAATCCGACGTCCCTGAAGAGTATCACTTTCTCAATGCAAGCGCCTCTGCTTTTATTGTTTCTGGGGAGAGAGCAAAGTATGGAAAGTATTCCGGTGAGAATTAAATGCAGCATTACTTTGTTATCCCATACCACTTTTAAAAGCCGCCGAGGAACCCCTTCATTCAGCTTCTGCCTTTCCAAACTTCCAAACGGAATCGAGACGAGCTGAGTCTTTTTACCCACTCGAGAGCCTCCTTTAGGAGCTGGGGTGTGCGTAAGAGCGTGACAGTTCTCAAGGGACAGGCACTCGGGCCCCTCCGAGCACACTTCAGCACGTCCTTGCCCCACAGGGTCTATGCCTTGAATGTCGCTTCTGACTCATGCACACAGAAGAGACGATTCCTCTTCACCCTCTCAGCATTTGTCTTTTTTTTTTTTTGCATCCTCCAGTAACTTTGAGATCAAGCTCTCACCTCCGTTTACAACAGAATAAATTGGAAAAGCTAACCTCCTGACTTATAGCTATTTTTGCAGTGTTGAGAGATGAGCTGAGTAATTGTAATAATTGTTTTAAATGTGTCCTTGGTCCCTTCTGATTATGTGGGGGAAGAAGAGGGGACAGACATGGCTGGCAGCCTGATATCATATCAACACCCCTGACAGCAAGAGAGTGTAACAAATATTTCCTAAGTGGTTTCTTCCTGCTAAGGATGACCTTTTTGAATGAAGCCATGTGGCCAGAAAGCTCCTTCTGGGAAGTAAACCATACATGGTGAGTTTCAGTGTATGTTTCTAGACACAGAGCATTCTGAGTAAGGGGAGCAGAGACGAGGTGGGAGTCACAGTGGTTACTGGGGACCCTGCTTCTTCTCTAGACCTTTTATACTAAGTGAAAATCTTGCTACACACAGTCAGCTCTGCTCTCCACTGGAAAAGGCCAATCCAGCCGATGTCCTGTGCAGGACGGCGTTGGTGAGAGGCGACAGAACAGAGATGTGGCATGAGAGAAAGCTATGTCGAGGCGGTGGAGTTAACTCCTGCTCGAAGTTCAAGCAGTACAGCCCCTATGGCCAAATTTCAAGCAACATTGGTCAGCGGTGCAGTGGTGGGCTTTTAATTCCCAGCCCCTCATCGATCCCCACCCGCCTTTCCCCTTTGGTGACCACGAGTTTGTTCTCTGTGCCTGTGAGTTTATTTCTGCTTTCTAAATAAGTTCGTCTGTGTCTTTTCTTCAGATTCCACAAATAAACGATGTCATACTGTAGCTGTCTTTCTCTGTCCCACTTCCCCCACTCAGTATGGCCCTCTCTAGGGCATCTGTGTGGTTGGAAATCTATGTGGTTGTTCTTCTTTTGACGGCTGAGCGGTCTCCTGCCACATACATGTGCCACACCTTCCTTATCCACGGCAGCCGTTCCTGTCTTCGCCATGTCTTTGCTGTTGTGAGTAGCATTGCTGTGAGCTTTGGGGTGCATGCATCGTTTTTTGAGCTATGGTTTTCTCCACATTTGTGCCCAGAAGTGGGATTGCAGCAGCATATGGTAGCTCTGTTTTTAGTTTTTTAAAAGCTCTTTCTTCACTGTGTCTCTAATACTCTCTTAATTGCATCTCTGGTTTAGAATGCCCTTAACGTGCCTTTGAGTTGCTCCCCAGGATTTTGCTGGCGCGCTCTGCATCAATGTGCATCAGGATGTTGCTCCACAGCCTTCTTCTCTTGAAGTGTCTGCATGTGGGCTCTTACCAGCATGATGCTGCTCTCATCCTGCGTGCTTGGAGGTGTTTCCTCATCAGTCTCGGGGAACACTTTGTGGGAAGTTAGTCTTAGTTTTTAAATGTTTGGTAGCACTCGCAGTGAAGGCAGTGGTCCGGGACTTTTTTGTTGTTGTTGAGAAGTTTTTACATGAATTCAATCTTCTTACTAATTACAGCTCTGTTCAGACACTCTGTTTCCTCATAACTGAGTTTGGGTCGTTTGTTTCAGGTTGGATGTATGTTTCTGAAACTGACCCATTTCATCTAGGTTACCTAACTTGTTTGGGTACAACTCTCCATAGCATTATTTTATAATCCTTTTCATTTCTGTAAACTTGGTTGTAATATCTCCTCTTTAGTTTCAGATTTCAGTTATTTGAATCTTCTCTGTTTTCCCCTTCATCAGTCTAGATAAAAGTTGGTCAGTTTTGTCAGCATTTTGGAAGCACCAACTCTTGCTTTCAGTGATTTTATACACTGTTTTTCTAGTCTTTGTTTATCTCTGCTCTGATTTTATTACTCAATTTCCTTCTCTCTCTGCCTGCAAATGGGCCAGCTCTCCTCTTGTCACGCCTTTCTTACAATAATCTCCAAGAACAGATGAAGGCAACCAGCGTGCGGGAAAATATCCTGATTTTCTGTCTTGCTCTAGAGCCGCACAGCTGTGATTATCCTGCAAGTTTCTACAGGCAACAGTTTTCTAAACATTTGATCACCCCAAGGTGATCATCGTCTTTCCAGACAGTGACTAATAACCGCGTGGCCACGAGGTGTCGATCAGTCCTCAGGTCAACGCGGCGTCTGTGCCCGTAGCTCTTTGCTCTCTCTCCCTCCCTCCCTCTTTTCTTTCCTTCTTTCTTCCCTCCCTCCTGCCTTCCCTCCTTTACTCTTCCTCCCTCCTTCTTTTCTGCTCCTTTCTTTCTTTCTTCCCCCTTCTCTCCCTCCCTCTCTTCCTCCCCACCCCCTCTTTCTTTCGCAGCAGGTCAATTCTTCATGACAATGTCTGTGTCTGTCAGGTTGAACTAGGATAACGCACAGAAGCCACAGTCCCCCCCGGGGTCACTGTTGATGGCGGAGTGGACGGACGTCTCCCCCGTGCGCTCACACTAGGGTCTGAGGCTCTCAGAGGCGCCGCCGTCTGGGGTGTTGGTGTTTCCTCAGCAGAAGGGAGAGACTGGCAAGTTTTTGTCCTCCAAGGCGTCAAGCTACAAGTCAGGCTGCTCACATCTGATCACAGCCCACTGACCAAAGGAGCCCCAGCAGCATGGCCAGCCTGAGGCCGGAAGAGGGTGCAAGCTGGCACGTGTCCGGCGGGAAGGCCCTGCAGCAGCGAGCAGCCTGGCCGTGGCCACACAGGCGCCTCTCAGGCACGGAGACTGGCCACAGGCAGGGACAGAAAGGGTGTTGCCCACAACTCTAGAGGGAGAAAAAAACCATCTTAAAAATAAAAAAGAGATAAGAAACCAATAGAAAAGTTGGCAAAGAAGACGTGACTCGCAAAGAAGCAGGCACCCTTGTGAAAAGGTGTCCAAACCCCATGTGAGTTAAGGCAACAGTGAAGCATCGACTGGTTTTCTTTGGCAAGAGGGAGACAATCATTTCGGAAACACCCAGTGCTGGCAGGACGCCGAGCAAAGGAGGCCACTGGCACAGCCTTTGGGGCCCGCTGGTGTCTGAGGCCACAGCTACCCGCTTCAGAAGTGAGACAGGTCTCCTTGGCTTATGGGGGGATGATGTCAGATAAGCCTGTTTTAAGTAGAACATGGACTGCGTGCTCTCCTTAGTCACTCAGTCCTGTCTGACTCTGTGCAATCCCCTGGACCAAAGAGTTAAAAATGCATTGATTACACAAACCTATAAAGCAACACAACTTAGCCCAGTCTACCCCAAACATGCTCAGAACACTTGCCTTAAGCTGCGCTTGGGCAAGAGCATCTAAGAGGTTTTATAATGGGATGAATATCGCGTGGCATTTACTGAATACTGCACTGAAAGTGAAAGACAGGCGCTTGTCCTGCGAGGCCCGTTGGCCCTCGTCCTCGTGGGCTGGTGGAGCCCCAGAGAGAGGGTCCTGCCACGTGCCATCAGTGCAGGAAAAATAGCAAGATTCAAAGCTCCAAGTGTGCTTTCTGCTGAATACATGTCTCTTTCCCATCATCATAAAGTCAGAAAACCATGAGTCAAACCGTCATAAGTCAGGCGCCATCTGTACTTGAACCCAGCAGTCCTGCTCCCAGAAAATCATCATGGAAATTAAAAGGCACTTGTATAAAGATTTAAGTATAAAAGAGCTTGAGCAAGCTCTGAGAGTTGGTGACGGACAGGGAAGCCTGGCGTGCTGCAGTCTGTGGGGTTGCAATGAGTCACGCGCGACTGAGCGACTGAACTGAACAGAACTAAGAACAGAAGTGACCAGCACAACGCGGCTCGGAGGGTCCGACATCAGAAGCAAAGGGGATGCCCAGATCAGGAGAGACGCTTGAATGTGTCAGAGTGTCCACACCAGGAGCATCAGGAGCGGCTGTGGAAATGAGTTAAGATTGTGCCAGGAACAGCATCCACCAGACACGAGGGAGTGGGAAGACAGAATGGAGACGGGGTCTATGGTGTGTGATCAGACGTGTGTGTGTGTGTGTGTGTGGCTGAGTACCGCGTGGGAGCAGAGGCCTCCCTGTGATGAACAGCCTAGACTGGTTTAGGAGGAAGGTGAGGAGGGAGCAGGGTACGTAGCAGTGAGAACCATAGAAACAAAAAGGGAATAAAACTCAGTCTTGCTTTGCGGTCATACTTGTATATTTTTGCAAACTTACACGTGTGTACGTGAAGTGGAAAATGACGCTTCACACTGTCTGTGCTGCTCGTCCCTCTTGCCATCACTTGAGTTTGAAAACAGAGTCTTAACTCTGGACGCACCTGTTCCAGGAAGAAGCGCCATCAAACTGCAGCCCACCTTCCCCAGGTGACCCGTCTGCGTTCCTCCTCCGCCAGCTGTCTTTCTCTGAAGCTGAAGGGTGTGTGCTGGAGAGGGGCTCAAAGGAGGAGCCTTCTTTGTTGACTGACAGACCACACAAAACTCCCCTGAGATCTGCTTTCTCAGAGGAAAAACCCCTCCAGTTGATCTTCAACTCTGAATTCTATTTTGTGGAAAACACACTGTGTTGTTGCTGAGGTGAGAGTCAAAATGCAAAGACAAGGGCAGCCCTGGCCTCTGGAAGAAGCGCCATCAAACTGCAGCCCACCTTCCCCAGGTGACCTGTCCGCGTTCCTCCTCCGCCAGCTGTCTTTCTCTGAAGCTGAAGGGTGTGTGCTGGAGAGGGGCTCAAAGGAGGAGCCTTCTTTGTTGACTGACAGACCACACAAAACTCCCCTGAGATCTGCTTTCTCAGAGGAAAAACCCCTCCAGTTGATCTTCAACTCTGAATTATATTTTGTGGAAAACACACTGTGTTGTTGCTGAGGTGAGAGTCAAAATGCAAAGACAAGGGCAGCCCCGGCCTCGCTGCCCTGTCGCACACGCTCTCGCACTTTCTCCTATTTCTGAACCCTCGGCATGTATTCATTTTTCCCTAACATTTCCAGAGTTTCAGCTCTAATTGATTGCTTTCTGATTTCTTTCTTGCACTGTCTTGTATTATCACTGAAAGCGGAGGGCAGACAGGGCTGTAGTTTATGGTGTATTTTTCAGGAGGGCTTCACAGAGCTGACATGGGGTGGTCACTTACTGTCATTTTAAACTGAGCTATGCTGGCGCTCAACTCAAGTGACAGGTTCAACCGCTGCTCAGCCGACGCCATCAATGGCGTGTCATTGATCCACATTCAAAAACACGGACTCAATTGTTCTTTGGTCAATTGAGGCCACACAGTCTGAACCGCATGCTTGTCAGTCACATGGACGTGGATTAAGTCCATTTAGATTTGTACGTCTGTTGAGATACCTACTATTTAAATAATGTGGCACAATATTCACACCCCTTCATGGTAAGGAAGTATATACTGCCTGGCTTGTCAATACAGAGCTGAATTATTATTTCATCCTGTGTAGTAAACCATCCTTCCAGGTGCTGGAGATGTGGGCGGCAATGATTCATAGCAGGGCCTGGAGGGGCACAGCCATCATTCAGGGCCCGTGAGGAAGATCGGATACCTGCCACAGCTCCGGCAGGAGAAGCCTCCCCTGCTGCTTGTGGGGGCCCTGGAAGTTACCTTCTCCCCAAGGCAGCCTGTCGTGAACCTGAAAAGAAGTCCTGAAGGGCCAGGTGGTAAAAGCAGCCAATTCTTTCCACCTGAAGCCTCCAGGCCATGATGAAATTCGGCAAATCAGGTCCCTGAAGGCTGCAGGGGGTGAAGGCAACAGGGCTTATTGGAGAGAGGAATGGCTCCTGTGAGCCCAGCGGGGTCCTTCCTGGAGGAGGGGCCTGGCAGGGTCACTGATCTCCCAGAGCAGCGGTTTCTTTACCTGTAAAACATGGTTACATAAGTAGGTAGGTAGGTAGGTAGACAGATAGAGAGAGATAATAGATAAATGGATAATAGCTCTCTAGAGAGATAGATGACAGACAGGCAGATAGGAAGGTCCATAGGTAGGTAGGTAGTAGATTGGTAGATAGATGAGGGCTTCCTGGAGGCTCAGTGGTAAAGAATCCACCTACAAGGCAGGAGACACAGGTTCAACCCCTCCAAGATCCTGTGGAGAAGGAAAAGGCAATCCACTCCAGTATTCTTGCCTGAAAAATCCCATGGAGTGAGATTGGCAGGCCTACAGTTCATGGTGTCGCAAAAGAGTCAGACACATCTTAGTGACTAAACAATGGAGAGATAGACAGATACGTAGATGATAGGTCGACAGATAACAGAGAACAGAGAACTTGAGAGATGGACGATAGATAGGTAGGTAGATCAGTTCAGTCGCTCAGCCATGTCCGACCCTTTGCAACCCCGTGGACTGCAGCAGCCAGGCCTCCCCGTCCATCACCATCTGCCGGAGCTCACTCAGACTCGTGTCCACCGAGCTGGTGATGCCATCCAGCCACCTCATCTCCCATCGTCCCCTTCTCCTCCCGCCTTCAATCTTTCTGGAGTCATCTGTCCACACTTCTCCAGGCACCTACAGACCGGGGGAGTTCATCTTTCAGTGTCATATCTTTTTGCCTTTTCATGCTGTTTATGGGGTTCTCAAGGCAAGAGTACTGAAGTGGTCTGCCATTCCCTTCTCCAGTTGACTGTGTTCCATCAGAAGTCGCCACAACGGCCCGTCCATCTTGGGTGGCCCTACACAGCATGGGTCACAGTTTCACTGAGTTAGACAAGGCTGTGGTCCATGTGATTAGTTTATTAGTTTTCTGTGATTGTGGTTTTCATTCTGTCTGAGGTAGGTAGATAGATATTAGATAAATATTAGATAGGTCAGCAGATAATAGAAAGATGGATGGATGGATAGACAGATAGATGTAGATAGATGGATGGATGTGGTGGGGATGGATCATCAACACCTCTGTGAAGCAGAAGGGAGCCAACTCTATATTCCTGGCTCAGCGGTCCTGGACCACACACCCTGAGGGCTGATAATGCAACCAGCAGGTGGAGAGGACAGAGGCCCGCAAGCTCCGGCCAGCGGGAGCCAGAGTCAGGGATGCTGGCAGGTGGGTTCCCCTACCTCCTGCTGCACACAGGTGGGACAGGCAATTTCACCCCACCTGCCCAGTGAGGCTTCTCAAGACAGGGCCACAGACTTTCTCTTGTGAGCCTGATGCCAGCTCAGGATCATTTGATGTCAGATCAGCATCCCTCCATCCTGATTTTCCATTTCCTTCCCGTTTACCACCCCTGCCTGCACTCCCTGTCTTCATCTCCCTCTCCACTCCTCAGAAAGTTGAGCCCAAGGCCATGGGCTGTCTTTAAAAGTTTCTAGAGAACTGTGATACCAAGCTTCAAGGGGTTCAAGATACCACACTTTAAGGTGGGCTGGCAAGGAAACAAATGCAGTGGGCAGACCACCCTCCCCACCAAGAAACAGAGTGGAGGGTGCAGGGGAGCACACAGGCTCAAGAGAGTTCTAGGATGGGTTCCTTGCAGAGATGAATGACTCGGTAGAGAGAAAGAATGAGACGTGAGAACCCGAAGCGGGAGATGAAGAAAGAAAGTTCTGAGGGGAGAAGAGAGCGAGGGCTTGGGGAAGGGGGACAGATGGGCCTGATGAGCTGACAGGGAGAAAGGACCCTGTTAATGAGGCAGGAAGCAAAGCTAAGACCAACCTAGACAGCATATTGAAAGCAGAGACATTACTTTGCTGACAAAGGTCCATCTAGTCAAAGCTATGGTTTTTCCAGTAGTCACGTATGGATGTGAGTGGGATCACAGAGGAAGCTGACCTCCTGCCTCTGTTCTGGAGCCATGCTGGGGAGCAGAACAACGCCTTCTTCACTGTGATGTGATGGACCGAACGCAGGGATGGACATGCTGAGGCTCGACTCAAATCCTGGAGCGATGGGTTCAAGTTCTCTGCTAGGTCTTCAAGGTCCCTTTTTAAAGCTGTAACAAAAAGGCAAAGATCTGTGGTGGAAAACCAAACAATGTTCTAAAAATGCACCTCAAATTATTTTTTTTAATGAATAAAATTTAGTTAGAGGGAACATGTGGAAACACCAGTGGATACTTCTGGACATGTAAGACTCTCCAGGTTCATATCGCACTTTGCAAGAACAGCACTGATACCACTGGGTCCCCCACGCTGAGAGCACTGGGGCCACTGGGGGCACTGGGGGCACTGGGGNGGGAGTTGGTGATGGACAGGGAGGCCTGGCGCGCTGTGGTCCGTGGGGTCACAGAGAGTCAGACGTGACTGAGTGACTGAACTGAACTCGTGGTTCAGAGGGTAAAGGGCCACCTGCAATGTGGGGGACCCGGGTGGACTCCTGGGTTGGGAAGATCCCCTGGAGAAGGGAAAGGCCACCCACTCGAGTCTTCTAGCCTGGAGAACTGCAGGGACAGAGGAGTCTGGCGGGCTGCAGTCCGTGGGGCCACAAAGGAAGGAACACGACTGAGCAACAGGCGCTTTCACTTTGGACACGTTGTGTGAAGGGAAGCACTCGTATCACAGGAAGACTGCTGACTGAAAGGAGTGCCTGAGCTTCAGCGCCACAATAAATGCCTCAGTCTCTCAAGCAGCAGGTGATTTTATCCACCTGGATGGAAAAGAGGCCGAGCGCCCTGTGGATGCCTTTCTGCTGACAATGAACTCTTTTCACACTCGGTTTAGTCCACCTTTCAAATGGAGTTTGTGAAAATGAATGCGATCAATTTCCGAGAATAATTTGGTACAGAAATTCGAAGCAAAAGTTTAAAAAAATCAATCAATGCATGTCTATAGTAACAATCAGGTATCACTTCTATGAAGGAAAAGAGAAAGAAGAAAAAAATGCTGACAAGAGTAAAAAAAAGGTAACAGACCCTTATAGTATGATCTCTATTGTACAGGGATTGCTATAAACCAAACAGTAGGGCTTTGTGTACATAACGTCAGCGATTTAGTCTTTGCAACAATCCTGTGAAGAGTAGTCAGTACTACTGCCTTCGCGTCTCAGCTGATACACTGAGGCTCAGAGAGCAAGTGGGTGTTGTTTCCAGAGCCCACGCTCCTAATAACCGAAGTTCTGCCCAGCGAGGACTCCGGAAAGGTCAAAGTCCGTCTGAGCTCTCCATCCGGAGACTTGGCTCCATGTCTGAATCTGTGAAAACCACGATGCCCTGCACACACAGCATGGAAGGGCTTCAGCCCCTCCCCGGGCCGGGGCCCAAAGACTTTCCTGGTGGAGGAGGCAGATTCTATGACGATTCTACCTATTGGCAGCCTTTGCTTACGGCCGTGGGGCTGGGAACATGAAGATTCTTATCAGAAATGGAGGTTCCCGTGGCCCCAAGGATCTGGACTTGACCCATCGGAGTGAAGCATTGAGCATTTCCTAATCAAGGTTCAGAGAGCAGGTGTTCAGACAGTTCTCTGCCACCTTCCAACTGGGTTCTGTGTCAGGAGGGAATGCTGACCTCTTTCCTGTGATTTACATTTTTATGCAGTTTCAGTTCAGTTCAGTCGCTCAGTCCTGTCTGACTCTTTGCGACCCCTTGGACTGCAGCATGCCAGGCCGCCCTGTTCATCACCAACTCCCAGAGTTTACTCAAACTCATGTCCGTTGAGTTTGTGATGCCATCCAACCATCTCATCTTCTGTTGTCCCCTTCTCCTCTCACCTTCAATCTTTCCCAGCATCAGGGTTTTTTCAAATGAGTCAGTTCTTCATATCAGGTGGCTAGGTTTTCCTAGCACCACCTAGGAAGCCCCTTCTATGACCTCATTTAAACCCTAATCACTTCCTTACTCTAAACACAGCTACACTGGGGTTTGGGGACTTCCGAGGTGAAGCTAGTAGTAAAGAACCTGCCTGCTAGTGCAGGAGACAAAACAGACATAAGTTCGATCCCTGGGTCGGGAAGATCCTCTGGAAAAGCACACAGAAGCCCACTCCAGTGTTCTTGCCTGGAGAATTCTATGGACAGAAGAGCCTGGCGGGCTATAGTCTATGGGGTCGCAAAGAGTTGGGCACAACTGAAGCAACTTAGCACGCACACGTATGGATTTTGGAATGGACACAAATGCTAGTTATTTCATGACCCCATCTTAGAAGCCCTCGCATGCTGGTAAGCATTTCCAGGTTAACAAAGAACGGGGGAAAACGCACAGTTTCAACAATATTGGTATCAATCCTAGGAAAGAATCAACTTAAATTCTGGCTGGATTGTGAACCCCTTGATCATTCGCCCAAGAATGTAAAACTACACACCCTCTGAGCATGTAAACTCGTTAACAATCAAGCCAGCCTTCTTTAAACGTGACGTATCATCATGAAATGAAATCTGCTGTGGACCAGAGAGACCCTTGGCTGTGTTGGGCCCTCACCAGCTGCATTTATTCAACCCAACAAGTGCTTGAGGTCAACCTATGTACTTTCCTTGCACTCAGGGAGCTTCCGTCTTCAAACCCCAGTTCCTATCAGCTCGATGGTATCCTTTACAGCCTGCTCCCACTAGGCCCTCTGTGTAGAAAGACATGATAGGGAGACCTATTCCAAGTTCCTGTGGGCAGACTACTGGAAACCGAGCCCTGCTGTGGTGAGTGAACGCTCCCCAGCAGGCCTGGGGTCGGACTTGGGAATGCAGTAGTCGGCCTTTCTCCAAAATCAGGCATGGAGCCTGGGATTTGAAATGCTGTGTCTCCTGCAGACAAGTGGCTACCAGTCCTGACCTGCAAAGAGAGGAAGTTATCCGCCTCCAGGCAGCAGGCGTTGGGTGTCAGCCTCTTGCTGGAGTTGTAAGTGAAAAGGCAGGTGGTTAACAGCTCACCAAGTAACTCTGGCCCCAGTTCAGCTTTCATTGTGAATTAGAAAGGTCTTAAAGCAATTTTAAGAGGAAAGGCGGTTTTTGTCTTTATATCGACACATTTATACACAAACATAGGGGGAAAATTCCCAGTCGAAGCATCTGAGGCATATGTAGCCAATTTGCTGATCTTAAGGGCACAGAGGAGTTTTTTTTTTTTTAAAAAAGAGGTCTAAATAAATTGTTATTGGAAAATGATGACAATGCTGTTCAACAAGACACTTTTGACTTTAAAGACTGAAATATCTGCCTTACACGAAGATACAAGAAACAACATCCAATTAGATATTCATGAAAAATGCTATAAAAATTTCCAGCAGAACTTTCCCCTTGGTAACGCTGCCTGTGTGTGCTCAGTTACCAAGTCGTGACCAACTCTTTGAGACCCCATGGACTGCAGACCCCCTGTCCCTCACCATCTTCTGGAATTTGCCCAAGTTCATGTCCATCGAGTCAGTGACGCCACCCAACCATCTCATCCTCTGTCGCCCTTTTCTCTTTCTGCCTTCAATCTTTCCCAACATCAGGGTCTTTTCCAGAACATGGACTTTAAGGCATAATACAGAATATGAGAAATGTGACTAGCTGGTTCTGTAAAGTCTGACATGTTGATTTTCTGCGCGACTGGCTGTAAGATACAGAGTTATGGGCTATTTTGACAAATGCATTTTCTCACACTCGGTGGTGAGCACAGAATGATTGGGAAATAGGGACTTGGATGAGATTCCACTTTCTTCAGCCTGTTCCTGTGAATCACTGAGAGTTGTGGTCAAGAGTGGTGGGAGCCAACGCCAGCTAGCTTGAGGCAAAGAAGGAATGTGGCTCAGAGCGGTGGTGGGTGAACCTGGAGAGCAGTGAGGTGTGCGAGCAGGGCAGATGAGTGAGGGGAGCGTGGGACCCCTGCTGCTGGCCTTCCCTCCGACCCTGGAGGCAAACCCCAAAGTGCTCATCTCAGTCACTAAGTCATGTCTGACCCTTTGCCAGGCTCCTCTGTCCACGGCAGCTCCCAGGCAGGAAACCTGGAGCGGGCTGCCATCTGCTTCTCCAGGAGTCTTCCTGACCAGGGATTGAACCCGAATTTCCTGGGTCTCCTGCATTGGCCAGCAAATTCTTTACCGCTGAGCCACCTGGGAGGCCCCAAACACCAAAGGGCCCTGTGTGAATGCAAGGTCCTGAAGGGGAGGGTTGCATGCCAAGCAGGGAGCCGGGGGGACAGATGTCCCCACTCGGCATCTGTGACGGGAGATGTGGGTGTTTACGCCCTCAACACTACACGCAGTGGGGCATTCCACACAGTAGAAAACAGTTGGATCAATGGATGGCAGGAAATAAAAAATGACAAAGATCCTTGGAAGAATTTCGTCAACAGAGAACTTTGAAAATGTTTTAATAGCAAGAATTGACTGAGAAAAGCTGTCTTCACGGAAACTATATCACGTACATCATATGCCTTAAGGGCTTTAGTTGTTCAATGACTACAATGACAATTCAGCTATGTCACCAGAAGACATGTGGTAGACCAGATGCCTCTCTTTGGCAAGCGAGCTAAATATATTGATAAACTGGAGGGTAGTGAAGTTCTGATACCAAGATGTGGACTTGAGGGGATGGTTTCTGAAGGAAGCAGTCTCCTAGGGGGAAAGGGTAAAGGATTTAAAAATACAAATAGCCCCAACACTTGATCCAGGCTGAAAAAACCTGTACTTATGTAATGAGTATGCTTCTTGCAAACAGAACAGAGAAATGCAGGTCGGGGGCATTCTCTGGGAGGCTAGGCAGGTGGGAAAGTGGGTGAATGGCCAGCGTGCCCCACGAAGGCCTCCTTTGTCAGCAGAGACCATAGCCTTGGGGAGCAGCAGGCCAACCTGGGAAGAGCAGAAGAAGCTGGTGTTTAGGGGCTTCCCAGGTGGAGCAGTGGTAAAGAATCTGCCCATCGATGCAGGAAACACGTGAAGTGCAGGCTCATTCCCTGGGTCAGGAAGATCCTCTGGAGAAGGAAATGACAGCCTGCTCCAATATTCTGCCTAGGAAATCCCATGGACAGAGGAGCCTGGCAGGCTACAGTCCATAGGGTCACAAAGAGTCAGACACGACTGAGCAAGTACACAGCCACGCCTGCTGGTGTTTACAGGCAGCGGGACCGAGGACAGAGTCCTGAGAGCGCTGAGTGCTTCCCCTCAAAAGCAGCGTGGAAGTAGCGCTGAAAATGCCAAGTCTTTGCAAAAGGAACACTGCTTTCTTGGAATAACCTAATCTTTCAGGGTGCTGTTGCTGGATATAATGCCAGGACTGGAAAAGATCAATCCCCATCCCAGTTCCCAAGAAGGGTAGTGCTAAAGAGTGTGCAAATCATGGGACAGTTGCACTCTTCTCCCTTGCTAGTTAGGCCATGCTTAACATCTTGCGTGCTAGGCTTCAGCATTATGTGCACCAAGAACTTACAGATGTCCACGCTGGGTTTAGAAAAGGTGGAGGAGCCAGAGATCAAATTGCCAACATTCACTGGATCGCTGAGAAATCCAGGGAATTCCAGAAAAACACCTAGTTGTGTTGTATTGACTATGCTAAAGCTTTCAGACTGTGTGGATCATAACAAAACTGTGGAAAACTCTTAAAGAGATGGGAATACCAGGCCATCTTATCTGTCTCCTGAGAAATCTCTATGCGGGTCAAGAAGCAACAGTTAAAGCCTTGTATGGAGCAGTTGATTGATTTAAGACTGAGAAAGGTGTCGGAAGCGTTATCTGTTGTCGCCCTGTTTAACCCATGCGCCGAGTTACAAGCTGGAATCAAGATAGGCAGGAGAATCAGATACGCGGATGACACCACTCTAAATAACAGAAAGTGAAGAGGAACGAAAGAGCCTCTTGATGAGAGTGAAGGAGGAGAGTGAAAGAGCCAGCTTAAAACTAAATATTAAGAAACAACTAAGACCGTGGCCCCAGCCCCATTGCTTCCTGGCAAATAAAAACGGAAAGGGGAAGTAGAGGCAGACTGCCTCTTCTTGGCTCTGGACTCACTGCGGACGGTGACTGCAGCCATGAAATCAGGAGACGATTGCGTCTCGGCAGGAAAGTGACGACAAACCTCGGCAGTGAGCTGAAAGCAGAGACATTGCTCTGCTGACAAAGGTCCCTGTAGTCAAGGCCATGGTCTTCCCAGCAATCACACAGTTGTGACAGCTGGACCGCAAAGAAGGTGAAACGCCAAAGCATTGATGCTTCAAACTGTGGTGCTGGAGAAGGTTCCTGAAAGTCCGCAGGACAGCAAGAGGTCAAACCAGTGAATCTTAAGGGAAGTCAACCCTGAATACTCATTCGGAGGACTGATGCTGAAGCTGAAGCTCCGCTCTTTGGGTCATCTGATGCAGACAGCTGACTCACTGTAAAAGCCCCTGGTGCTGGGAAAGACTGAGGGCAGGAGGAGAAGAGCATGGCAGAGGATGAGATGGCTCGATGGCATCACCCATGCAGTGGACACGAACTTGGGCAAACTTCAGGAGATGGAGAGGGCCCGGGAGGCCTGGCGTGCTGCCGCCCATGAGATCGCAAAGAGCCAGACACGACTGGGCAACGGAACACCAGCAACATGATGCCGGGACTGACATCTGTTCGAACAAGGATGGAACCTGAAATGGGAAATCACTTCACTCCCCCGGTGAAGAGCATCACACGATGAAAGTTGTCTGCCCTGTTGGGCTGCAGCCTGCAGACCTGGACTTGCCCAGCTTTAAGGCTGAAGAAAGAGCCTGGAGCCAGCGACAGACACACCACTCAAAAGTGCTGCTAAGCACAGGGCTGCCCAGGGATCCTCTTCCTTCAGTCAGGGTCATCCCTGAATCAGCCGGGCTGACATAGCCGTGTAGCCCTCAGAGGAAGCGGTGCCTCCGTTTTCCCACGTAATTGACGACTTGACTCCCATGGAGAGGTCACAGAATGGAAGTTCTCACTGCAGCTTACCAGGTGACTCTTGCTTGCTTCAGTTCAGTTCAGTTCAGTCGCTCAATCGTGTCGGACACTTTGTGACCCCATGAGTTACAGCACGCCAGGCCTCCCTGTCCATCGCCAATTCCTGGAGTTCACTCAAACTCACGTCCATCGAGTCGGTGATGCCATCCAGCCATCTCATCCTCTGTCGTCCCCTTCTCCTCCTGCCCCAGTCCCTCCCAGCATCAGAGTCTTTTCCAATGAGTCAGTTCTTCGCATGAGGTGGCCAAAGTACTGGAGTTTCAGCTTTAGCATCATTCCTTCCAAGAAACACCCAGGACCGATCTCCTTTAGAATGGACTGGTTGGATCTCCTTGCAGTCCAAGGGACTCTCAAGAGTCTTCTCCAACACCAC
>SJYX01000112.1:469870-527362 GCA_006410675.1 Oreotragus oreotragus
GAAAGCAGTGTCTCCATGGCCTTACCGTATGAGTCCGTGTTATCTGTCTCACAGCCTCGGTGAAATGAGAGCAGGTGAGCAGGGGCAGGATGATCTGGTGTTCTCATCCTTGAAGACACCGCTGTTTCAGGGGCCTCTTCTCCCGAGAGGTAGTGCTGGTCTGTTGGACAGCCATCGGCCTGACTCAATTTGTAAGCCCTCACCCACTTCGGAGAAGTGAATAAAAGAGGGGCTGCCCCTATGGTGTGTCCCTTCGGGGTTCCCCGTGTTAAGTCATCTCTAGGTCCAGACTGTCAGAGGGAGGCCTGCCGCGCAACTTCCCCAGGCGCCAGTGGTCCTTGGATGGGGCAGTGGAAAGACATTTCCTGTGTTGTGTGGTGTAATACGAGCTACAGATTTCACTGGGGCTGCGGGCTGCAAGGGAGGAAATCGGAGTGCCCGAGACAGCGCGCCGTAATTAATCATAGGAGGATGGAGCTTGTCAAGGCCCTTTCTGGGCTGACGCTGCTGTCACTTACAGCCGGCCCCGCACCATCTGTAATTGTTTAAAATATCACCCGTACCAGGACCCACGCTTCGCACACTTCTGCTTCATTGACGCCTCCCAAAGAACACTCCAGAATCCACCGCCCAGCCAGGGGGCTGTGCAGCTGTGCTGAGCTCCGAACAGACATAACCGGCTGATGTGAAAGCTCAGCCAGACCCTCGAGCTGTGACGCAGAACCTCAATGACGTGACTTTCATTCCAAGCTGAGGCTCCTGCAGCCGCCTCACTCTGGTCAAGGTAAACCGGAAGCAAGAGCAGGTTGCTGCCTTTCAGGGTGGAGGGCTGCAGAGGAAAACAAGCATTTCAGAACCAACAGGGATTTCCCGGGCTTGAAAAGCCACTTTCCGACTGAGAAGACCACGATCCTTCACTCTGAGTGAAGCGTTCATCAGAAACGTGGCATCTGCAGGCCCAGCAGGTCTGTGTGCTCGGTGGGGAACCCGGAGGAGGGAGCACGCTGACGGCAGCCTGCCTGTGTGCAAGGTGCTGCTCCTCTGGGCTTCCCTGGTGGCCCAGGGCTGAAGAGTCCACCTATCAGTGCAGGAGATGAGGGTTTGACCCCTGGGTCAGGATCCCCTGGAGAAGGAAATAATTTTTCTTAAGAGCATGTGTAGAAGGGGTTTATTTTACTGATCTATAAAATAAGGAGGCTGAATCTTAGAATATATTTTATAATTAAAGAGAAAGGAGGGACATGTCCTTACAGAGGAATTCCAAACCAGGTGCATAAATATCCCCTCCAGGAAGTGGACCTAACCCTTCCCATGCCATGCCCCCCCCTGGAGACTGAGCAGGAATTTGTGCCTCGTTTCCAGACCAGGAGTCTTGAGGGGGAAGCCCAGCACCTCTACGGAGGAGGCACCCAAGCCCACGGGTCCAGACAGGCATCCCCTCTGGTATCGCATGGATGCCACAGGCCCCTGATATGTGATGCTAGGGTAGACTCTTCCTCTCCAGGACCTACAACCCCGGACTAATCAGGACACAGCCTCAAACAACTCAGACAGAGGCACACTCTATAGAAAATCTGTGTGCAGCCCTTCACACTGTCCCCGTCATGAAAAGTCTGAGAAGCTGCTCCAGATTGGAGCAGCCCTTGGAGGCCTCTGACTGACTGCTCCTGGACTGGATCCCGGGTCAGGAAAAGGGCGCTGATGGAAACGCCGGCAAGATCCACTACAGCCTGTTTTTGACTGACAGTGTTGTTGCCGCATTAATTACTTAGTTTTGGCAAATGCCCCTAGTTATTGAAGACGCTGACTTCAGCGGAACCTGGGTGAAGGGTATATGGGAACTCCCTGAACTGTCTTTGCAACTTTTCTGTAAGTTCTAAGATTATTCACCGCTCCCACCCCCCAAATGTTTATAAGATCAGACACAAATAAGTCTGTAAAAACGCTGAGTCACAGTGGCTGAAATGCATCTCCTTTTCTCTCTGCCCCCTGCAGATGTGACCACGCTGCTCCTGGAATGCAGACCTCGTCTCCATTGGAAATATGTGCCATCGCAGCTCACTAGAATGCCTTCAGGATTCCATGGTTTCTTTCCCTTCTGGAGAGGAGTCTGCTCTCCGAGTCGTTTTAGTTAGTTAGTTAGTTAGTCATCTTTAGCTGCTCAGTCGTGTCTGATCTTTCGCGACCTCATGGACTATAGCCGTCAAGGGTCCTCTGTCCACTGAATTTTCCAGGCAAGAATACTGGAGTGGGTGGCCATTCTCTTCTCCAGGGGAGCTTCCCGACCCAGTGATCGAACCTGGGTTTTCTGCATTGCAGGCAGACTCTTTACCAGCTGAGCCACCAGAGAGGCCCTCCAAGTCGTTTACAAGTTGTAAAAACTTACGAAAATGTTAGTTCATGTCGAAAAGTGCAAAAGCTACCATATAAACAAACTGGTGGGCAAAAAACTGCATGGAATCTACTTTTTCTGTTGGAAAGGTACCTGAGAACTGAAGATATTTTCTTTAATCTGTTTGCTGTCTATGAAGTGTATAACCAGGGACCCCAGAATCTCCAGGCAGAAGCCTGGCTATGGCCTAAATGATCACACAGCACGTGTATATGACCCTGTTGGAAATGTTTGGTGTTATCGGTGAAAATGTATCGCGGTAGTAAAGAATCTACCTGCCCATACAGGAGATGCAAGAAACATAGGTTCTATCCCTGGGTCGGGAAGATCCCCCGGAGAAGGAAATGGCAACCCACTCCAGTAATCTTGCCTGGAGAATCCCGTGAATAGAGGAGCCTCCTGGGCTTCTGTCCATGGGGTCACAAAGCGCTGGACACTACTGAGCACACACACCTCGCTGAAATTGGCTTACGTGTTGCTCCTTCCTGTGGGTGGAGCAGAGCTGGGGTCAACCACGTTAGCCTTCCAGAGCTGCTTCCTCCACAGTCACAGGGACGAGGTGGCTTCCTGCCTGAACCTGCCTACCTACCTGCCTACCTACCTGCATATGCATCCATGCCCCGTGGTCCTCTTCCCTGGGTGACACGTGACTGGCCAGCGCTGCCTCTCACCTGCCCCGGTGGCCCTGCTCTCTCCACCTGTAGGTCCAGGAGCATCATGTCCTCACTGTGGACACCTCCCTCCCTCCCTCTCCATGCAGCAGATCAGAGTTCATGCTGTCTCAACACCTCACTATCCAAGCAGAGGCCACGACTCCTGTGCTTCTGTTGGAAAGGCGGGGTGCCTGTGTTTGTGTATAGTGTCCTCGGCTGACCGGTGTCTTTATTTACAAACATTCGGATCTGTGAGCGTATTTACTGCCAGGGGGATGGGATGTGTCTGGTTTGATGGGTTTTCCTTGACAAGTTTGTCTTGATGTAAAGGTGCATGGCTGTCCATGGCATTTGAGACCCTGCATGTCCTGCAAAAATGCTTTAGGGTCTCACTGTTTCGCTAATAGAGAGTCGTCACACAAAACAAAAACTTTGAGAAGCAAAGAAAGCTTCAGGAGAGTTCAGACAGTGTTATAATGAAGCAGAAACTGCTTTTGCCGTGGCCGCTGAGAAACAATTGAACAGTTTTGACACCATTTCCTGATCTGGGGAATTTTTCCTGACGGAGGTATTCTGAAATGCAGAGTAAAATACAACAAGGATGCTGGTGAAACACGTGGGTTGCTGTAGGTTTTTTTTTTTTTTTTTTGGTTGCCGTGTTCTGACTGTTGTGTTTTCTTATCCAAGCTGTGGGATTGTTCCTGAATTCATCTCACACACACACACACACACACATACACATACACACACAGACGCGCGTGTGAGCCCTTGCCTCTCAGTGGAAACCAAACATTTTAAAGACAGCAGTTGGGGCAGCCACAGCAGAGGGTTGCAGGTCTGGTTCAAGGTCTGTGTGGACCTCAGCAGGCCTTGGAGGGAGGGCGTGGAAGCAGTGGACTTCAGTGTGAAAGTTTAAGATGCAGCCAGTAGCCACCAGGAGAGCTTCTCTGAGAAAGATTGCACTGATGACTACTGTGGGCTTTCAGGGTCTGCTGTTGCAGCCACCGAAGCCCTCCATGCAGTCTGAAGAAATACCTCCAAGTGAAAAGACAGACACTGAACGTGAAAGTCGCTCAGTCGTGTCCGACTCTTTGTGACCCCATGGACTACGAGGTCCATGGGATTCTCCAGGCCAGAATACTGGAGTGGGTAGCCTTTCCCTTCTCCAGGGGATCTTCCCAACCCAGGGGTTGAACTGAGGCCTCCCACATGCAGGCAGATTCTTTGCCAGCTGAGCCACAGAGGAGCCCATCTATAGGTGAGGAGAGGCGCAATTCCTATGCTTCATTGTTGATTCTTAATTACAAACAAGCAAACAGACACACTCTGGGGCTCCCCTGAGCGTGCAGCGGTGAGACTTCACCTGCCAGTGCAGGGGTCCAGGAATGGTCCCTGGTCAGGAAGCTAAGACTCCACCTGCCTTGGGGTCCACAAGCCCCCAAAATCATAAGACAGAAACAATATTGGCACAGATTCAATAAGGACTTTAAAAGTGGTCTATACCCAAAATATCTTTAAAAAATAAAGACAAGTTTTAAAAGCATACTGTGTGCGGATCAACAGTAGGGGCAGAGCTAACAAATAACTGCTGCTCTTCTTTCTAAACTAGCCGTGGCGATGGCGCCGGCTTTTAGCTTCTTGCTCTGAGGCTGGGGTACACGCCTGCCACTTGCCCTTGGAAGCTCCTTTTACCTTGCTGTCGTTCAGTCAATAAGTCACGCCCGACTCTTGGTGGCCCTCTGGACCGCAGCATGCCAGGCTTCCCTGTCCTTCGCCATCTCCCGGAGTTTGCTCACACTCATGTCCACTGAGTCGGTGATGCCATCCAACCATCTCATGCTCTGTAGCCCCCTTCTTCTCCTGCCTTCAGTCTTTCCCAGCATCAGGGTCTTTTCCAGTGAGTCAGCTCTTCTCATCAGGTGGTCAAGGTATTGGAGCTTCAGCTTCAGCTTCAGTCCTTCCAATGAATATTCAGGGTTGAATTCCTTTAGGATTGACTGGTTTGATCTCCTTGTGTTCAAGGGACTCTCAAGAGTCTTTCTCCCAACACCACAGCTTAAAAGCATCAATTATTTGGCTTTCAGCCTTCTTTATGACTTGAGGAATGCCACAGTTGGTTGGAACCCAGTTTGGGGCTCCTGGAAGTTGCAGCAGACAAATTCCAAGAGGAGATTTGCAAATGCCTGGGAGGGACCACCCTTCCAACATTGCCAAGAAATAAGGCTAGTGGTTAAAAAAAAGACCAAAATTCAACTGCAATTTTCTTGCTATGTTTCAGTAATCTCATCTGTTTAACAGATGATTGCTGAGCAAAGATGGATGTAAGGAGCTGGGGGAGAAAGAACAGAACTCACTTTCATGTAGGAATGTCTCAGGTGCCTGAGGCGGAAGGAAGGGCCTACTGTGCTCAGAAAAGTCCAGAAGGTAAATGTGAGGCCATAGCCAAAGACTGGGAGGTACATGGGGGACTCGCTGGGTGAAGGTAAGGTCGCGTGTTGATTCAGGGGGTGACTCACTAAAGAACAGTCTGAGAACGTCATTATTTACGTCCAGAAAAAGAGCAGGGAAGATTTGCTGCAGAGCTGAACTGGGGCGCTTGGGATGAACTGGGAAATAGGTGCCGGGAAGGCACTTTCCTGGGAGGATGACGGCCTTTGCTAGGGCCATTGATGGCCTCGAGATGGGGAGGAGCAGGCGAATGTCCGTGCCTCCTTGACTGAATAACCAAGTGGCCAGTGCTCAGGGGACGAATTGCTGCTGGGAGGTGCTTGGGAGGCACTGATGCTCAGAGCTAAGGGAGAGTCACAGAGGGCCCAGAACTGTGCCAAGGGACGCCATGGATGAGTCCTGGAAGACCCCAAGCCTCCACCCGCAGATGGAGGAGAGGTGCGCCATGAATTGGCCTAGGCGCCACCTGGCGCGACAGTCCAGCCAGCAAAGATGGCAGAATCATTGTGAAGTGACTCACTCAGAAAATGTCTAAAAGCAGAGTGGATTCTGTTCCTGGTTTGTTTATTAGTATCATTTATCAGGGCTTCCCTGATAGCTCAGTTGATAAAGAATCTGCCTTCAATGTAGAAGATACTGGTTCGATTTCTGGGTCATGAAGATCCTCTGGAGAAGGGATAGGCTACCCACTCCAGTATTCTTGGGCTTCCCTGGGGGCTCAGCTGGTAAAGAATCTGCCTGCAGTATGGGAGACCTGGGTTCAATCCCTGGGTTGGGAAGATCCCCTGGAGAAGGGAACAGCTACCCACTCCAGAATTCTGGCCTGGAGATTTCCATGGACTGTATAGTCCATGGGGTCACAAAGAGTCACACAAGACTGAGCGACTTTAACTTTTCAACAGTAGCATCCTATAATATATTTCATCAGTGTATAAAATGCTTTCATACAAACTGCCTCATCTAACTATTTCAACAACCCTCTGAGAGGCACCGGAAAATCATTTTTAGCCCAACAGAGTTTAGTGCAGGAAGAGAGCGTCACTTGAACCACGATGCTTCAGGAGAAGTCTATGTCTCCGTGTCTGAGCTCCGTGAGGCTTCCGGCCCTGCAGCCGGTGAGAGAAGGTCGGGAGGGGGCCTGGGTTTGGGAGCACTCGCTAGCAGAATGAGGGGATCGGGGGCAGGACAGCCAGGGGAGACGTGTTGCCTGTTTCCTGAGAGTCTGTGCATGGTGATCTGGGATCAGAGGACAGGGGGCCACCAGGTCCCAGCGGGCAGGGAGACCTGACAGAAAGGCGTGAGTGTGAGCGCTGCACAGATGGGGACGTGCCCAGGCACTGCCAGGAGTGAGATGTGTATAAGAGACAGGTCGTGTCTGATCTTTCGCGACCTCATGGACTATAGCCGTCAAGGGTCCTCTGTCCACTGAATTTTCCAGGCAAGAATACTGGAGTGGGTGGCCATTCTCTTCTCCAGGGGAGCTTCCCGACCCAGTGATCGAACCTGGGTTTTCTGCATTGCAGGCAGACTCTTTACCAGCTGAGCCACCAGAGAGGCCCTCCAAGTCGTTTACAAGTTGTAAAAACTTACGAAAATGTTAGTTCATGTCGAAAAGTGCAAAAGCTACCATATAAACAAACTGGTGGGCAAAAAACTGCATGGAATCTACTTTTTCTGTTGGAAAGGTACCTGAGAACTGAAGATATTTTCTTTAATCTGTTTGCTGTCTATGAAGTGTATAACCAGGGACCCCAGAATCTCCAGGCAGAAGCCTGGCTATGGCCTAAATGATCACACAGCACGTGTATATGACCCTGTTGGAAATGTTTGGTGTTATCGGTGAAAATGTATCGCGGTAGTAAAGAATCTACCTGCCCATACAGGAGATGCAAGAAACATAGGTTCTATCCCTGGGTCGGGAAGATCCCCCGGAGAAGGAAATGGCAACCCACTCCAGTAATCTTGCCTGGAGAATCCCGTGAATAGAGGAGCCTCCTGGGCTTCTGTCCATGGGGTCACAAAGCGCTGGACACTACTGAGCACACACACCTCGCTGAAATTGGCTTACGTGTTGCTCCTTCCTGTGGGTGGAGCAGAGCTGGGGTCAACCACGTTAGCCTTCCAGAGCTGCTTCCTCCACAGTCACAGGGACGAGGTGGCTTCCTGCCTGAACCTGCCTACCTACCTGCCTACCTACCTGCATATGCATCCATGCCCCGTGGTCCTCTTCCCTGGGTGACACGTGACTGGCCAGCGCTGCCTCTCACCTGCCCCGGTGGCCCTGCTCTCTCCACCTGTAGGTCCAGGAGCATCATGTCCTCACTGTGGACACCTCCCTCCCTCCCTCTCCATGCAGCAGATCAGAGTTCATGCTGTCTCAACACCTCACTATCCAAGCAGAGGCCACGACTCCTGTGCTTCTGTTGGAAAGGCGGGGTGCCTGTGTTTGTGTATAGTGTCCTCGGCTGACCGGTGTCTTTATTTACAAACATTCGGATCTGTGAGCGTATTTACTGCCAGGGGGATGGGATGTGTCTGGTTTGATGGGTTTTCCTTGACAAGTTTGTCTTGATGTAAAGGTGCATGGCTGTCCATGGCATTTGAGACCCTGCATGTCCTGCAAAAATGCTTTAGGGTCTCACTGTTTCGCTAATAGAGAGTCGTCACACAAAACAAAAACTTTGAGAAGCAAAGAAAGCTTCAGGAGAGTTCAGACAGTGTTATAATGAAGCAGAAACTGCTTTTGCCGTGGCCGCTGAGAAACAATTGAACAGTTTTGACACCATTTCCTGATCTGGGGAATTTTTCCTGACGGAGGTATTCTGAAATGCAGAGTAAAATACAACAAGGATGCTGGTGAAACACGTGGGTTGCTGTAGGTTTTTTTTTTTTTTTTTTGGTTGCCGTGTTCTGACTGTTGTGTTTTCTTATCCAAGCTGTGGGATTGTTCCTGAATTCATCTCACACACACACACACACACACATACACATACACACACAGACGCGCGTGTGAGCCCTTGCCTCTCAGTGGAAACCAAACATTTTAAAGACAGCAGTTGGGGCAGCCACAGCAGAGGGTTGCAGGTCTGGTTCAAGGTCTGTGTGGACCTCAGCAGGCCTTGGAGGGAGGGCGTGGAAGCAGTGGACTTCAGTGTGAAAGTTTAAGATGCAGCCAGTAGCCACCAGGAGAGCTTCTCTGAGAAAGATTGCACTGATGACTACTGTGGGCTTTCAGGGTCTGCTGTTGCAGCCACCGAAGCCCTCCATGCAGTCTGAAGAAATACCTCCAAGTGAAAAGACAGACACTGAACGTGAAAGTCGCTCAGTCGTGTCCGACTCTTTGTGACCCCATGGACTACGAGGTCCATGGGATTCTCCAGGCCAGAATACTGGAGTGGGTAGCCTTTCCCTTCTCCAGGGGATCTTCCCAACCCAGGGGTTGAACTGAGGCCTCCCACATGCAGGCAGATTCTTTGCCAGCTGAGCCACAGAGGAGCCCATCTATAGGTGAGGAGAGGCGCAATTCCTATGCTTCATTGTTGATTCTTAATTACAAACAAGCAAACAGACACACTCTGGGGCTCCCCTGAGCGTGCAGCGGTGAGACTTCACCTGCCAGTGCAGGGGTCCAGGAATGGTCCCTGGTCAGGAAGCTAAGACTCCACCTGCCTTGGGGTCCACAAGCCCCCAAAATCATAAGACAGAAACAATATTGGCACAGATTCAATAAGGACTTTAAAAGTGGTCTATACCCAAAATATCTTTAAAAAATAAAGACAAGTTTTAAAAGCATACTGTGTGCGGATCAACAGTAGGGGCAGAGCTAACAAATAACTGCTGCTCTTCTTTCTAAACTAGCCGTGGCGATGGCGCCGGCTTTTAGCTTCTTGCTCTGAGGCTGGGGTACACGCCTGCCACTTGCCCTTGGAAGCTCCTTTTACCTTGCTGTCGTTCAGTCAATAAGTCACGCCCGACTCTTGGTGGCCCTCTGGACCGCAGCATGCCAGGCTTCCCTGTCCTTCGCCATCTCCCGGAGTTTGCTCACACTCATGTCCACTGAGTCGGTGATGCCATCCAACCATCTCATGCTCTGTAGCCCCCTTCTTCTCCTGCCTTCAGTCTTTCCCAGCATCAGGGTCTTTTCCAGTGAGTCAGCTCTTCTCATCAGGTGGTCAAGGTATTGGAGCTTCAGCTTCAGCTTCAGTCCTTCCAATGAATATTCAGGGTTGAATTCCTTTAGGATTGACTGGTTTGATCTCCTTGTGTTCAAGGGACTCTCAAGAGTCTTTCTCCCAACACCACAGCTTAAAAGCATCAATTATTTGGCTTTCAGCCTTCTTTATGACTTGAGGAATGCCACAGTTGGTTGGAACCCAGTTTGGGGCTCCTGGAAGTTGCAGCAGACAAATTCCAAGAGGAGATTTGCAAATGCCTGGGAGGGACCACCCTTCCAACATTGCCAAGAAATAAGGCTAGTGGTTAAAAAAAAGACCAAAATTCAACTGCAATTTTCTTGCTATGTTTCAGTAATCTCATCTGTTTAACAGATGATTGCTGAGCAAAGATGGATGTAAGGAGCTGGGGGAGAAAGAACAGAACTCACTTTCATGTAGGAATGTCTCAGGTGCCTGAGGCGGAAGGAAGGGCCTACTGTGCTCAGAAAAGTCCAGAAGGTAAATGTGAGGCCATAGCCAAAGACTGGGAGGCACATGGGGGACTCGCTGGGTGAAGGTAAGGTCGCGTGTTGATTCAGGGGGTGACTCACTAAAGAACAGTCTGAGAACGTCATTATTTACGTCCAGAAAAAGAGCAGGGAAGATTTGCTGCAGAGCTGAACTGGGGCGCTTGGGATGAACTGGGAAATAGGTGCCGGGAAGGCACTTTCCTGGGAGGATGACGGCCTTTGCTAGGGCCATTGATGGCCTCGAGATGGGGAGGAGCAGGCGAATGTCCGTGCCTCCTTGACTGAATAACCAAGTGGCCAGTGCTCAGGGGACGAATTGCTGCTGGGAGGTGCTTGGGAGGCACTGATGCTCAGAGCTAAGGGAGAGTCACAGAGGGCCCAGAACTGTGCCAAGGGACGCCATGGATGAGTCCTGGAAGACCCCAAGCCTCCACCCGCAGATGGAGGAGAGGTGCGCCATGAATTGGCCTAGGCGCCACCTGGCGCGACAGTCCAGCCAGCAAAGATGGCAGAATCATTGTGAAGTGACTCACTCAGAAAATGTCTAAAAGCAGAGTGGATTCTGTTCCTGGTTTGTTTATTAGTATCATTTATCAGGGCTTCCCTGATAGCTCAGTTGATAAAGAATCTGCCTTCAATGTAGAAGATACTGGTTCGATTTCTGGGTCATGAAGATCCTCTGGAGAAGGGATAGGCTACCCACTCCAGTATTCTTGGGCTTCCCTGGGGGCTCAGCTGGTAAAGAATCTGCCTGCAGTATGGGAGACCTGGGTTCAATCCCTGGGTTGGGAAGATCCCCTGGAGAAGGGAACAGCTACCCACTCCAGAATTCTGGCCTGGAGATTTCCATGGACTGTATAGTCCATGGGGTCACAAAGAGTCACACAAGACTGAGCGACTTTAACTTTTCAACAGTAGCATCCTATAATATATTTCATCAGTGTATAAAATGCTTTCATACAAACTGTCTCATCTAACTATTTCAACAACCCTCTGAGAGGCACCGGAAAATCATTTTTAGCCCAACAGAGTTTAGTGCAGGAAGAGAGCGTCACTTGAACCACGATGCTTCAGGAGAAGTCTATGTCTCCGTGTCTGAGCTCCGTGAGGCTTCCGGCCCTGCAGCCGGTGAGAGAAGGTCGGGAGGGGGCCTGGGTTTGGGAGCACTTGCTAGCAGAATGAGGGGATCGGGGGCAGGACAGCCAGGGGAGACGTGTTGCCTGTTTCCTGAGAGTCTGTGCATGGTGATCTGGGATCAGAGGACAGGGGGCCACCAGGTCCCAGCGGGCAGGGAGACCTGACAGAAAGGCGTGAGTGTGAGCGCTGCACAGATGGGGACATGCCCAGGCACTGCCAGGAGTGGGGGGGACCCGACAGAGGGAGGAGGGACGTGTGTGATCACGGCACGTCTAGAGACCAGGAGCTCACGCTCCCAGAGGAGGGAGGAGATGCCCAGCGTCACCTGACTCGTGGCTGCCAAGGTGGGCGAAGGACCAGACCCAGAGCTCATCTCTCTCCAACCCCAGGTGCTGGTTCTGCTTCTCCTCTGGCCATCGGCTCATCACCTACCGTCTGTTAATATCTAGCCACCCATTATCTACCACCGCCTGTCTATCTCTTGTCTGTCCATCTGTCTGCGTATCCATTCATCCATCTATTTACCCGCTCATCATCCATCATCCATCCTTTATCTAGCTACTGTCTGTCTATCTCTCTTTACCACTCACAGTGTCTATATCATCTATGTGTCTATTGCGCTTTTTAAAACTCAAGCTTACAATAGCAGATTTGAGGAGTTGTGAAGAAGCTGGGATTATCGAGACTGTAAACTGCTTCAACCACTTTGGAAAATAGTTTTTCTCTAAAATTATACCCACATCCACCATCGATGACCCCAGAATTTCACTTTGTGGTATTTACTCAAAAGAATTGAAAGCATAGCTCTACAAAATGGCTTGGATAAGAGTGTTTGCGGAAGGCTCGTGCATGGCGTCACCAGGAGGATGGACGAACAGGCAGGTTTCATACTTCTGAGGGAAGAGCAGTCGGCAACGCCCTGCTCACACCCGACTACAGGGCACGCCTCCAACTCCCCCCAGACAGAGAGGCTGTTCAGCAAACCAGCAAGAGGGCCGTCATCAGGAACCAGGCTTCTTGGCTCACACCCGACTACAGGGCGCGTCTCCAACTCCCCCAGACAGAGAGGCTGCTCAGCAAACCAGCAAGAGGGCCGTCATCAGGAACTAGGCCTCTTGACTCTGTTGACGCCTTGACCTTGGACATCCCAGACCGTCGGAGAGTGGCAAATGAATGCTTCTTGTTTAAACCGCTGAGCCTACGATATTCTATATGGCAGTCTGAGCCAGGTTTAAATCAAGCTGCTGCTGGGAAGCCAGAATCCGGTGGCCTCAAATAGTGCTTAAAATCAAGATTCTGAGGTCAGCGTGGTCCTGGAGTGTACGAGTGTGCTTGCTTGCACACACGCGTGTACACACCTGTGTGTACCTACAGCTGTGTTAATCGACCATTGCCCAACTAAAGAAAGCATGCTCTACGTTTGAGGATTTTTGCTTTTTTGTACCCCTGACTTAGTAACGTGATGAAAGTTATGTTCCCACATAGTTAAAACAAGCTGAACCTCTGATCAATCAAAAAGGTACTCACACCTCCTCAGACCCTGCCCAGGAAGAGTAGGGTCATGTTGAGGAGCAAACAGTCACGCCAAAGAGCATTTAGTGCCAACAGCGGTCCTACCTGACCCCACCTGGATTCTACCTGGATGCCGGCGGTTCCACTTGCATATCCTGTTACTCAGTCTCTATCTGCAAACCAAGCAGCGTGAGCAGGTCCAGCAAGGTGGGGCCTCTTCGCAGTTGATCTCGAGCCTGGCCAGCTTCCGCCCTTTCAGTGATGTGGATTTTAAAAAATCAAACCATCCCGTCATGCTATAAAAAATGGCCTGAAATAATACGATGAATAATAAAATGGAATATACGGGGATTTGAAAATATAATCCCACCCACACAAGTCAACATCTGCAGGCGGTGAGACCACAAGAGACACAAAGGGGATATGGATTTAATACGAAACATAGGGCTTTACTGAGAAGTTTCATGATTTAAGGAGAGTTCAAAGGGCATTTCAACTGTACACTCACCCCTACCAGTGACATTTGAGCCTAAATAACGATTTTGATTAGGGATGTATCTGTTCAGTCCCGTTGCTCAGTCGTGTCCAACTCCTCGTGACCCCATGGAGTATAGAACACCTGGCTGCTGTATCCTCAACAGAAGTTGAGCTTGTGTTCCAAAAGATTCTGATTCACCGGACAAGCAGGGTGGGATACAGCAATAGCAAAAAAGCATTACTGAACAGTCGTAAAAACGTGAAGGGTATGGGGTTGGGTAGAGGCCGTGGGGGTGGATGGGCGGTGAACAGGCCGAGTTTCCAGATGTGGATGGTGAAGGGGACGAGATGAGTTCTGTAAGCACACTGTGTGTGTGTGCGTGTGTGTGCACACACTGAGTGGAGCACGGCCGCCCCTGGAAGGGGGAGGGGACCCCGGAGCCCCCGGGGGGCATGGGGGTTCCTGAGTCTGGCCCGAGTCCACTGTGGCCCACATGGGGACCTCAACAAGGGAGACCTTCAGCTGACCCGCCCTCCCCCCAGAGAGCTTCCCTGGGAGGAGAACAGTTGAGATGCAATCTGTGGCTCCCCAACTCCTCCAAGAGGAAGGTTCCATGGGTGAGGGAGAGAAAGCCTGCTGTTGTTGCTATTCAGACACTCAGTCGTGCCCGACTTTCTGCGACCCCACGGACTGCAGCACACCAGGCCTCCCTGTCCATCACCAACTCCCGGAGTTCACCCAAACTCATGTCCATTGAGTCGGTGATGCCATCCAACCATCTCATGCTCTGTCGTCCCCTTCTCCTCCCGCCCTCAATCTTTCCCAGCATCAGGGTCTTTTCCAATGAGTCAGCTCTTCACATGAGGTGGCCAAAGTATTGGAGCTTCAGCTTCAGCGTCAGTCCTTCCAATGAATACTCAGGACTGATCTCCTGTAAGATTGACTGTGATATAGATGCTGAAACGTGGGAAAATGTGGGACGGGGCCAATGGTCTGGGCTTTGTGTTTCTTTGAATTTTCTTTCCTTTCCTTCCTCCTCCCCTCCTTGCTCTTTTTTCCTTTCCCGTCTGTCTTATGGAAATTTCCTGGCACTGATCTGTAGCGCTTTTCTAATAAACAAAGTATCATGCAATTTCTTGCAGTTTTGAAAAGGGTATTTATTATGCTTTGATGAGCTCTTCATAATTAAAGAATAAAGATGAGAACTCACATGGATTGGGAAAGAAGCTTTATTCTCGAGAGGCTGAGCTCACCGGAAGGGGGACCAGCTGGTAAGGTTACAGGATTTTAGAGCTCTCGGGATGAATTTTAGGGCCACTGATGGTCTCTGCCCCTGCCTGGGCACAGACATGGCCCTCTCCATCACGCGGCTTCTGCGGGCAGCACAGCTCACCTCATCTATGTGATGGGAAGCTCAGAGTGACCGAGAGCCAGCCCACATCATTCGGCAAATTGGGACAAAGAATCAGAAACATTTTTGTGTCTGAGAAAAACCTGATTTGGAATTATCAAAGGAAAGAAAAATGGGGACAGGAAGAAAGCAAATTATGCTACATCCTAAGGTCAGTTTGGTTTTCTTTTGATGATCCCTTGCTTAAGTGTCTGTTTCATGAAGCATCGTATCAGCGGATGGATTTATCTTAGCATCTTATAAAACGCTGAGGCATCAAGAAACCCCCTACCACCTCTGTAGGATATTGCATCTGAAAATGGCTCAGATGTGTCCGGCAGTGTTAATTAAAGCTGGAACCACTTGGAAGGAGTCACTCACTGAAGCAAAAATATGTGTTCCCAGGCGGGGTAATTTCCCTATAACTCTCTTTATTATTTATTTGCTGATAGGGAGAGACTGTTGATGAATACTTATGGGGCACTTCAGGCCTGAGTCGGGTTAATCTCTTTAGTTCAGGTGAGTTCATTTTAGCTGCGATTCACTTCATTGGCTATCTATAATGATTATTAACAAGCTTAAAGACCTCTGGGAGATGGTGGATAAAAATGCAGTGCCAGGGAAGTGGGCTATCATTATGCTAATAGGGTGAGAATAATAATTACCAGGCAGGTACAGTTTCCATAGGAATCCGGGGGACGGGCTGGGTCACCAGGGTAGGGTCTCTTCTCGCCGGCTGTACCTCCCCGTGGACACACACGCTCACGCACGTCTGTTCTTCTATGGAAGGGTATTAAATATATATTTCTATGCGTGGCCTTGCCACCCGCACTTGAGCGAATTCCAGGCGAGATGAAGGAGGGTACAGAAGCAACACAGCATCAGGGTCTTTTCCAATGAGTCAGCTCTTCACATGAGGTGGCCAAAGTATTGGAGCTTCAGCTTCAGCGTCAGTCCTTCCAATGAATACTCAGGACTGATCTCCTGTAAGATTGACTGTGATATAGATGCTGAGACGTGGGAAAATGTGGGACGGGGCCAATGGTCTGGGCTTTGTGTTTCTTTGAATTTTCTTTCCTTTCCTTCCTCCTCCCCTCCTTGCTCTTTTTTCCTTTCCCGTCTGTCTTATGGAAATTTCCTGGCACTGATCTGTAGCGCTTTTCTAATAAACAAAGTATCATGCAATTTCTTGCAGTTTTGAAAAGGGTATTTATTATGCTTTGATGAGCTCTTCATAATTAAAGAATAAAGATGAGAACTCACATGGATTGGGAAAGAAGCTTTATTCTCGAGAGGCTGAGCTCACCGGAAGGGGGACCAGCTGGTAAGGTTACAGGATTTTAGAGCTCTCGGGATGAATTTTAGGGCCACTGATGGTCTCTGCCCCTGCCTGGGCACAGACATGGCCCTCTCCATCACACGGCTTCTGCGGGCAGCACGGCTCACCTCATCTATGTGATGGGAAGCTCAGAGTGACCGAGAGCCAGCCCACATCATTCGGCAAATTGGGACAAAGAATCAGAAACATTTTTGTGTCTGAGAAAAACCTGATTTGGAATTATCAAAGGAAAGAAAAATGGGGACAGGAAGAAAGCAAATTATGCTACATCCTAAGGTCAGTTTGGTTTTCTTTTGATGATCCCTTGCTTAAGTGTCTGTTTCATGAAGCATCGTATCAGCGGATGGATTTATCTTAGCATCTTATAAAACGCTGAGGCATCAAGAAACCCCCTACCACCTCTGTAGGATATTGCATCTGAAAATGGCTCAGATGTGTCCGGCAGTGTTAATTAAAGCTGGAACCACTTGGAAGGAGTCACTCACTGAAGCAAAAATATGTGTTCCCAGGCGGGGTAATTTCCCTATAACTCTCTTTATTATTTATTTGCTGATAGGGAGAGACTGTTGATGAATACTTATGGGGCACTTCAGGCCTGAGTCGGGTTAATCTCTTTAGTTCAGGTGAGTTCATTTTAGCTGCGATTCACTTCATTGGCTATCTATAATGATTATTAACAAGCTTAAAGACCTCTGGGAGATGGTGGATAAAAATGCAGTGCCAGGGAAGTGGGCTATCATTATGCTAATAGGGTGAGAATAATAATTACCAGGCAGGTACAGTTTCCATAGGAATCCGGGGGACGGGCTGGGTCACCAGGGTAGGGTCTCCTCTCGCCGGCTGTACCTCCCCGTGGACACACACGCTCACGCACGTCTGTTCTTCTATGGAAGGGTATTAAATATATATTTCTATGCGTGGCCTTGCCACCCGCACTTGAGCGAATTCCAGGCGAGATGAAGGAGGGTACAGAAGCAACACCTGTTTCCAGGCATCAGTGACATATTTGACTCGCGTGAAGTGTGGGCTCCCTTAAAAGGTTTTCAAACATTTTCCTCACTTCTACCACATGGATTCCCATTGCTTATTCTGCAGGAGAGTTTGAATAGCCTCCTTATAGCCGCGGAGACAGAATGTACCTGCCTCCTTTGTTTCCCCCCGGGGGATGCCTCCTCCGTGTTTATCTCCCTGTCCTGTCTTCCTTGCACAGGTACAAACCCCACTGAACCTTCCTCCACAACAGGCCCTTAGTCCAGGGCGCCTCCTGTCTATTGCGTGTCCCTGCTTGCTGTTTCAGCCTGTGGCCTTGGGTTCTCAAACGCAGAAACCACACCTTGTTCATCATGCCCTGCCCTTCTTTATCCGGCAGGATGCCTGCACACAGACGGTTAGTATAAAGACATCACTTCAGATGCACGAATTTGGGGTCATGGACATTCAGTGAGTGATAAGTAAGCTCCCACATCAAGTCCTTGGTCCTTCTCGAAGCGAGAGGATCTCCGTACTGGCCTCGGAGGTGGACAAGGGAATTCTTGCCAACATTGTCTCAAGAGACCCAGTATCTGCCCTCAGCATGGAGCGGGGGCTCCCCATCCTACGGGGCACCCACATGAAGCTCTTGTGGGTGTGAAGGGAATGTGACAGGCAAGGGAGGGGGGCACCCAACCTTCCTTCCCACAGCCCTGGGACGGGGTTGCTGCTGTTGCTGACCCCGCCTTAGGAACCAGGTGGGGGAAACTCCAGCCCCAGTGGGTCCCTTGAGCGGACAAGCTGGTTGCTTCGCTGGAGAAGGCAATGGAGGAGGGTCTCCACCTGGAGGAGGGTCCCTGAGCAGCCAGTGTGGGGAGCGGGGGTGTGCAGGGACCCAGTGTCCCCGCTGGTGGGATCTCAGTTCTGGGACTCCAGCAATCAGCTGCCCCCAAATGTCTGCAAATGCAGATGATGCAGAGTACCAGCAGAGGCTACGTGTTCAAGTGGGAGACAGCCCTTCCACACACAGCTCACCACCTCCATCAACAGGTCATGTAAACCTGTTTGCTCCAACCTTTGAGCCTTATTGTTGCAAATATTTAAACATGAAATCTTGACTCACAGCTGCAACTTACAAAGGGGATTTGTTCCGTATTCGCAGCTCTGAGATTTTCTTTTGAACAATCTAAGGATAGTGGAATGGAATTAACTCCTTAATTTTGATGTAAGCACTCTAAATGAGCACTCTCAGCGAGTCACTCTGACTTCCCTTCTGATTCCAAACTGGGGGAAGTACTAACTCCTGGGGCTCCCCTTGTAGCTTAGAGGGTAAAGAATCTGCCTGCAATGCAGGAGAAGCAGCTTCAATTCCTGGGTGGGGAAGATCCCCTGGAGAAGAAAATGGCAACCCACTCCAGTATTCTTGCCTGGAGAATCCCAGGGTTGCTGCTGTTGCTGACCCCGCCTTAGGAACCAGGTGGGGGAAACTCCAGCCCCAGTGGGTCCCTTGAGCGGACAAGCTGGTTGCTTCGCTGGAGAAGGCAATGGAGGAGGGTCTCCACCTGGAGGAGGGTCCCTGAGCAGCCAGTGTGGGGAGCGGGGGTGTGCAGGGACCCAGTGTCCCCGCTGGTGGGATCTCAGTTCTGGGACTCCAGCAATCAGCTGCCCCCAAATGTCTGCAAATGCAGATGATGCAGAGTACCAGCAGAGGCTACGTGTTCAAGTGGGAGACAGCCCTTCCACACACAGCTCACCACCTCCATCAACAGGTCATGTAAACCTGTTTGCTCCAACCTTTGAGCCTTATTGTTGCAAATATTTAAACATGAAATCTTGACTCACAGCTGCAACTTACAAAGGGGATTTGTTCCGTATTCGCAGCTCTGAGATTTTCTTTTGAACAATCTAAGGATAGTGGAATGGAATTAACTCCTTAATTTTGATGTAAGCACTCTAAATGAGCACTCTCAGCGAGTCACTCTGACTTCCCTTCTGATTCCAAACTGGGGGAAGTACTAACTCCTGGGGCTCCCCTTGTAGCTTAGAGGGTAAAGAATCTGCCTGCAATGCAGGAGAAGCAGCTTTAATTCCTGGGTGGGGAAGATCCCCTGGAGAAGAAAATGGCAACCCACTCCAGTATTCTTGCCTGGAGAATCCCATGGACAAAGGAGCCTGGTGGGCTATAGTCCCTGGGATCACAAGAGTAGGACATGACAGTGACTAAACCACCCCTGCTGATTTCTCACCCAGGAATCCAGGTCGCTGTTGGATGGGAACAAGGCGACCACCAGGCTGGGTCGCGGTGGGGGACAACATCCCTGCAAAGTGTGGTGCCCAGCGTCTGCCCAGCACGTGTGTGTCTGTCTGTCTGTGCCGGTCAGCTGGCCCTGTCTTCAGCACGTTCTAAACTGCAGCATTCTCAATGCATCCAAAGCATGGGCATGGATCCCACAGGGACACTTGGCAGAATCAGGACCCACGCACATCAGCACTGTGCATCCTGCAAGAAAAACACTCACAACTGACAAAAGGGGGCACCTTTTGAGCTTAACAGGGAAGCGTAAACACGGGTTTGTCCATGCAACCGGCTCACACATGCCATTACTTCGCACCCATAGTTTGCTCCCCAATTTAAATTTTAAACATTCTGCTTGTTTTGGTTGGACTAAATGCTTGATGAGAGATGTTTCAAGTCATAATTAGAAGTCTGATCTAAAAGCTTTCATTGGAAAATTAATATATTTGATTGAATGATCACAAAGTTTCTTTTTGAGTAAATTTATGTGTCAACAATTAGGGCAAGTACAGACATGCACCGTTTCATTTATGCCTCCACGGTATAAATGCGACTGTACAGAGTTTCATCTTTACCTCTAGACATAAAAATCCCGGTGGAGGTGAACATATTTAAAACATATCATTTAAAATATATTTTTCTTATCATCATGTACATCTCAGAGTCTCCTTTTAGACTCAGCCTGCAGATTGAGAGAAGAAAGTTCTGTGTTTGGGGGCCGGGAGTGGCAAAGCTGAAAAATGTGGGGAAAGGTTTTCAAAATCTTTTCCTTCATATCCGAGTAATAAACAGATCAATGGGTGGATATTTTCCATAAATTTGTTCCGTATGTGTTTTCATCCTCCCCTGGGATAAACGAGTCCTTTTGACTGAGAGACACGAGCCCTAAATTGCACTCCTGCCTGCCCTTGACATCTCTAAGGTACCCTCTTTCCCTTAAAAGCTCCCCCCCAATCGTGGCTATGATAAATCTCTCCTCTAATACGGAGTTGCAAGGAAAAGCTGAACAAGATGAAGATGATTTTCAGCGTATATTCGTAATATTTGAGCGGTTCTCCCCATCTGGCAACCATCTTTCAGGAAGATCAAGAGGCTTTCCAGCCCCGGCTCTTCCTCTCGGGCTTCATTCCTGTGAGATGGGCTGGCTGGCGGGAGCCACGTTGCTCCAGTGAGCGGGCGTGCTGAGCGAGGCGCTGCAGCCTTCCCTGTCTACCATCTGTCTGTCGTCCACCAGCCTGGGGGGAGTCGGGACCAGGGCCCTGCCTGCCACAGCCGCCCATACAGGCTCTTCCGTTGTGTTTTCTGAGCTGGCGACATCGTTGGGGTATACCCCACTCTGCTAGGGGTTCCCTCTGGGGTATCTGCCCTGTGGCATTGGGGGTGCAGAGACATAGACAGTGGGGACCACAGGTCTATTTCTGAGACCCTGAGGCTGTTTCACCCCTGGGGTCCGGCTCTGACCTCCTCTCTGCCGACTGGCCTCTGTCTCCCGCCCCTCCGCTGGGTCTAAAAATGCAATAATTACAAGTCCAGGAGCCATGCTAACCCATCCGAGGTTGGTTTCACACTAAATACTTTCACAATGATATGAGCAAAAAAAAAGAGAAATTAATAGCACGGGTTGTCTTGAACAATTTCCACGTTTGGAACGCGCGGCCCTGGTTTCAAGTGCTTTCACATGGTTATGTGGTTGTGTTTTAGGAAACACGCCTGTGTGGTGTTTAAAGCATCAGATGCAGTCCCCTGGCCTCTGGCTCACAGTGAAAGACTCTCGAGGGGCTGGTGGGGCATGTGTAAAGAAGCCACCTTCTCCCACACCCCCGTAGTGGTGCTGGAAGGAATCGGGGTGATGCCTCGACCCCAGGAGGCTGAGTTCCATGAGAGATGGGCTCCTCATGGGCCCTGGAGCCCCAGAGATTCAGAGGCAAAGGCGTCCATCCCCAGCGTCTTAGCACCCTGACCCCACCCACCCCAGAAGCCAGGACTGAGCATGTACACATCAGAGTGACCAGCCTCGTGACAGCTGGGAGCAGAGCACTAAGGTTAGGAGCCCTCGACACGCGACTTCAGGGAAACGCACCACACGTGTGTGACGCAGACGTACGCGGTGGGCGGTCTCGTTCCAAACGCCCTCTTTGCCTGTTGCTGGTGTGACGCAGACTTACACGGTAGGCGGTCTCGTTACAAACGCCCTCTTTGCCTGTTGCTGGTGTGACGCAGACTTACATGGTAGGCGGTCTTGTTATAAATGCCCTCTTTTATGTTGCTGGTGGCATATTTTGAATCCTCCATTTGCAAATCATTCATTGTGAATATTGTGCCATTATTGACTAATGATGGAGAAGGCAATGGCAACCCACTCCAGTGTTCTTGCCTGGAGAATCCCAGGGATGGAGGAGCCTGGTGGGCTGCCGTCCTTGGGGTTGCACAGAGTCAGACACGACTGAAGCACCTTAGCAGCAGCAGCACTGACTGGTGATCACTTTTTATTGATGAATAAGTACCCGCTTTTCAAGTCACATAGAGAGCGCTTCTTTGTCAATTAGTTCAATTTAAAAATTAAATATAAAATCAGACTATATTCTGTGACTGGCTGCCTTTGAGAGTGAGAGCTCTTCATCTGCCGTAGGAAACACTTGGAGCGCGGGGGAGACCATTGATCTTAACGATCAGTTACCGGCAGGACTGCAGCACGTGTTCTGGGACTTCCCAGTCTCTGCGCCCTGGCATTCATAAACCTGTCCGTGAGGCTGCAACCGCCGACAGCCCCGTGAACTGCAGCTGGGAACCTCGCAAGTCATTGAGGCTCAGATAAAAGCCCCCAAATTATCAAATCATATTCAATTATTCTACAGCTTTTCTTGCCAGATGGTGTTCATGTGTCAGACGAGAAAACTCGCTTTGTTCTGGCCGTGCAGTTGGATGAAGGGTCTACATGGGGGCAGAGTGTGGGCTCCAGGTCCCTGGGAGGACTGGGGACATGGGCGCTAGGCCGTCCAGAGCTGGTGCTGGACCTGTGTGTCCAGGCAGCCATGTGGGCACCTGAGTGATTGCCAAGAGCCCAGAGTCCTCGTGGGGCAAAGCCTGGGCAGAGGCGCTGGCTGCTCACCTTGGATGATCACCTCGTGACCCAGCTTTTGCTGGGTGGGCTGTATGTTCTTCTCCAACTGCCCTGTAGGACCCTCCTGGCTTCCCCTCACCCCTGGAGTGTCTTCCTGAGATGGGGTTACCAGGAGCCCCCTGAGCCCCCTCCTTCCTGAGCAGCCCTCTCAGCGATCCTGGCTGGCAGCCTCCTTGGTTCATGATGCTTCACTATACAAGTGCCAGCTGATGAGAATCCCAGGCAGCTACGTTGGGGCCTCTGGTCCGTGAGACCCGGGTGCTAGCACGGCCCTCAGAACCCGCCCCCCCCCAACCCCGCCTTATCGGTCAATGGGAGTAGCAGTGCCTGATGCATCTCATGGTGGATGCAGAGAGAACCCTACATGCCCAGGACACCCCCAACCCACAGATGCTCTGCACAGGGCCTCTCTGGGGGGCCTTACCCCCATCTCAGAAGTTAAGCAAACCACCCACTTCGATCTCTAGGGTCATCTCTGATCAGAGTGGTAGATTTAATCAAGCAGCCAGATTGTAGCAATATCATTAATAATGACGACAATAAATACAAGCTCCCTTTATAAAATGAGGGAAGAAAAGGGGTTGTGAGAATAAGGAAAACCTTTCCTTGCACGGGCTTAATGTAAAAGCTGAGGAAGAGCCTTGGGGAGCATAAAAATGGAAACAAACTCGAGAGCTTTCAAAACCACACTTCTGACAGTTTCTGGAAGACATATGATGCTCATGGGATAGAAAGAGAAAGTAATAGGACATGGGCTTGGAGTTATTTCAAGTCTTGATTTCAGATGCGCTGGAAAGGTGGTGATGGGGGTTTCCACGGAGACCATCAGCAGTGACCCTGGTGTCGTAACAGTGTCACACAGTGGAGTTTCCACACACGACACACCCTGGGAGAAAGTCAGCTCGCCGGCCCGGACAGGTGCTGATGTCCATAGGCGACACAGAGCCATCCGGAGCAGAGACTCTCCAGACCGCTGTCTCCCTGAAGCCCCGCCCGCCAAGCTTAGCACAGCCCCTGGGGGCTCGGAAGACAGAGGCGAAGGGTAGCGAGACCCGCTCAGGCCCCCTGGCAGACCCTCCCCGCAACCAGCGGTCACTCCACGAGCAGGCCCCCGGCTGCTCTCAACACACATCCCCCAAACCACCTTCTCACCTGCAGTGCCCTTGCTTGCCTTTCTGGTGACGTTTATAAGTTTCCATTCTGTTCAAGTAATTGCAAAATATGCAATTTTGTGTTAACAGCTTAAAATTAGATTGTCACATTACTCTTTTCACTGACTGGCTACACCTGAACATCTTCTAAAACCCACGAGCATCTTAAAATTTAAGCGTGATTCAGACTCAATATTCATCCTCGTCTATTTAATAATAATAATAGACACTTTCTTCTTTAACATTTGGGAAAGTTTGCTTCTCTTCTTTTTAACCCAAATGGCACCCCACTCCAGTGCTCTTGCCTGGGAAATTCCACGGATGGAGGAGCCTGGTGGGCCCCAGTCCATGGGGTCGCAAAGAGTCGGCCACGATTGGGCAACTTCACTTTCACTTTTTCCACCGTGTGTACAGCCCTAACATCATCCCCTCGTGTTACTGCATCTACAGCCTTAGTTGCACCTACCTTTGTAAGGGCCTCCCGGATAGCTCAGTTGTTAGAGAATCTGCCTGCAATGAAGGAGACCGCAGTTTGGATTCTGGGCCAGGAAGATCCCCTGAAGAAGGCATAGGCCACTGACTCCAGCATTCTGGCCTGGAGGGTTTCACGGACTGTGTAGTCCATGGGGTTGCAAAGAGTTGGATACGACTTGGTGGCTGAACATCAAACTACAAATTATTTTAAAAAGTGTTTCAAGTTTATTAGTGTCATTTTGGTCATTGAAAGTGCACATAAAGAGATGAGAATAGAAGGCATTTTGGTATAAAAATAGCACTTGGTGCCTCTGAAACCCTGAGTTATACAAACATCGCAAAGATCTATCATCAGTACTGTTCTAAGTGAGCGCCTGATAAGACAGCTCCCCTTCCTTTACAGGGATGGTCACACAGAGCTGGACCCAGCGGGCATGCAGAGGCCGTGCACCATTCGCCCCCCAGCCCGGGCCTCCTGCCCAGTGCCCTGGCTCTCAGGAGAGGGGCAGGCTGCCCCCATCATGTTCCCAGTGGTAGCACTGCATCTTCCTTTTGAGAAGTGAGGAAACAGCGATCACAAAGAGAGGAAAAGGCTGGCAGCAGGCATGTCTCAGCCAGATCGGGTTGAAGAACAAGGCACGTGGCGGCTGAGAGGCTGGGCACTGCCACCTTCGCACCCACCTGAGCCGGATTCCCCTCTCCCCGGGGCGGGGCGGGGGAGACTGGCTCCTGATGACCTGCAAGGACTGCAAGGCTCTTAGCTTTTCCATGTTAATTTTGGGAAGGAACAAAAGTGAATGCCAAGGAGGGTCTGGCCATGTTAGCCTGTTGGGACAGAAACTCAACACTCCGCCAGCTTCTGGGTGGATCGGGGGCACGCCAGGGAATGCCTGGGAGGGGCCGTCCCGCCGGCCACCTCCACCCCACGCAGCCACAGTGATGTTTAGGGTGAAGCCGTCACATGTGTGATCACGAAGGGAGCAGCGCTCCAGGGCCGACGGGGTGGACCCAACTCTGCTCCTCCCACAGGAGGGAACCACGGGTGAGCGGTGCACACCAGGCCACACCCGGGCACCCCCGCCAATGCAGGAGACCTGAGAGATGCCGGTCCACCCCTGGGCCAGGAAGGTCCCCTGGAGAAGGGAACGGCGACCCACTCGAGCACTCTTGGCTGGAGGACCCCGTGGAGGACCCCGTGGACAGAGGAGCCTGGCGGGCTGCTGTCCTCGGGGTTGCCAAGACTTGGACAGGACTGAGCGATGGACACGCTCACTCTTCGTTCACCAGTCCCCCCAGCCACGTTCAGCAGGGTCATACACACGTGCTGTGTGGTTATTGCAGCCACAGCTGGTCTTCCGCCTGGAGATTCTGGGGCTCCTGCTTATACACTTCCTAGACGTAATAAAGAGATCAAAGAATATTTTGAAAATACTTTCAGCTCTTGGCTAGCTTTCTGACTGGGAAATAGTCATGGACGCGAAAACAGTATGTGCTCCCGCATGAGGTAATTTCCCTGCAACTCTCTGTGTTGTATGTTTGGTAGGGGGAGACAGGTGATGAATACTTAAGAGGACTTCAGGCCTGAGTAGGGCCAATCTTTTCAATTCAGTTGAGTTCATTTTTTAAAATTAATTTATTTATTGAAGGATAATTTGCTTTACAGAATTTTGCTGTCTTCTGTCAAACCTCAGCATGAATCAGTCATAGGTATACATATATCCCCTCCCTTTTGAAGGTCCCGCCCATCTCCCTCCCCATCCCACCCCTCTAGGTGAGTTCACTTTTGATAGGTAGGTAGGCAGATAGATAGATCATCTACCTATCTACTATCTATCATCCATAGCTTATCAGCTCTCTAGCTATCTACACATAACTGTATCCACACACGTACTCACACAAAGAGAAATGTTTTTTAGAGATTTATTTCAAGGAACTGGTTTCTGCAGCCCTGGGGACTGCCGCGTCTGAAATGCTTAGGATAACAGGAAGGGCAAGCTAGAACCTCTTGCGCAGGAGCCGATGCTGTGGTTTTGAGGTGGAAACTCTTCTTTCTCAGTGGAGCCTCAGTTTTGCTCTTAGAGCCTTCGACCAATTGGACCAGGCCCACCACATCAATGGCTCAGACGGTAAAGCATCTGCCTGCAATGCGGGAGACCCGGGTTCGATCCCTGGGTCGGGAAGATCCCCTGGAGAAGGATATGGCAATCCACTCCAGCACTCTTGCCTGGAAAATCCCATGGATGGAGGAGCCTGATAGGCTACAGTTCATGGGGTCGCAAAGAGTCGGACATGACTGAGCAACTTCATTCACTTCACTTCACTCACCACATCAAGGCAGCTCACCTCCCTCACTCAAGGCTACCGACCACAGGTGCTGACACAGCTCCCAGAAGCTTTGCAGGCACACTTGGGTTTTCAGAACCTATCCACCTATTGGACTGTGCACTTCTCTGCACACAAATTAAACATTCAGAAGAGGGGGACAGTCCTCACCCCAAACCCCACTGGAGAGCCTCAGAACTCCGGTGATCCCCCAGGTCAGCCAGGAGCTAGGTGTCACCGCTTGGCCACCACGTCCCCTCTGTGTGATGGTCACCAAGGGAGACGAGCAGAGTGGGGAGCGTCACTGCATCACCAGGGTGAGGAAGCAGAGGACACAGAGAACTGACTCGGGGGGCAGTGCTGGGGCCAGGTGAATGGGGCACGGGAGCACCCCACGTGCTCCTGCAAGGACCTGACCCCTGCCCAGAGGACCCACCCCATGGGCTTGGCACCAAGGCCAGCAGGAGTTTTGGGCCTCCTCCAGGATTTGCAGTCAGGGGGCATTGCTGGGGCCAGGTGAATGGGGCATGGGAGCACCCCACCCGCTCCTGCAAGGACCTGACCCCCTGCCCAGAGGACCCCACCCCACGGGCTTGGCACCAAGGCTAGCAGGAGTTTTGAGCCTCCTCCAGGCTCTGCAGGGGACTGAGTGCCGCACGATATCAGGGCTTCCCTGGTGGCTCAGGGCGCAGAACCCACCTGCCAGTGCAGGAGACCCGGGTTCCACCCCTGGCCCAGGAAGGTGCCCCAGAGAAGGGAAAGGCTCCCCACTCCAGCATCACTGATGGGGAAATCTCCCGGACAGAGGAGCCTGGTTGGCTACAGTCCACGGGGTCACAAAGAGTCGGACACGACTGAGCACCTGAGCACTTTTCATAGTCGTTTTGAAATAAGATTTGACTTTTTAAAGGTCGAATGATCCAGAATTTTATACACAGGATCCCTTGGTTGAGACCTGAACCCTGCGTTCCAGGTGAAGAAAGCACCTGCCTGTGGAATGCAGCTGAGCAGGTCTGTCCCTAGGCAGAGTCTAGGCTCTAATGGGCCAGTCCGGAGGGGCTGTCTGCCTGCAGTACGTGTGAGCAACCCCACAGGCAGAGGGAGGCCGAGGCGGCCGGCCCAGGGCACCCGTGGCCTCCACCGGCTCCCTTCATCTACTGCCACGTGGCACCTCCCCGGTGGCTCAGCTGGTGAAGAGTCTGCCTGCCATGCGGGAGACCTGGGCTCCATCACTGGGTGGGGAAGATCCCCTGGAGAAGGGAAAGGCTGCCCACTCCAATATCCTGGCCTGGAGGATGCCATGGACTGTACAGCCCATGGGGTCGCAAGGAGTCGGACACGACTGAGCGACTCTCCCTTCGCTTCACTATGTGGCGTCAGTGCCTTACCGCGTGGCCTGGTCCACAGCCTCGGGGCCCGTCCCTCGCGTCCTCGCCGAGCTGGCCGCTCTCCACCGTCCTGGACTCTGAGCCCAGCTTCCTCCCTGTGCTGAGGGCCAGTCACAGCCTCACAGAGCCTTGTCCTGTGTGTTCAGAGGGACGGAAGTGCTCCCTCCCAGTCCCCGGGAGCACTGACGCACTGTGATGCACGGTGCTGTGTGGGCATTGCCCTTTCCTCACCCTGAGCACTCTCGGGCTCCGCTAAGGCGAGGGCGACCCCTTGAGCAAAGGCAGGGCGCTCTGTGACGAACAGGTTGTGCCGGCACAGTGATACATTCCCATCTCGTGACTGGTGGGCAGCGGCATGGTGGTGAGCGCTGTGGTCAGCGGGGGTGGGGCAGGCCGCGGCGTCTGCACGCCCACCTTGCACCAGCTCCCAGGCCCCGGCCAGAGGGCGAAGCCGGGGTGCCTTTCGGAGGACCGGCTTTGAGAAGTGAATTTTCGTTCATCTGTGAAATTTCCCTGGACCCCCAAATGGGCACTCCATGGATACTTTCTTCAAACTTGTGGTGTTAATAGCCGCCCTAGCTTGCCCACCAGTGCAATCACAGAGGTAATTCTTTTTCCCCCACTTCTTAATTGGCTTCTTTTCCTTTTATTTGATGGATTTAATTTTAATTTTAATTTATTTTTTCTTACATGTTTTGTCCTTTTTAAAAATTCATTTAATTGGAGGCTAATTACAATATTGTGGCATTGCCATTGAAACATGTATATTACCATATGTAAAATATTGCTTTTATTGTAATCTGTAGGAGCTCTGTTTTTTTTTAATCAATTTTTAAATTGAAGTATAGTTGATTTGGAGTGTTGTATTAATTTCTGGTTTACAGCAAAGTGATTCAGTTATATATATATAGCTTTTTAATATTCTTTTCCATTATGGTTTATCATAGGATATTGAATATAGCTCCTCGTGCTATACAGTAGGGCCTAGTTGTTTATCCATCCTACACATAACAGTGTACATCGGCTAAACCCAAGCTCCCAGCCCGTCTCTTCCACCAACCCCCTCTCCCTTGGCAACCACTAGTCTGTTGGAAGCTGCAGGGGAATTCAGCGTCATTTTAGAAACTTAGAGCTGGTGGACAAGCGGGACCACGCACAGCTCTGCAATCAGGCCGCCGTGGAGCCAGCCCCCCCAGTGCTGGGGGAGGCGGCGGCCAGCAGCCGGGGCCTGGGCGGGTCCCGACGAGCTGGGGCCTTGTCCCTCGCAAGGGTCAGCTCCAGCGACAGCAACAACACACACGCGACAACGTCCTGACATAACACGAAGCTGCAGGCTCATCTGAGGGAAAACCGGGCTGCAATGTCTTTTGTTAGAACTTACTGTGCAGAATCCATTGGCAAGCGGCAGGGAGAAAATTTGAAGTCAACGCACAATGTGCGGGCTGAGACAAACTGCTGAGAGCGGAGATGAGAACAGCGCTACCTGGCAGGAGCTCAGGCCCCCTGGCAGACCCTCCCCGCAACCAGCGGTCACTCCACGAGCAGGCCCCCGGCTGCTCTCAACACACATCCCCCAAACCACCTTCTCACCTGCAGTGCCCTTGCTTGCCTTTCTGGTGACGTTTATAAGTTTCCATTCTGTTCAAGTAATTGCAAAATATGCAATTTTGTGTTAACAGCTTAAAATTAGATTGTCACATTACTCTTTTCACTGACTGGCTACACCTGAACATCTTCTAAAACCCACGAGCATCTTAAAATTTAAGCGTGATTCAGACTCAATATTCATCCTCGTCTATTTAATAATAATAATAGACACTTTCTTCTTTAACATTTGGGAAAGTTTGCTTCTCTTCTTTTTAACCCAAATGGCACCCCACTCCAGTGCTCTTGCCTGGGAAATTCCACGGATGGAGGAGCCTGGTGGGCCCCAGTCCATGGGGTCGCAAAGAGTCGGCCACGATTGGGCAACTTCACTTTCACTTTTTCCACCGTGTGTACAGCCCTAACATCATCCCCTCGTGTTACTGCATCTACAGCCTTAGTTGCACCTACCTTTGTAAGGGCCTCCCGGATAGCTCAGTTGTTAGAGAATCTGCCTGCAATGAAGGAGACCGCAGTTTGGATTCTGGGCCAGGAAGATCCCCTGAAGAAGGCATAGGCCACTGACTCCAGCATTCTGGCCTGGAGGGTTTCACGGACTGTGTAGTCCATGGGGTTGCAAAGAGTTGGATACGACTTGGTGGCTGAACATCAAACTACAAATTATTTTAAAAAGTGTTTCAAGTTTATTAGTGTCATTTTGGTCATTGAAAGTGCACATAAAGAGATGAGAATAGAAGGCATTTTGGTATAAAAATAGCACTTGGTGCCTCTGAAACCCTGAGTTATACAAACATCGCAAAGATCTATCATCAGTACTGTTCTAAGTGAGCGCCTGATAAGACAGCTCCCCTTCCTTTACAGGGATGGTCACACAGAGCTGGACCCAGCGGGCATGCAGAGGCCGTGCACCATTCGCCCCCCAGCCCGGGCCTCCTGCCCAGTGCCCTGGCTCTCAGGAGAGGGGCAGGCTGCCCCCATCATGTTCCCAGTGGTAGCACTGCATCTTCCTTTTGAGAAGTGAGGAAACAGCGATCACAAAGAGAGGAAAAGGCTGGCAGCAGGCATGTCTCAGCCAGATCGGGTTGAAGAACAAGGCACGTGGCGGCTGAGAGGCTGGGCACTGCCACCTTCGCACCCACCTGAGCCGGATTCCCCTCTCCCCGGGGCGGGGCGGGGGAGACTGGCTCCTGATGACCTGCAAGGACTGCAAGGCTCTTAGCTTTTCCATGTTAATTTTGGGAAGGAACAAAAGTGAATGCCAAGGAGGGTCTGGCCATGTTAGCCTGTTGGGACAGAAACTCAACACTCCGCCAGCTTCTGGGTGGATCGGGGGCACGCCAGGGAATGCCTGGGAGGGGCCGTCCCGCCGGCCACCTCCACCCCACACAGCCACAGTGATGTTTAGGGTGAAGCCGTCACATGTGTGATCACGAAGGGAGCAGCGCTCCAGGGCCGACGGGGTGGACCCAACTCTGCTCCTCCCACAGGAGGGAACCACGGGTGAGCGGTGCACACCAGGCCACACCCGGGCACCCCCGCCAATGCAGGAGACCTGAGAGATGCCGGTCCACCCCTGGGCCAGGAAGGTCCCCTGGAGAAGGGAACGGCGACCCACTCGAGCACTCTTGGCTGGAGGACCCCGTGGAGGACCCCGTGGACAGAGGAGCCTGGCGGGCTGCCGTCCTCGGGGTTGCCAAGACTTGGACAGGACTGAGCGATGGACACGCTCACTCTTCGTTCACCAGTCCCCCCAGCCACGTTCAGCAGGGTCATACACACGTGCTGTGTGGTTATTGCAGCCACAGCTGGTCTTCCGCCTGGAGATTCTGGGGCTCCTGCTTATACACTTCCTAGACGTAATAAAGAGATCAAAGAATATTTTGAAAATACTTTCAGCTCTTGGCTAGCTTTCTGACTGGGAAATAGTCATGGACGCGAAAACAGTATGTGCTCCCGCATGAGGTAATCTCCCTGCAACTCTCTGTGTTGTATGTTTGGTAGGGGGAGACAGGTGATGAATACTTAAGAGGACTTCAGGCCTGAGTAGGGCCAATCTTTTCAATTCAGTTGAGTTCATTTTTTAAAATTAATTTATTTATTGAAGGATAATTTGCTTTACAGAATTTTGCTGTCTTCTGTCAAACCTCAGCATGAATCAGTCATAGGTATACATATATCCCCTCCCTTTTGAAGGTCCCGCCCATCTCCCTCCCCATCCCACCCCTCTAGGTGAGTTCACTTTTGATAGGTAGGTAGGCAGATAGATAGATCATCTACCTATCTACTATCTATCATCCATAGCTTATCAGCTCTCTAGCTATCTACACATAACTGTATCCACACACGTACTCACACAAAGAGAAATGTTTTTTAGAGATTTATTTCAAGGAACTGGTTTCTGCAGCCCTGGGGACTGCCGCGTCTGAAATGCTTAGGATAACAGGAAGGGCAAGCTAGAACCTCTTGCGCAGGAGCCGATGCTGTGGTTTTGAGGTGGAAACTCTTCTTTCTCAGTGGAGCCTCAGTTTTGCTCTTAGAGCCTTCGACCAATTGGACCAGGCCCACCACATCAATGGCTCAGACGGTAAAGCATCTGCCTGCAATGCGGGAGACCCGGGTTCGATCCCTGGGTCGGGAAGATCCCCTGGAGAAGGATATGGCAATCCACTCCAGCACTCTTGCCTGGAAAATCCCATGGATGGAGGAGCCTGATAGGCTACAGTTCATGGAGTCACAAAGAGTCGGACATGACTGAGCAACTTCATTCACTTCACTTCACTCACCACATCAAGGCAGCTCACCTCCCTCACTCAAGGCTACCGACCACAGGTGCTGACACAGCTCCCAGAAGCTTTGCAGGCACACTTGGGTTTTCAGAACCTATCCACCTATTGGACTGTGCACTTCTCTGCACACAAATTAAACATTCAGAAGAGGGGGACAGTCCTCACCCCAAACCCCACTGGAGAGCCTCAGAACTCCGGTGATCCCCCAGGTCAGCCAGGAGCTAGGTGTCACCGCTTGGCCACCACGTCCCCTCTGTGTGATGGTCACCAAGGGAGACGAGCAGAGTGGGGAGCGTCACTGCATCACCAGGGTGAGGAAGCAGAGGACACAGAGAACTGACTCGGGGGGCAGTGCTGGGGCCAGGTGAATGGGGCACGGGAGCACCCCACGTGCTCCTGCAAGGACCTGACCCCTGCCCAGAGGACCCACCCCATGGGCTTGGCACCAAGGCCAGCAGGAGTTTTGGGCCTCCTCCAGGATTTGCAGTCAGGGGGCATTGCTGGGGCCAGGTGAATGGGGCATGGGAGCACCCCACCCGCTCCTGCAAGGACCTGACCCCCTGCCCAGAGGACCCCACCCCACGGGCTTGGCACCAAGGCTAGCAGGAGTTTTGAGCCTCCTCCAGGCTCTGCAGGGGACTGAGTGCCGCACGATATCAGGGCTTCCCTGGTGGCTCAGGGCGCAGAACCCACCTGCCAGTGCAGGAGACCCGGGTTCCACCCCTGGCCCAGGAAGGTGCCCCAGAGAAGGGAAAGGCTCCCCGCTCCAGCATCACTGATGGGGAAATCTCCCGGACAGAGGAGCCTGGTTGGCTACAGTCCACGGGGTCACAAAGAGTCGGACACGACTGAGCACCTGAGCACTTTTCATAGTCGTTTTGAAATAAGATTTGACTTTTTAAAGGTCGAATGATCCAGAATTTTATACACAGGATCCCTTGGTTGAGACCTGAACCCTGCGTTCCAGGTGAAGAAAGCACCTGCCTGTGGAATGCAGCTGAGCAGGTCTGTCCCTAGGCAGAGTCTAGGCTCTAATGGGCCAGTCCGGAGGGGCTGTCTGCCTGCAGTACGTGTGAGCAACCCCACAGGCAGAGGGAGGCCGAGGCGGCCGGCCCAGGGCACCCGTGGCCTCCACCGGCTCCCTTCATCTACTGCCACGTGGCACCTCCCCGGTGGCTCAGCTGGTGAAGAGTCTGCCTGCCATGCGGGAGACCTGGGCTCCATCACTGGGTGGGGAAGATCCCCTGGAGAAGGGAAAGGCTGCCCACTCCAATATCCTGGCCTGGAGGATGCCATGGACTGTACAGCCCATGGGGTCGCAAGGAGTCGGACACGACTGAGCGACTCTCCCTTCGCTTCACTATGTGGCGTCAGTGCCTTACCGCGTGGCCTGGTCCACAGCCTCGGGGCCCGTCCCTCGCGTCCTCGCCGAGCTGGCCGCTCTCCACCGTCCTGGACTCTGAGCCCAGCTTCCTCCCTGTGCTGAGGGCCAGTCACAGCCTCACAGAGCCTTGTCCTGTGTGTTCAGAGGGACGGAAGTGCTCCCTCCCAGTCCCCGGGAGCACTGACGCACTGTGATGCACGGTGCTGTGTGGGCATTGCCCTTTCCTCACCCTGAGCACTCTCGGGCTCCGCTAAGGCGAGGGCGACCCCTTGAGCAAAGGCAGGGCCCTCTGTGACGAACAGGTTGTGCAGGCACAGTGATACATTCCCATCTCGTGACTGGTGGGCAGCGGCATGGTGGTGAGCGCTGTGGTCAGCGGGGGTGGGGCAGGCCGCGGCGTCTGCACGCCCACCTTGCACCAGCTCCCAGGCCCCGGCCAGAGGGCGAAGCCGGGGTGCCTTTCGGAGGACCGGCTTTGAGAAGTGAATTTTCGTTCATCTGTGAAATTTCCCTGGACCCCCAAATGGGCACTCCATGGATACTTTCTTCAAACTTGTGGTGTTAATAGCCGCCCTAGCTTGCCCACCAGTGCAATCACAGAGGTAATTCTTTTTCCCCCACTTCTTAATTGGCTTCTTTTCCTTTTATTTGATGGATTTAATTTTAATTTTAATTTATTTTTTCTTACATGTTTTGTCCTTTTTAAAAATTCATTTAATTGGAGGCTAATTACAATATTGTGGCATTGCCATTGAAACATGTATATTACCATATGTAAAATATTGCTTTTATTGTAATCTGTAGGAGCTCTGTTTTTTTTTAATCAATTTTTAAATTGAAGTATAGTTGATTTGGAGTGTTGTATTAATTTCTGGTTTACAGCAAAGTGATTCAGTTATATATATATAGCTTTTTAATATTCTTTTCCATTATGGTTTATCATAGGATATTGAATATAGCTCCTCGTGCTATACAGTAGGGCCTAGTTGTTTATCCATCCTACACATAACAGTGTACATCGGCTAAACCCAAGCTCCCAGCCCGTCTCTTCCACCAACCCCCTCTCCCTTGGCAACCACTAGTCTGTTGGAAGCTGCAGGGGAATTCAGCGTCATTTTAGAAACTTAGAGCTGGTGGACAAGCGGGACCACGCACAGCTCTGCAGTCAGGCCGCCGTGGAGCCAGCCCCCCCAGTGCTGGGGGAGGCGGCGGCCAGCAGCCGGGGCCTGGGCGGGTCCCGACGAGCTGGGGCCTTGTCCCTCGCAAGGGTCAGCTCCAGCGACAGCAACAACACACACGCGACAACGTCCTGACATAACACGAAGCTGCAGGCTCATCTGAGGGAAAACCGGGCTGCAATGTCTTTTGTTAGAACTTACTGTGCAGAATCCATTGGCAAGCGGCAGGGAGAAAATTTGAAGTCAACGCACAATGTGCGGGCTGAGACAAACTGCTGAGAGCGGAGATGAGAACAGCGCTACCTGGCAGGTGGACAGAGCGGCGGTGTCTGCGCGGACGCCGGGGGCCTCCCGCCTCAATACCCGGGGATCGCCCCCTTTCTTCAACACTGCATGGGTCGAGGTGCATATTTAATTGGCCCCGACTCTGAAAAGCTAAAAACAAATGCTTTCCCAGCATCGTTTGTACCCAGCGGAGGATGTGGAGGCCAGGAAATGCGAATACGCAGCCCGCGGTGGGTTCAGCCAGAACTCCATTGTTTACACATACGTTATAGCAAAACAGGGCTGGCGGCACCGCCGGCACCGTGTGCCCGATTAAAAGGGTGTAAAGTATCGCAGTCCCCTACACAGCGCGAGGACGCTCCTCCAGACTGATGGCCCAGCCAAGGGAGCTGGAAGCCAAGGCAAATTCAAATGCTTTCTGGAAAGAAAAACAGCCCTCTTAAGAGAATCACTTGGGCCACTTTCCAAAATATTACCTTCACCCTGTCTCTGCCTGCTCAGAGATACTTGGAACACTTAGGTTTCCACCAAAAAGAGGGAAACACTTTCATGGTGATGGAACTCAAAGCTCTTCACTTCAGTTCAGTCGCTCAGTCGTGTCCGACTGTTTTCGACCCCATGGACTGCAGCACGCCAGGCCTCCCTGTCCATCACCAACTCCCGGAGTTTGCTTAACTCATGCCCATTGAGTCAGTGATGCCATCCAACCACCTCATCTGTCATCCCCTTCTCTTACCGCCTTCAATCTTTCCCAGCATTGGGGTCTTTTCCAATGACTCAGCTCTTCGCATCAGGTGGCCAAAGTATTGGAGTTCAGCTTCAATATCAGTCCTTCCAATGAATATTCAGGACTGATTTCCTTTAGGATGGACTGGTTGGATCTCAAAGCTCTTAGCTTAACGAAACAATGAATTTCAGAGTTTTTCCAAATTTGAAAGATCTACTGAAGGTCTGAGATTTTCCGATTTTCCTTAAGGAAAGGGAAGATGTTCTTCTTTCTCCACTTTTATCTCAAAACCATCAAAGATGTTAGCTTGAAACCTGGAGACTTATAGCGGAGATAACGTCCTCTCTGCCCTTCCTCCCATCAGGGGATCCACAGAGACTTCCTGATCCCAAAGGCAAGAGGCAGCAGCATTTAAAAGAAAACAGAAGACTACTTGAGAGCAGCTTTAGATTCACAGTAAAACTTAAGAGGGAGTGCAGACGTTTCCCATTGGGCTTCCCAGGTGGCACTAGTGGTAAAGATCCTGCCTACCAAGGCAGGAGATGTGGGTTCGATCCCTGGGTCGGGAAGAGCCCCTGGAGGAGGGCATGGCTACCCACTCCTGTACTCTTGCCTGGAGACGCCCACGGACAGAGGAGCCTGGCGGGCGACAGTCCATGCAGTGGCAAAGAGCTGGACAGGACTGAGCGACTTAGCACAGCTCAGCACATATGTAATTTGGACTTCCCTGGTAGCTCAGCTGGCAAAGAGTCTGCCTGCAACGCAGGAGACCCCAGTTCGATTCCTGGGTCGGGAAGATCCCCTAGAGAGGAGAATGGCTACCCACTCCTGTATTCTTGCCTGGGAAATCCCATGAACAGAGGGGCCTGGCGGGCGACAGTCCGTGGGGTGGCAGAGAGTTGGACGTGAGTGAATGACTAGACAGCACCAGACTTTTTCCACTGCTCCTCATGGCTCCATCTGTGGGCCCCATGGTCACTGTCCCCTCAGAGAAGAGCCCTTACTAAGCTCCGCAACCCACAGCAATGGGCCATTATCACCCAGATTCCACGGTTCACACTGGGGTTCACTCTTGGCATTGTAAGCATGAACTTAAAAGACGCTTACTCTTTGGAAGAAAAGTTATGACCAACCTAGATAGCATATTCAAAAGCAGAGGCATTACTTTGCCAACTAATGTCCGCCTAGTCAAGGCTATGGTTTTTCCTGTGGTCATGTATGGATGTGAGAGTTGGACTGTGAAGAAGGCTGAGTGTCGAAAAATTGATGCTTTTGAACTGTGGTGTTGGAGAAGACTCTTGAGAGTCCCTTGGACTGCAAGGAGATCCAACCAGTCCATTCTGAAGGAGACCAACCCTGGGATTTCTTTGGAAGGAATGATGCTAAAGCTGAAACTCCAGTACTTTGGCCACCTCATGGGAAGAGTTGACTCATTGGAAAAGACTCTGATGCTGGGAGGGACTGGGGGCAGGAGGAGAAGGGGACGACCGAGGATGAGATGGCTGGATGGCATCATGGACTCGATGAACGTGAGTCTGAGTGAACTCCGGGAGTTGGTGATGGACAGGGAGGCCTGGTGTGCTGCGATTCATGGGGTCGCAAAGAGTTGGACACGACTGAGCGACTGAACTGAACTGACAGTGACATGAATTCACCATTAGCATCATACAGAGTAATTTCACTGCCCTAGAAGTCCTCTGTGATCCACTCATTCATTCCTCCCTCCCTCCCACCAAACTCCAAACTACTAGAGATCATTGACCTTTTTACTCCATAGTTTTGCCTTTTCTAGACTGTTAAGGAGTTGGTGAATTAGTCAGGGCTTTCCTGAGAAGCTTCCCCAGGGGCTTAGTTGGTAAAGAAACTGCCTGTGATGCAGGAGACCCAGGTTCAAGCCCTGAGTATGGAAGATCCCCTGGAGAAGGAAATGGAAACCCACTCCAGTATCTTGCCTGGAGAATTCCACGGAGAAGCTGGGCAGGGTACAGTCCATAGGATCACAAAGAGCTGGACATGACTGAGTGATTAACTTCTTCTTGAGAAGCAGAACTAGTAGAATGTTTGTGTGTGTGTATACAAGGGGAAGGGATTTAGTGTAAGGAAAGGGCTCATGTGATCACGGAGACAAAGTCCCAAGACCGTCATCGGTGGGCTGGAAACCCAGGAGAGCCAATAACGTGAGTGACAGTGAAGTCGCTCAGTCGTGTCCGGCTCTTTGCGACCCCATGGACTGCAACCCATCAGGCTACCTGACCATGGGATTCTCCAGGCAAGAATGCTGGAGTGGGCTGCCATTTCCTTCTCCAGGAGATCTTCCTGACCCAGGGATCGGACCCAGGTCTCCTGCATTGCAGGCAGCTGACCCACCAGGGAAGCAGCTCCTGCCCAAATACTGGGGCTCGAGATCCAGGTTCAGTTCAGTCGCTCCGTCGTGTCCGACTCTTTGCGACCCCATGAATCGCAGCACGCCAGGCCTCCCTATCCATCACCATCTCCCGGAGTTCACTCAGACTCACGTCCATCAAGTCCATGATGCCATCCAGCCATCTCATCCTCTGTTGTCCCCTTCTCCTCCTGCCCCCAATCCCTCCCAGCATCAGAGTCTTTTCCAATGAGTCAACTCTTCGCATGAGGTGGGCAAAGTACTGGAGATCCAGGTAGGGCAGTGTGAATATGGGAAACACACCAACGTCTCCCCCTAAGGCAGTCGGGCAGGAGGAGTTCCCACTCAGCCCTGTGTTCTATTAAATCTTCAATTGATTAGATAAGACCTGCCCACACTGGGGAGTTGTTGGTATTCAGTCACTATTGCTGCTGCTGCTGCGTAGCTTCAGACGTGTCCGACTCTGTGCAAACCTTTAGACGGCAGCCCACCAGGCTCCCCCGTCCCTGGGATTCTCCAGGCAAGAACACTGGAGTGGGTCGCCATTGCCTTCTCCAATGCATGAAAGTGAAAAGTGAAAGTGAAGTCGCTCAGTCGTGTCCAACTCTTAGTGACCCCATGGACCGCAGCCCACCAGGCTCCTCCATCCATGGGATTTTCCAGGCAAGAGTACTGGAGTGGGGTGCCACTGCCTTCTCCAATTCAGTCACTAAGTCATGTCTAACTCTTTGTGACCCCATGGACTGTAGTACACCAGGCTTCCCTGTCCTTCACTATCTCCTAGAATTTGCTCAGATTCATGTCCATTGAGTCAATGATGACACCCAACCATCTCATCCTCTGTCACCCCCTTCTCCTCCTGCCCTCAGTCTTTCCCAGCATCAGGGTCTTTCCTAATGGCCAGGTCTTCACATCAGGCAGCCAAACTATCTGAGCTTCAGCTTCAGTATCAGTCCTTCCAATGAATATTCAGAATTGATTTCCTTTAGAATTGACTGGTTTGATCTGCTTGCAGTCCAAGGGACTCTCAAGAGTCTTCTCAGCACCACACTTAGAAAGCATCATTTCCTTGCTGCTCAGCCTTCTTTATGGTCCAACTCTCACATCTGTACACAACTACTGGAGAAACCATAGCTTTGAGTAGACAGACCTTTGCCAGCAAAGTGATGTCTTTGCTTTTCAATATGCTGTCTTGGTTTGTCATGGCTTTTCTTTCAAGGTGCAAATGTCTTTTAACTTCATGGATGCGATCGCTGTCCATAGTGAATTTTGGAGCCCAAGAAAATAAAGCCTGTCACTGTTTCCATTGTTTCCACATCTATTTGCCATGAACGGATGGGATCAGGGGCCATGATCTTCGTTTTTTGAATGTTGAGTTTTAAGCCAGCTTTTTCGCCCTCCTCTTTCACCTTCATCAAGAAGGCAATCTACTTTACTCATTCCACCACTCCACTTCTAATCAATTCAGAGACCCTCATAGATACACCTAGAATCATGCTTGGCCAAAAGTCGGGCGCTCCATGACTCATGTGAGTTGCCATTTATACGGCATCACACAGAATGAGTGATTTTCAGATGTGCTTCCTTCACTGCATGATGTATGTCTACCTTTCATCCACGTCATTTCAGTGCTTGAAGCTCATCTTTTAAGTGCTGAATATTCCGCTGCACAGACAGACCACTGTTCACGCATTAACTGAAGGGCACCTTGGTTTCCTCCAAGCCTTGGCGATGAGGATACAGCCGCTACAAACACCCATGTGCGGGTCTGTGAGTGGACGCAAGTTATCAACTCGTTTGGGTAAATCCAAGGGGCATAATTGCTGGATCGGACCGTAAGAGTGTGTTTAGCTTTGTGAAAAATCATCACAGTGTTCCTAAGTGAACGTCAAGGTTGCTCAGTCACGTCCAACTCTTTGCAACCCCTTGGATTATACTGTCCATGGAATTCTCCAGGCCAAAGTACTGGAGTGGGTAGCCATTCCTTTCTCCAGTGGATCTTCCCGACCCAGGAATCGAACCGAGGTCTCATGCATTGCAGGCGGATTCTTTAACAACTGAGCTATGAGGGAAGGGCCATCTTCCTGCGTGATCAGCCTATTCTGCATCCCCGCCAATAGGCAGTGATGCTGTAGAAATGATTTCTCCCGGAACCAGTGGCAGCCTGCCCTGGAGTCTTGCTGTCTCCATTCCCGTTCTGCCCGCTGCCGGCTAGTTCACTTCAGTCGTGCCCTACTGTCTGTGACCCCGTGGACTGCCCGCCAGGCGCCTCTGTCCATGGGACTTCTCAGGCAAGAATTCTGGAGTGGGTTGCCATGCCCTCTCCCAAGGGATCTTCCAACCCAGAGACCGATCCCCCATCTCTTACGTCTCCTGCATTGCCAGACAGGTTCTTTACCACTAGCTCCACCTGTGGAGCCCCAGATTCCCTTTCTACATCTCCCCTTCTCCTCGTCTACTCCATAAGGGAGATGTCTGCAGAGTTCTCTTCCTCCAACCCTACACGGAGCACCCACACCACCCTCTCCCAGCTGCCCCCACCGTAGGAATCCCGCGTGGTCAATGCCCTCTCCCAGGGGATCTTCCAACCCAGAGACCGATCCCCCATCTCTTACGTCTCCTGCATTGCCAGGCAGGTTCTTTACCACTAGCTCCACCTGTGGAGCTCCAGATTCCCTTTCTACATCTCCCCTTCTCCTCTGTCTACTCCATAAGGGAGATGTCTGCAGAGTTCTCTTCCTCCAACCCTACACGGAGCACCCGCACCACCCTCTCCCAGCTGCCCCCACCGTAGGAATCCCGCGTGGTCGTTGGTGGGTAAGCCATGCTCAGTCATTGGAGCTCCCATAGATACCGGGCCTCTGCGCTTCCAGAGCTTCAGTGCCTGGAAATCCTGTCCCACCTCACACAGAGACCCCCCCAGCCCGTTCTCCCACCCCCACCACTCACAGGCCCTGCCCCCCCTGTCTCTTATACACATCTAGANTGTTCTCCCACCCCCACCACTCACAGGCCTTGCCCCCCTGTTCCCCTTGGCTGCCCCAAGGGCCAACTCCCCCTCATGAAGTAGGTGCCTGCACCCAAGGGTGGCAGGAGTCGACCCTTCCCCATGGGTTCCTGAGACAGGGAGGCGGTCTCTACTCGCCCGGGTGGTCCCACGAGCTCAGGGGACTGGGAAGTGACGCCCCCCCATCGCACCCCCACGGGAGCTGTCAGGCCTGGGACCCGAGAGGGAGGTGGCCGAGCGGGGTGTCCACTCCGTGCCTCTGAAACGAGCCTCCCCAGCAGAAGGCAGACGCTGTCCCCCGCCAGATGTGTATAAGAGACAGGGTCTTCACATCAGGCAGCCAANCACGGGAGCTGTCAGGCCTGGGACCCGAGAGGGAGGTGGCCGAGCGGGGTGTCCACTCCGTGCCTCTGAAACGAGCCTCCCCAGCAGAAGGCAGACGCTGTCCCCCGCCCCCCCGGGAAAGCCTGTGGGTGGGCAGGGCAGGCTCCCAGGCTTCACTCCACAGATGACTACATATTTCGGTTTCACGTTGTGATTTATGGTTATAAACTGATGGCATTTCCAGCAGAAATTTATAGAATGTTTTGAAGTTCTCCATTTGATTTCTTATGCACTTTATCATTTCCTTATCTCAGTAAGGCAGCTATTATTTGTCACAAGAAGCGGAAAATAGTAGGAGGTGATGAATTCTGCAAACTCACACCAGAAATTAAACCCCAGGATGTGGACCGGATTCCCAGGAGTCGAGTACACTTTCTCCGGAATCACACTTTTTCCCTGATCACGTGGCATAAATGTCACCTCCCCAGAAAGATTCCCTGAGAAAGACCCCCCCAGAAAGACCCCCCCAATTCCTGTCGTCCCTGTCACACTCTCTTTCCTTCTCGGCACAGTTCTTTGCTGCTTGCCTTTTCCTGGTCTGCCCATCTCTTGGTGCATCCGGCTATACCCAGCACCGCTGCGGACAGTCTGGCAGTCTGACCAGTGGGTACTACTACCGTCCTGTTTTACAGGTGAGGAGACTGGGGCAGAGAGAGGGCAAGAGAACGTGCCCAGGTGAGGGGGTGGCCAGGAGCGGAATGCCGGCTATCGGGCTCAGGCCGGCCCGGAACCGCAGCGGAGCCCACCTCCGCCAGGATTCAGGCTCTCTCCTAGGGGCGCTGCACCCAGCCGCGGCCTGGCGTCCTCGCCTCTCCTCTCCAGACACGCCAGGAGCATCAGGGGGTGGCGGGACCAGAAGGGCNGAGGGGGTGGCCAGGAGCGGAATGCCGGCTATCGGGCTCAGGCCGGCCCGGAACCGCAGCGGAGCCCACCTCCGCCAGGATTCAGGCTCTCTCCTAGGGGCGCTGCACCCAGCCGCGGCCTGGCGTCCTCGCCTCTCCTCTCCAGACACGCCAGGAGCATCAGGGGGTGGCGGGACCAGAAGGGCCTGCGTCCCCAGCGGGGGGACAGCAGCCCCACCCTTCAGTGGCGGGGTCGCCGCGGGCGCTGCCTGGAGCTGACTTCAGGGGGGCTGCATCCCCGGAGCGCTCCACCCGGGGCCTCTGCAGAGCGGCACGCAGAGGAGGGGCCGGGAACAGCGTCCTCACCGCCCCGCAAGAGGAGTCAGGAAGCGCCTCTGCCAGAGGGAGGCAGAATCCTCTTCCTTCCTCCAAGGCCACACCCACTCAGTGGCCATGGAAACGAAACGCCTGTGCCATCCTCCTCCGGGGTACCCCCGGGGCGGTGCTCAGCCTGGCCTGGGCGCCACGTCCCCTCCGGCACGTCTGCGGTTGGCGCTACACAGGTGACATTCGGGGTTCCCACTTGCCTGCCCGCCGCCAGGCCTGCAGAGAAGGACTCACGTCTGATGTCAGAGCCTCACTGACTGCCAGGTTGGGACATTCTTCCAGGACCAGGGCTTGTCACCACTAGAGCCTTCACGGGGACCCGGCCGCACGCTCCAGGGCTGGAACGTGAACCACCGCAGCAAGGGTCCGGGCGGGCAGCTGATGAGGTCACCCAGGGTCCTCCTGCGCTCGTTGACCGAGCTGAGCGAGGTGCAGGTGTGTGAGGCTTGGCCGCCTCCTTCCAGCAAATGTACCGACCGCTCTGGTGGTTCTCTTCCACTGCGGGTGCAGGGGAGGGGGTGGGGGTCATGCAACCCGGAGGCCACCACAGACAGCAGAGTCCACACCTACGGAGCGGTCTCCCAGCCGCTTGGCCGGGACCAGGATCAAAGCAGCTGGCTGGAGAGGGCGGCTGGGTTCAGTCCCCATCAGGACATGTCATTGGAGGAGTTCCTGAGAGAACTTTGAAGCTTTGCACGGGAACAGGGGCCGTTGGACTCAAGCCCCTTGGAGTCAAAGAAATGCATTTCAGAGCGCTCCTTGTTCACTCACCTCCAAGCCACAGCCAGTCCTCTAGGAGAGACGGCAAGAGAACGTGCCCAGGTGAGGGGGTGGCCAGGAGCGGAATGCCGGCTATCGGGCTCAGGCCGGCCCGGAACCGCAGCGGAGCCCACATCCGCCAGGATTCAGGCTCTCTCCTAGGGGTGCTGCACCCAGCCGCGGCCTGGCATCCTCGCCTCTCCTCTCCAGACACGCCAGGAGCGTCAGGGGGTGACGGGACCAGAAGGGCCTGCGTCCCCAGCGGGGGGACAGCAGCCCCACCCTTCAGTGGCGGGATCGCCGCGGGCGGAGCTGACTTCAGGGGGGGCTGCATCCCCGGAGCGCTCCACCCGGGGCCTCTGCAGAGCGGCACGCAGAGGAGGGGCTGGGAACGGCGTCCTCACCGCCCCGCAAGAGGAGTCAGGAAGCGCCTCTGCCAGAGGGAGGCAGAATCCTCTTCCTTCCTCCAAGGCCGCACCCACTCAGTGGCCATGGAAATGAAACGCCTGTGCCATCCTCCTCCGGGGTACCCCCAGGGCGGTGCTCAGCCTGGCCTGGGCGCCACGTCCCCTCCAGCACGCCTGCGGTTGGCGCTACACAGGTGACATTCGGGGTTCCCAGTTGCCTGCCCGCCGCCAGGTCTGCAGAGAAGGACTCACGTCTGATGTCAGAGCCTCACTGACTGCCAGGTCGGGACATTCTTCCAGGACCAGGGCTTGTCACCACTAGAGCCTTCACGGGGACCCGGCCGCACGCTCCAGGGCTGGAACATGAACCACCGCAGCGAGGGGCCAGGCGGGCAGCCGATGAGGTCACCCAGGGTCCTCCTGCGCTCGTTGACCGAGCTGAGCGAGGTGCAGGTGTGTGAGGCTTGGCCGCCTCCTTCCAGCAAATGTACCGACCGCTCTGGTGGTTCTCCTCCACTGCGGGTGCAGGGGAGGGGGTGGGGGTCATGCAACCCGGAGGCCACCACAGACAGCAGAGTCCACACCTACGGAGCAGTCTCCCGGCCGCTTGGCCGGGACCAGGATCAAAGCAGCTGGCTGGAGAGGCAGCTGGGTTCAGTCCCCATCAGGACATGTCATTGGAGGAGTTCCTGAGAGAACTTCGAAGCTTTGCACGGGAACAGGGGCCGTTGGACTCAAGCCTCTTGGAGTCAAAGAAATGCATTTCAGAGCGCTCCTTGTTCACTCACCTCCAAGCCACAGCCAGTCCTCTGGCGTCTCTGAATCTATAATCCTGGGCACCTCCCCAGAGCGCCCTGCCCTGGTGGGAGTAAGACCCCACGTGGAGGAGCTGACTGACTTGGGGCTTGAGGAACCTCAGTGGACTCTGTCCTTCTTCAGGGGACCCATCAGGGGTCACACCTCCCGGGCACAACTTCCAGAAGAAATCTGTCACCTGGTTTAGGGTGTTCCTCAAGAAGCCTAACAAGGATTTCCTGCAAAGTCAGCTTAGAGGCGGAAGCGCACAGGGTTGGCATTTCATGATGAAAACTATACTTTGAGGTTAAGAACATAGTTTCTCCTAAGAAGCTACAGAAGCAGTCCCTTCATGCTTAGACCCCTTTAAAGACATCTGGGCCCACACTTCTGGAAGTCTGTTCCCAGAACTCTGGACCCACGGACAACAAATGCTCCCTGAATGGAGTTCACTAGTGAAGTAACTGGGGAAACGGGCCTTCTGTCCTCCTCTCTTAGAAACTTGGGGAACCCATCAGAGCTGTGGGCACTTGGAGAGTCTGGGTGAACGGGGATCTTATAAACGCAGATTTCTATTTTTCATGGAAGATTCAAATGACACCAAATGATTCAAGGGAGACACCAGTGACGTCGCAGGCAGCACTGCACCCTGAGCTCGTGAGTTTGGGGGGCATTTCCTGTCTGCAGGCAGGATGATAGGTTGACCCGTTTATGTGAATTCCTGCAGAGTTCCAGGCAGGGTGACTCAGACTGCTGGTCACCCCGGGCCTCCCTCTGAGGATCGCTCTGCGCAGTCCTCTCCACAGGCACGGCCGCAATACCCGTCCTCTCCCAAGGGCAGCGCCTTCCTCTGCCTCTTAACTCTTGCGTCTGCTGCTGCTGGAAGCTTCCCTGTAGTTGCAGATGTGACCTGCGAGCTGAGATGTGTACGTGCTTCCTTTGCAAAAGGACTCATGGGGCAGCACATGGAGCCAGCGAGGGGCACTGGGGGGCAGAAGCCGGGACCCCGTCTTCCAGCCACACGGATGGAGTCCCATTGGCTGGGGCTCACCTGTGGGCCAGCAGGCGCTTTCTCGTGTCCCCAGGAAGCTCCTATCATCAGACAGCCTGAAATTACAGAAGGAAGGTTTGACATCAAAAAGCAAAACACCTGGAAGAAGGATCTGGATACCTACTAACCCACCAGTTTTCTGGAAGAACAAGCTCCCTTTGTTGCCCTCTGAGGAAGGTCACACGATTTAGGAAAGAGACCTTCTGAAGCTGAGGCTGCCTGGGCCCCCGGGTGCTGAGACATCTGACAGCACTCCCACTGGGACAGGCTGGACACACGGAGCATCTGAAAGGGCGCAAGCAGAGAGAGCACCCTCCCCAGTGTGGGTGGGGCTCACCAGCCCCTCCAGGACCAAGCAGAAGTAAAGGGCTTCGGAAGGTTGCACACACTCTGCCTGATTCTCCAGGGGGCACTACCGGCTTCTGATTTAGGGCCCTCCTGGATCTCCAGCTGCTAGAGGGATATTCCAAACTCCTAATTCCACAATCCAATTCCATATGGTAAGTTTCTATGCCTGCATGCGCTGAGCTTAGTCACTCAGCTGTGTCCAACTCTTTGTGAACCCACGGTCTGGAAGCCCACCAGGCTTCTCTGTCTGTGGGGATTCTCCAGGTAGGAATACTGGAGGGGGCAGGCTATCCCTTCTTCAGGGGAACTTCCCAGCCCAGGGATCGAACCCCTGTCTCTTACTTCTTCTGCAATTACAAATGGACTCTTTACCACTACAGCCACCTGGGAGGCCCCCATCTATATCTGTATCTATNGGGGATCTTATAAACGCAGATTTCTATTTTTCATGGAAGATTCAAATGACACCAAATGATTCAAGGGAGACACCAGTGACGTTGCAGGCAGCACTGCACCCTGAGCTCGTGAGTTTGGGGGGCATTTCCTGTCTGCAGGCAGGATGATAGGTTGACCCGTTTATGTGAATTCCTGCAGAGTTCCAGGCAGGGTGACTCAGACTGCTGGTCACCCCGGGCCTCCCTCTGAGGATCGCTCTGCGCAGTCCTCTCCACAGGCACGGCCGCAATACCCGTCCTCTCCCAAGGGCAGCGCCTTCCTCTGCCTCTTAACTCTTGCGTCTGCTGCTGCTGGAAGCTTCCCTGTAGTTGCAGATGTGACCTGCGAGCTGAGATGTGTACGTGCTTCCTTTGCAAAAGGACTCGTGGGGCAGCACATGGAGCCAGCGAGGGGCACTGGGGGGCAGAAGCCGGGACCCCGTCTTCCAGCCACACGGATGGAGTCCCATTGGCTGGGGCTCACCTGTGGGCCAGCAGGCGCTTTCTCGTGTCCCCAGGAAGCTCCTATCATCAGACAGCCTGAAATTACAGAAGGAAGGTTTGACATCAAAAAGCAAAACACCTGGAAGAAGGATCTGGATACCTACTAACCCACCAGTTTTCTGGAAGAACAAGCTCCCTTTGTTGCCCTCTGAGGAAGGTCACACGATTTAGGAAAGAGACCTTCTGAAGCTGAGGCTGCCTGGGCCCCCGGGTGCTGAGACATCTGACAGCACTCCCACTGGGACAGGCTGGACACACGGAGCATCTGAAAGGGCGCAAGCAGAGAGAGCACCCTCCCCAGTGTGGGTGGGGCTCACCAGCCCCTCCAGGACCAAGCAGAAGTAAAGGGCTTCGGAAGGTTGCACACACTCTGCCTGATTCTCCAGGGAGCACTACCGGCTTCTGATTTAGGGCCCTCCTGGATCGCCAGCTGCTAGAGGGATATTCCAAGCTCCTAATTCCACGATCCAATTCCATATGGTAAGTTTCTATGCCTTCATGCGCTGAGCTTAGTCACTCAGCTGTGTCCAACTCTTTGTGAACCCACGGTCTGGAACCCACCAGGCTTCTCTGTCTGTGGGGATTCTCCAGGTAGGAATACTGGAGGGGGCAGGCTATCCCTTTTTCAGGGGAACTTCCCAGCCCAGGGATAGAACCCCTGTCTCTTACTTCTTCTGCAATTACAAATGGACTCTTTACCACTACAGCCACCTGGGAGGCCCCCATCTATATCTGTATCTATCAGCTCAGTTCAGTTGGTCAGTTGTGTCCCACTCTTTGCAGCCCCATGGACTGCAGCACACCAGGCCTCCCTGTCCATCACCAACCCCCGGAACCTACTCAAACTCATGTCCTTAGACTTGGTGATGCCAACCAACCATCTCATCTTCTGTCATCTTCTTCTCCTCCTGCCTTCAGTCTTTCCCAGCATCAGGGTCTTTTCAAATGAATCAGTTCTTTGCATCAGTGGCTAAGTATTGGAGTTTCAGCTTTAGCATTAGTCCTTCCAATGAATATTCAGGACTAATTTCCTTTAGGATTGACTGGTTTGATCTCCATGTAGTCCAAGGGACTCTCAAGAGTCTTCTCCAACACCATAGTACAAAAGCATCAATTCTTTGGTACTCAGCTTTCTTCATAGTCCAACTCTCACATCTATACATGACCACTGGAAAAACCATAGCTTTGACTAGACAAAATTTAGTTGGCAAAGTAATGTCTCTGCTTTTGAAGATGCTGTCTAGGTTGGTCATAACTTTTCTTCCAAGGAGTAAGTGTCTTTTAATCTCATGGCTGCAGTCACCATCTGCAGTGATTTTGGAGCCAAAAAAAAAAATAAATAAATAAAGTTTCTCACTGTTTCCACTATTTCCCCATCTATTTGCCATGAAGTGATGGGACCAGATGCCATGATCTTAGTTTTCTGAATGTTGAGTTTTAAGCCAACTTTCCCAGTCTCCTCTTTCACTGTCATCAAGAGGCTCTGTATCTAATCTGTCTCTGGGAGTTGGTGGAGGACAGAAACCTGGCATGCTGCAGTCCGTGGGTCACAAAGCGACTGAACAACAAAAAATTCAACCTGTATTTGCACCTGCGTCTGTATTTGTATCTCTTTCTGAGAAGTGAAAGTAGTATCCTACTCTTTGTGACCCCCATGGATGTAGCCCACCAGGCTCCTCTGTCCATGGAATTCTCCAGGCAAGAATACTTGAGTGGGTTGCCATTTCCTTCTCCAGGGGATCTTCCCGACAAAAGGATGAAACCCCAGTCTCTTGCATTGCAGGTAGATTCTTTACCATCTGAGCCAGCAGGGCCAGCCTATCTCTACCTAATCTAGCTCTATTAATATACCTGTGTGTGTATCTATATCTGCTCTGTTTCCCTAGAGAAGCCCAACACAGAAGCGCTTCCAGGCTCTGTTCCCGAGGCCAGGGAAGCCTGTTGAGGGTCTGGGGGCCTCGCCCTGTGCCTGCTCCCTTTCCTTGGCCTTCCCTGAACCCCAGATTTCCTGGCCGTCCACCCTGGGGTGTCCAAGCCTTCTGGGCAGTGGCATGGCAAATGGCGAGCTCCAGCGAGGCAAGGCCCACAGTCGAGCCGCGTGGCCTCCCTGCCGGCCACCAGGGGGCCTGGGGGCCACCATCAGGTTTTAAAGGGATGGTCTGGTCGACTGCTGCAGCAGCTCATGTGAAGAGCTGTCTGGTGAGGGGCGCACCTGGAGCGCGGTTCCCTGGGAGCCGGCCTCTGGCAGGACAGGGCCCACGCACGTGCAGCAGACAGAAGGAGGTGTGCATGTGCCCGTTTCCAATGTCCCTTCCCCGCCTGCCTGGCAGCCCCTCCTGGAATCCCGGCCTTGCCCCTGACTGGCCCTGATTCCCCCGAGGTGTGGGTTCTCACGCTGCTCTTTAAGGTGAAAGCTGACCCACCGGGACTCAGAGAGGTGCCCTCCGCTTTCTTCTCGTTGGGGAAAAATCACGGCCGCTGTAGTAACTGGCTCCCAGTAGTGGCCAAGCAGCTGTCTAAATTTCCAGGGTCACTCCTTGCCCCGCCTAAGCCCTGCTTTGCAGGGGCTCCGGGTCAGGTTTCAAATGAATGCACATTCCTGCACTAACCCAAAGCAGCTTGTAAAGATGGATGTGTCCCGCTTCACACTTCGAACACTTCAAAGACAGATCGTGGCTGACAGGACGCTTCCTGAAACGTCCCCCAGCCGGGCGGCTCTCCTCCCGGGTGCTGAGAACGCTTAGGTTATCGCCCGGCTGTCTGGCAGGGCGGCGGGCCCCCCTCCCCGTCCCCCTGCACTTGTTAAAAGTAATTAGTGTTTGCACTCATGTCTGAACTTTGATTTGTTTCCAGGATGGGGACGTTGATACCCCTTCTGCTGGCTCCATAAATCACACGCGATTAAGTTACACTGTGTTAAAGTGTCGGAAACTCCTGGCTTTAGAGGAGGGGGCTGCCTCACACAGGGGCCAAGCCTCGGTGGCCTCCCTGGGCTGCTGATCCTCTCTCTCATCTGAGAGGGGCCGCAGCAGACCCCCTGACAGCCCAGGGCTGACCCCTGGGGGAGCCGAGTCTGCATCACGGCCGTCTCCGGGCAGGGAAACCCAGCCGCAAGGAGCGGGGTGCCTTCCCCCCGCCCCCCACAACCAGGAACCAGTACCCAGGGCCTTGGAGCCCACTGCCGCCCTCTGCAGTGGTCAGGGCGTCACCAGTGCCTGCCGTCCCTCGCCAGCGCCCGGATCAGGGGGCCCACACCAGACTGCGCCCCCTGCCCAGGGGACCCAACCAGCCCCTTCCTGGTCCATGGGGCCAGAGGAAAGGGCCCCCAGCATTTCCCAGTTGTGTTGACATATTTCTGTGAAATGCGTGTGCTAAGTCGCTTCAGTGGTGTCCGACTATATTTGACCCCATGGACTAGCCCGCCAGGCTCCTCTGTCCATGGGATTTTCCAGTTGGGAATATTGGAGTGGGTTGCCGTGCCCTCCTCCAGGCAAAGTCCCCGCCCCGGAGATCCAAACCGTGTCTCACTACATCTCCTGCCTCTCAGGCGGGTTCTTTACCCCTGGGGCCACCTGGGGCTGAGAAACTGGCTAGGACCCGAGCAGAACCAACAGGAGGGAGGGGAATCGGTCCAGGCTCCCACTGGCGAGGTGAGGCCGTCCTGCCGTGCCCCAGACTCTGAAGCAGTGTTGGGGATCCCGACACCAATTTCCTGAGGCTCAGGGCACGAGGCAGGGGAACGCAGAGAGCAACAAAGCAGAGGGGCTCATCTTGAGGGCCCTGCTAGGAGGACACCCAGGGCACGGGAGGCCAGGCCTGATGCATGCTTGTACCTTCACATCTGCGTCGGCCAGTGGGTCCCCATGTGGCCCTTCCCAGTGAGCATGCAAGCCAACAGGAGCTTCCTGAAGGAGGACGGAGGATCCACCGTGAGTCCAAACTGAGCTTCGTGGCGTGACTGAGTCCACGTTTACTTTAGGTCTAAAGTACTTTCTTTACTGCCTTGCAATCTAGGGTTTGCAATGTACTGTTTCTCCTGTGAAGAACTTGCTGACACCTTTGTGGAGAATCCCATATGAACCAGGGAGAGATTTAAAAGCAGCAAGAAAATGAAGTCTGCTGCTTAGGTCAGATCAGGAAAAATCATGCCAATTCTTTCTAGAGCTACTTTTATCCAGGTAGTTGCAAAAGCTGCTGGTAAGCATTGCGGCTATACACGTATTTATGCAGATATTGGTAACATGGAAGCCTGGCTGGCATGGTTGGGCTTGGATGGAGGCTGTCTCAGCCTAGATGCTCCCAGGTCAGCACTTGGTGGCCCCTCAGAGAAACACTGTCAGGAGGCTGCCAGCAGGAGCTAGAGGCCCAGAAAGGAAACCTCACAGGGCAGGAGGCGGGTGCCGAGACCAGGACTCAGGGCAGTGGTGGTGGACGTGGACACACAGGACACACATCTCATTCACGTGCACGGCTCTTAGCTCATAAAAATGTCATCTGTCAATTATTTTCACAAAAAAAGCTAGGTGACACACTCGTATAGATGTGGGGCTTCCCTGATAGCTTGCTGCTGCTGCTAAGTCACGTCAGTCATGTCCGACTCTGTGTAACCCCATAGACGGCAGCCCACCAGGCTCCCCCATCCCTGGGATTCTCCAGGCAAGAATACTGGAGAGGGTTGCCATTTCCTTCTCCAATGTATGAAAGAGAAAAGTGAAAGTGAAGTCGCTCAGTCTGTCCGACTGTTAGCGACCCCATGGACTGCAGCCCACCAGGCTACTCCGTCCATTGGATTTTCCAGGCAAGAGTACTGGGATGGGGTGCCATTTCCTTCTCCAATGCATGAAAGAGAAAAGTGAAAGTGAAGTCGCTCAGTCTGTCCGAATGTTAGCGACCCCATGGACTGCAGCCCACCAGGCTACTCCATCCATTGGATTTTCCAGCCAAGAGTACTGGGGTGGGGTGCCGTTGCCTTCCCCGCCTGATAGCTTAGTTGCTAAAGAATCTGCCTGCAATGCAGGAGATCCCAGTTCAATTTCTGGGTCGGGTAGATCTGCTGGAGAAGGAATAGGCTACCCACTCCAGTATTCTGGCCTGGAGAATTCCATGGACTGTATAGTCTGTGGGCCCTCAAAGAGTCGGACACGACTGAGTGACTTTCACCTTCACTTTCATCTCATTCTATGCGTGAGACACGAGGTATATTTAAACTTACTTTTGCATAAATTCAGATGTTCTTTTCAAAGATGGAGAGAGGTCCAGACTTAAACTTTGTTTGAAGGAGATGGGTAAAAGGTACATTTAAGTGTGTCTGCCCATGTACACAATTAGAATTCTGCTATGATTTTGTGTATTATTAGTAAAAACAGCACCAGTAATCCACTATCCCCCTTTGCAGTGTCAATACAGTCTGTATCACCCAAGGAAGAAAAGGCTGATGGGTGAGGTCATCCCCAGAAACCCAACACCTCTAAACGGTTTATTCCGAGGTGGCCGGGTCTCTTTTCGGGGATTTACCTTAATAATACCATTCCCGGAGAGTCTGGTTTAGATCAAATCAGGTTAAAGATCACAACTGTCAAAAGATGATGTCATCAGATCTCGTTACTAGTAAAGTCAGGGTCATCCTGAGTACAGAAGCAGGTTGGAATTTGGGCTCTGTTTACCTTAAAACTTGCTCTAAAACATGAAATCCCAAGTGATATAGAGACAGCTATTGTAACACAATATCTTGGAAACTGTTGGCACTGCCTGCCTAGAACTCAGTTTGCAAGGATCTGCCAGTTTCTCTGTATTTTATAGCAAGGATGTACCAAATCAAAAGTAGAATTATATCTGTTACTAATGTATTCACTGAAAGGCAAAGGAGAAAAAGAAAGATATATCCATCTGAATGCAGAGTTTCAAAGAGTAGCAAGGAAATATAAGAAAGACTTCCTCAATGATCAGTGCAAAGAAATAGAGGAAAACAATAAACTGGGAAAGACTAGAGATCTCTTCAAGAAAATTAGAGATACTAAGGGAACATTTCATGCAAACATGGGCACAATAAAGGACAGAAATGGCATGGACCTAACAGAAGCAGGAGATATAAGAAGAGGTGGCAAGAATACACAGAAGAACTGTAAAAAATGATCATCATGATCCAGATAAACACGATGATGTGATCACTCACCTAGAGCCAGACATCCTGGAATGCAAAGTGAAGTGGGCCTTAGGAAGCATCCATATGAACAAAGTTAGTGGAGGTGATGGAATTCCAGATGAGCTATTTCAAATCCTAAAAGATGATGCTGTGAAAGTGCTGCAGTCGATATGAAAGCAAATTTGGAAAACTCAGCAGTGGCCACAGGACTGGAAAAGGTCAGTTTTCATTTCAATCCCAAAGAAAGGCAATGCCAAAAAATGCTCAAACTACCACACAATTGCACTCAGTTAGGTTCAGTTCAGTTCAGTAACTCAGTCGTGTCCTGCTCTTTGTGACCCCATGGACTGCAGCATGCCAGGTTTCTCTGTCCATGCACCTCACACGCTAGCAAAGTAATGCTCAGAATTCTCCAAGTGGGGCTTCTACAGAACGTGAACTGAGAAATTCCAGATGTTCAAGCTGGATTTAGAAAAGGCAGAGGAAACAGAGATCAAATTGCCAACATCATAGAAAAAGCAAGAGGGTTCTAGAAAAAACATCTACTTCTGCTTCATTGACTATGCTAAAGCCTTTGACTGTGTCAATCACAACAAATTGTGGAAAATTCTTCAAGAGATGGGAATACCAGACCACTTTACCTGCCTCCTGAGAAATCTGCAGGTCAAGAAGCAACAGTCAGAACCAGGCATGAAGCAATGGACTGGTTCGAAATTGGAAAAGGAGTACACCAAGGCTGTATATGGTCACCCTGCTTATTTAACTTATATGCAGAGTACTCCATATGAAATGCCAGGCTGGATGGAGTACAAGCTGGAATCAAGATTTCAGGGAGAAATATCGGTCACCTCAGACATGCAGATGACACCACCCTTATGGCAGAAAGCGAAGAATAACTAAAGAGCCTCTTGATGAAGGTGAAAGAGGAGGGTGAAAAAGCTGGCCTAAAACTCAGCATTCAAAAAACAAAGATCATGGCATCTGATCTCATCACTTTATGGCAAATAGATGGGGAAAGAATGGAAACAGTGACAGATTTTATTTTCTTGGGCCCCAAAATCACTGTGGATGGTGACTGCAGCCATGAAGTTAAAAGATGCTTGGTATTTGGAAGACATTGACCAAACTAGACAGCATATTAAAAAGCAGAGACATTATTTTGCCAACAAAAGTCCATATAGTCAAGGCTGTGGCTTTTCCTGTGGTCATGTATGGATGTGAGAGTTGGACCATAAAGAAGGCTGAGCGCCAAAGAATTGATGCTTTGAACTGTGGTGTTGGAGCAAAGTCTTGAGAGTCCCTTGGGTAGCAAGGAGATCAAACCAGTCCATCTTAAAAGATATCAGTCCTGAATATTCCTTGGAAGGACTGATGCCAAAGCTCCAATACTTTGGCCACCTGATGCGAAGAGCTGACTCATTTGAAAAGACCTTGATGCTGGGAAAGATTGAGGGCAGGAGGAGAAGGGGACGACCGAGGATGGGATGGTTGGATGGCATCACCAGCTCGATGGACAAAAGTCTGAGAAAACTCTGGGTTGGGTGGTGGACAGGGAACACGGGAAGCCGCAGGTCATAGGGCTGCAGAGTCGGACACGACCGAGAGACTGAAATGAACCAAATGTGTTCAGTTCACGGCGTGTGTGTGTAAGTCACTCAGTCATGCCTGACTCTTTACAGCCCCATCGACTGCAGCCCTTCAGGCTCCGCTGCCCATGGGATTTCCCAGACAAGAATACTGGAGTGGGTTGCCATTTCCTTCCCCAGGGGATTTTCACAACTCAGGGAACAAACCCAGGTCTCCTGCGTTGCAGGTGGCACTTCACCACCGAGCCACCAGGGAAGCCCATCCACTGCATTGCTCACTTCTTGATCGCACACTTATTGATGACGTCGTTTGTTCTGGAGACTCTTCAGGCTCCATGGGCACCTCTGTGACCAAAACGGACGACATGCTGCCCTCCAGAAGCTTGCATTCCGGGGTGAGGAGACAGACACAAAACAGAGCAATGAGTCCTCCCCAGTGGCCCCAGTCAAAAGGCAATACGAGCTCAACATTTCCTCTGGCGCTTTCGCCTCCTGCTACTCTGATTTAGCGATCAGAAGTGTGCAAGTCAAGAATTAAATGAAATTGATTTTTTTTAATTGACTCATCTACAAAACAGAAAGAAGAATCACTGATGTACAAGACAAGCTTGTTACTGGGAGAAATGGGGAGGGGGGGCAGATTGGGAGGCTGGGGCTGATGTATACACACGGCTATCTGTAAAGGAGAGAACCTGTGAGGACCAGCTGCAGAGCACAAGGAGCTCCTCTCAGGACTCCATAATGACCTATATGGGAAAAGAATATGAAAAAGAATGGATACTGCATATGTATGACTGAATCACTTTGCTGTACACTTGAAGCTAACACACTATTGTCAATCACTTATATCCTGATAAAAATTATTTTAAAATATATATCCAAAACTGCTACAGTGAACTATAAAAATAAGACCATCAAGATAATGGGAAGATAATAAGCAACATGGGAGAAAACTGTTGCAAATTGCATATCTCTTGAAAGATGTGTGTACAGAGAACTCTTACAACTGAACAACAAAAAGACAAATTACCTAATTTAGAAAACAGAAAAATTATAAAAATTATTTTAAAATATATATCCAAAACTGCTACAGTGAACTATAAAAATAAGACCATCAAGATAATGGGAAGATAACAAGCAACATGGGAGAAAACTGTTGTAAATTGCATATCTCTTGAAAGATGTGTGTACAGAGAACTCTTACAACTGAACAACAAAAAGACAAATTACCTAATTTAGAAAACAGAAAAATTGGCTCAAGAAAAAAGTGAAAATCTAAATAACTTATTTAATAAACTAAATTCCTAGGAAACATCAAGCCCAGTGAGTTTTACTGTGTGTAATTCTATGAAACACTTGAGAGAAATGATTCTAATTCTAAACTGTTTCAAAACACAGAAGAGGAGGAAACATATTCTAAATCATTTCACAAGGCTATCAGTACACTGAAAAAAAATTAAACTTCAATGTCCATTATAAGTTCAGTTCAGCCGTTCAGTCGTGTCCAGTTCTCTTTGCGACCCCATGGACTGCAGCACGCCAGGCCTCCCTGTCCATCACCACCTCCTGGGGCTTACTCAGACTCATGTCCATTGGTGATGCCGTCCAACCATCTCATCCTCTGTCGTCCCCTTCTCCTCCTGCCCTCAATCTTTCCCAACATAAGGGTCTTTTCAAATGACTCAACTTTTTTCATCAGATGGCCAAAGTATTGGAGTTTCATCTTCAACATCAGTCCTTCCAAAGAATACCCAGGACTGATTTCCTTTAGGATGGACTGGTTGCATCTCCTTGCAGTCCAAGGGACTCTCAAGAGTCTTCTCCATAGTTCAAAAACATCAACTTTTTGCCGCTCATCTTTCTTTATAGTCCAACTCTCACATCCACTACTGGAAAAACCATAGCCTTAACTAGATGGACCTTCGTTTTCAATGTCTCTGCTTTTTAATATACTGTCTAAGTTGGTCATGACTTCCCTTCCAAGGAGTAAGCATCTTAATTTCATGGCTGCAGTCACCATCTGCCATGATTTTGGAACCCCCCAAAATGAAGTCTCTCACTGTTTCCCCATCTATTTGCTTTGAGGTGATGAGACCAGATACCATGATCTTAGTTTTCTGAATGTTGAGTTTTAAGCCAACTTTTTCACTCTCCTCTTTCACTTTCATTAAGAGGCTCTTTAGCTCCTCTTCACTTTTTGCCATAAGGGTGGTTTCATCACATATCTGAGGTTATTGATACTTCTCTTAGCAATCTTGATTCCAGCTTGTGCTTCATCCAGCCCAGCATTTCTCATGATGTACTCTGCATATAAGTTAAATAAGCAGGGTGACAATATATAGCAATTGACATACTCCTTTTCCTATTTGGAACCAGTCTGTTGTTCCATGTCCAATTTTAACTGTTGCTTTATGACCTGCATACAGATTTCTGAAGAGGCAGGTCTGTTATTCCCATCTCTTTCAGAATCATCCTGTTTATTGTGATCCACACAGTCAAAGGCTTTGGCATAGTCAATAAAGCAGAAATAGATGATTTTCTGGAACTTTCTTGCTTTTTTGATGATCCACTGATGTTAGCAATTTGATCTCTGGTTCTTCTGCCTTTTTTAAAACCAGCTTGAACATCTGGAAGTTCACAGTTCATGTATTGCTGAAGCCTGGCTTGGAGAATTTTGAGCATTGCTTTACTAGCGTGTGAGATGAGTGCAATTGTGCGGTAGTTTGAGCATTCTTTGGCATTGC
>SJYX01000112.1:527631-580884 GCA_006410675.1 Oreotragus oreotragus
TTCCATGTCCTGGCTATTATAAACAGTGCTGCGATGAACATTGGGGTACATGTGTCTCTTTCAATTCTGGTTTCCTCGGTGTGTATGCCCAGCAGTGGGATTGCTGGGTCATAAGGCAGTTTTATTTCCAATTTTTTAAGGAATCTCCACGCTGTTCTCCATTGTGGCTGTACTACTTTGCATTCCCACCAACAGTGTAAGAGGGTTCCCTTTTCTCCACACCCTCTCCAGCATTTATTGCTTGTAGACTTTTTGATAGCAGCCATTGTGACTGGCATAAGGTGGTACCTCATTGTGGTTTTGATTTGCATTTCTCTGATAATGAGTGATGTTGAGCATCTTTTCATGTGTTTGTTACCCATCTGTATGTCTTCTTTGGAAAAATGTCTGTTTAGTTCTTTGGCCCATTTTTTTATTGGGTTGTTTATTTTTCTGGAATTGAGCCGCAGGAGTTGCTTGTATATTTTTGAGATTAATTCTTTGTCAGTTGCTTCATTTGCTATTATTTTCTCCCATTCTGAGGGCTGTCTTTTCACCTTGCTTATAGTTTCCTTCGTTGTTCAGAAGCTTTTAATTTTAATTAGGTCCCATTTGTTTATTTTTGCTTTTATTTCCAATATTCTGGGAGGTGGGTCATCTAAGGCCACTTGACTTCACATTCCAGGATGTCTGGCTCTAGGCTCTAGGTGAGTGATCACCCCTTTGCTTTTTGCTTCTCTTCTTTTCACAGCTATTTGTAAGGCCTCCTCAAACAGCCATTTTGCTTTTTTGCATTTCTTTTTCTTGGGAATGGTCTTGATCCCTGAATCCTGTACAATGTCATGAACTTCCGTCCATAGTTCATCAGTCACTCTTTCTACCAGATCTAATCCCTTGAATCTATTTCTCACTTCCACTGTATAATCATAAGGGATTTTATTTAGGTCACATCTGAGTGGTCTAGTGTTTTTCCCTACATTCTTCAATTTTGGTCTGGATTTGGCAATAAGGATTTCATGATCTGAGCCACACTCAGCTCCTGGTCTTGTTTTTGCTGACTATATAGAGGTTCTCCATCTTTGGCTGCAAAGAATGTAATCAATCTGATTTCGGTGTTGGCTGTCTGGTGATGTCCATGTGTAGAGTCCATCATAAACATAGAGGCAAAACTCAAAAAACATTAGAAGCTGAACGCAATGATCCATCCAAAGAGCAATGTAGTAGGACCCAACTGGGCTCGTATTGAAGATGCAAGATTGGTTCATCATACAGAAATTAATCTGTGCAATCTTCCATGTAACCAAAGTGAGGGAGAAAAGAAGATCATATAACTGTCAACACATATAGGGGGAAATTGCTAAATTACAAAACATTTATAGTAAGATTCTACACATAATAGAAAAAAAAAAGGAAACTATATCAAGTGATAAAAGGTCTGTTGAAAGAACTATAGATCATATCATGAAAGTGAAAGTGAAGTCGCTCAGTCGTGTCTGACTCTTTGCGACCCCGTGGACTGTAGCCCACCAGGCTCCTCTGTCCATGGGATTCTCCAGGCAAGAATACTGGAGTGGGTTGCCATTTCCTTCTCCAGGTGATCTTCCCAACCCAGGGATCGAACCTGGCAGATGCTTTATCCTCTGAGCCATCATACCCAGTGGTAAAATACTGAGTGTTTTCCACTTGAGATCAGAAACAAGACAAGGAAATTCACTCTCATCACTTATATTCAACATTAATATGGAGATGCTAATCTGTATGGGAAAACAATAAAGGGATTCAGATTGGAAGAAGTAAAACTGGACCATAGTTCTCATACTTTTGTAGATAGAAAAGCCTAAGGAATCTCTAGAATAATTACTGGAATAAGTGAATTTAATGATATTGCAATATTCTACATTAAAGGAGTATGTATGTATATGTTTGAAATGGACTTTAGAAAATTAGATTGAAAACCCCAAACCATTTACAATACCATCAAATATATCAGCTCTATAGTAGCATCAAATATGTGTATGGCTCTAGACTGGAATTGTAAAATACTGATAATAAAAATTAAAGAATATTTAAATTAAGGAGAGACATACCATGCTCATGTGTTGAAAGACTCAATACTGTTATCTGTCAGTTTTCCCAAAATTAATCTACATTAAAGCAATTTCAGTAAAGAGCGTCAACAGTTTTTTTTTTCTAGAAATTGACAGGATGATTTGAATTTTTTAAAAAAGTACAGATAAGCAAACACACACACACCTACACATTTCAAAACAAGAAAAAAAAAAAGACAGAATCTACATAAAGTCAAGACTTACTATGAAAGCCTAGTAATTAAAGTTATGTGATGTTCAAGAAGGCAGAAGGAGAAGGGGCAGCAGGGGATGAGACAGTTGGATGGCGTCGCTGCCTCAACGGGCAGCAGTGCTGGGAAACGGGTCTGAGAGCTGGTCCCGGCAGCGGGTCAGCTCCGGTGAGCCGTGGCTGCCCCTTCAGTTCTGAGGTCCCACACGCCCTATACCTCGTGTTCACGTGCCCTTCCATGAGCTGCGAAGAGTCACACCATCCCCCCTTGACCTCCTGAAGCAAGTGCCGTTACAAGGTTAGTTTTAAATAGTTAAAACTCCTTTAACATTTCAATGATGCAAATTTAAGGACAACTACAGAAAAGGTAAAATCCAGTTTTATGTAATTAAGTGATGGAATATCCGAAGCAAAATATTAAAGCATTAACACTCTCACGTAAAATTTAATAAAAATATTTTAAAACGAAACTGCCACTTTCACATGCCCTGTATCCCCTATCCCCACGGAGAAGAGCCTTGGGAAAAAGGATATTTAATTCAAATTTTAAAAAAAAGATATCTTGCCAGAAAAAGAAAATAAAGATGGAATAAGGTGTATTAAGGAGAGAATGTTTGCATAACACCCTGAAATTAATATACCATGTGCAATAGTTGACACAGTTCATTCTAAAACCGATAAATCATTCATAGGAAAAACAAACACCAACTAAAGAGAAATAGATCACCAGTTGAGCTGTATATATCAAGGATGGAATCAGACGTGCATGTTACCTGTTGACACAATGGGGATTTTCTGCTGAATCAGACCCTTAAGCTACTCAATCAGAGTGAACGCCCACTGAGCCAGACACAGGTCTAGCTGGACGCACCGCGGCCACTGCCTGCGTTTGCGCAGCTGCTACAAATTTCTAACAGATTAGGGTGCCCTAATGTGTGCTCTGCTCATATTTACTGAGCCGCAAGCATGGGGGGTGACTGTGCTAGTTAGTAAAGATCACTTGGCAGTCATGCTTTCTTTTTTCACTCTGTTCGTACAGTCTTTCTCAAAATGCTTACAGGCGTGGGAAACCTGTAAGGCGGTCCTGGGACCCTTGCCCTGGTGAAGACCCTTCCCCGTGCGTGGGGACCTGCGACTGCTCCTGACCAGTGGGGCATGGCAGAGTTGAGGGGTGTCACCTGCTGACTGCACAGGGCTCCTGAAGATGCCACTGCTGGTTGGAAGAAGCAGGCTGCCACGAGCCCTGTTCTAAATTAAAGTTGGGGCTTAACTTACAGAGACTGTGACCAGCTGGTGCCATTGAAAGCCAGGTTGTTGTTCAATCACTCAGTCATGTCCAGCTATTTGCAGCCCATGGACTGCAGGATGACAGGCTTCCCTGCCCTTCTCTCGAAGTTTGCATAAATTCACGTCCATTGAGTTGATGATGCCATCAAACCATCTCATCCTCTGTCGTCCCCTTCTCCTCCTGCCTTCAACCTTTCCCAGCATCAGGGTCTTTTCCAGTGAGTCTGCTCTTTGCATCAGGTGGCCAAAGGACTGAAGCTTCAGCTTCAGCATCAGTCCTTCCAATGACTATTCAGGACTGATCCTTCAGGATGGACTCGTTTGGTCTCCTTGCTGTCCAAAGGAGTCTTGAGAGTCTTCTCCAGCACCACATTTTGAAAGCATCAATTCTTTGGCACTCAGCCTTCTTTATGATCCAACTCTCACATCCATACATGACTACTGGAAAAACCATCGCTTTGACTAGATGGAAAAAAGGGTTCAGTTCAGTCCTCAGTCCTGTCTGACTCTTTGTGACCCCATCAACTGCAGCACGCCAGGCCTCCCTGTCCATCACCAACTCCCAGAGTTTACTCAAACTCATGTCCATCGAGACGGTGATGCCATCCAACTATCTCATCCCTTGTTATCCCCTTCTCCTCCTGCCTTCAATTTTTCCCAGTGTCAGGGTCTTTTCAAATGAGTCAGTTCTTCACATCAGGTACCCAAAGTATGTCTAGGTTGGTCATAACTTTCCTTCCAAGGAGTAAGTGTCTTTTAATTTCATGGCTGCAGTCACCATCTGCAGTGATTTTGGAACCCCCAAAAATGAAGTCTGTCATTATTTCCACTGTTTCCCCACGTGTTTGCTATGAAGTGATGGGACCAGATGCCATGATCTTAGTTTTCTGAATGTTGAGTTTTAAGCCACCTTTTTCACTCTTCTCTTTCACTTTCAAGAGGCTCTTTAGCTCCTCTTCACTTTCTGCCATAAGGGTGGTGTCATCTGCATATCTGAAGTTATTGATATTTCTCCTGGCAATCTTGATTCTGGGTTGGTTACTTATATTTTTCAAGAGAGCCAGCCCCCTCATGCAAGACACACAGAAAAGTCAAGGGATCAGGTATGGGGGTAGGGATAAGGCCAGAGCCAGTGCCCTTTTGGGGGGGCTTTCCTGGGAAAGGTCAGGTGGAGTGGAGTAAACACCTTAGGGTGGGTTGGATTAGCTAACTCTTGTGAGCCGTGGGCTGTAGAGGGCCTCTCCTAGAGACCTGGAACCTGGCCCTGGGCTAATTTCAGGCAGGCGATATGTTGGCTTGTGTGTGTCAGATAAAGGAGATGGCTGGGGTGCAGGCTTGGGATTTGTTGGTCTGCATTGCCATTTGCTTCTCCAATGCATGAAAGTGAAAAGTGAAAGGGAAATCAGTCGTATCCCAGTCTTTGCGACCCCATGGACTGCAGCCTACCAGTCTCCTCCGTCCATGGAATTTTCCAGGCACAAGCACTGGAGTGGGGTGCCATTACCTTCTCCGATGTGAAAGTCATGTCCTGGGCTAGTTGCTACTATCATTAAGAATGAGCCTTGGGAGGGGCAATCTCCCTTTTTGGCCTGCATGCTCAGTCCCTCACTCCTGTCCAACTCTGCAACCCCAGGCTCTTCTCTCCATGAGATTCTCTAGGCAAGAATACTGGAGTGGGTTGTCATGCCCTCCTCCAGGTGATCTTCTCGGCCCAGGGACTGAACTTGAATCTTCTGCACTGGCAGGAGGATTCTTTCCCACTGTGCCAACTGGGAAGCCTCTCTCCTGGCCTGAAGGCTGTGAAGACTGCCAGGGTCTCAGTAACTCAGGAAATGTAGTTCATCTGTCTCTGTGATGAATGGATGTCCAGCAGACAAATACAAAACCTTAAGAGAACGCGGGGCCGTCGCACTGCTGCAAGGAGATGGAGCACGGCAAGGAGCTGGTGGCGTCTGGAGGCAGCCCCCTCCCCGTCTAGCCTCTGGGCTTCCCTGGAAGTTCAGCTGCTAAAGAATCTTCCTGCAGTGTGGGAGACCTGGGTTTCATCCCTGGGTTGGGAAAATCCCCCGGAGGAGGGCATAGCAACCCACTACAGAATCTTGCCTGGAGCACCCCATGGACAGAGGAGCCTGGAGGGCTACAGTCCATGGGGTCGCAGAGAGTCGGACACGGCCGAGTGACTGAGATGCCCCCAGGCCTCCGATGAGAAGTCATAGAGCAGGGCCCCTTGCTGGGGGCCCGAGCAGAGGACCCACAAGCCCGCCTCCAGATCCCAGAGGCTGAGCAGATAAGCATGTGACTGGGAACCCCCAAGTTTGTGGCGATTCCCAGAGAAGCAGAACACTCATCCAAATAAGCACAGTGCACAGACCCCTGTGAAAAACTTACTTTAAGAAAATCAGGAAAACATCGATTGCTACTGATGATGAGGGGCAATTGAGTTTAAAAACCCAGAGAGTAAATATTCTCTAAGGTCTAAATATCAAGCACTAAATGGGCTTTTTCTTGCAGATGACCTCAGATGAAGTCATGTGGGGGAGGGAGGCTAACGCAACAGGCCTGGGGTCCTTATAAGAAGGGGGCATCGTTCAGGCGAGACTCACACGGAATCAGGACAGCGTGTGAACATGAAGGAACAGATAGGGTGGTGCTCCTGCCAGCCCAGGGATGCGAAGGACACCAGCAAGCCTGGAGGGGGCCCGGGCCACGTTCTCCATCACAGCCTGCAAAGGTGCTCACCCCTGGGTCTCGGGCTTCCAGTCTCCAGACAGCAAGAGAGAGTTTCTGGCGTTCAAGCCGCCCCATCTGTGGTGTTGTTGCCTAGACTGGCTCCCGGTCTCCCAGGGTTCCCTCCTGTTGTAAAGTCTGTGACCTCAGTTAAATCTGTGAAGCCTCCTTTGCCGAGGAACGTAACATGCCCACAGGTTCTGAAAGCTCAGAGAACATGGCCGCAGGTCCTAGGGTGACCGTCCCTGAGGCTGCATTTTTCACCACGTGCACCGGCTAAGTCACTCGGTCACATCTGACTCTGCAACCCCGTCGACTGCAGCCCACCAGGCTCCTCTGACCATGGAATTCTCCAGGAAAGGATACTGGAGGGGGTTGCCACTTCCACCTCCGGGGGACCTTCCTGAACTGGGGATCGAACCCATGTCTCCCCCACTGAAGATTCTTTACCAGCTGAGCCACCAGCGAGGCCCCTTTTTCACCATTTGATGTCTCAAATTACTTTAATCCTCTGAGATAGGTGAACTCTTGTTCCCATTTCCTGGAAATGAAAACCCAGGCAAGAGGCTGTGCTGCCTCACCCATGTTACCAACCAGGCTGATGGACGCCCAGCTGCCCACGGCCCGCCAGGTCTCCGCGAGTGTGCAGGTACGAGGAGTAACAAAGACCCGCACCCCCAGAGTGGGCCACTTCCTTCCCAGCCCTTAGTGACCTGCCAGAAATCCCACACGGCTTCTCTAAACCGCGTCACCCTCAGGCCTCAGAGGATGATGCCTTTGCACGTGTGCAAGAGGCCTCCACGAGAATGAGCAAACACCCGGACCGCAGCGTGCATCTCTGCCCTGCTGCGTCAGGGGCCTCTGCGGGTCGGCAAGAAGGGCCAGCACTCAGGGAGCCTCCGTCCAACTCTGGTCAGGGACCCAGTCAACATCGATTTCAACGTGGTTCCACAGAAGAAGGCAAGGACCGAGAGCTGACTCCTGCCCTGGAGGGGATCGCATTCTGNGCGTCAGGGGCCTCTACGGGTCGGCAAGAAGGGCCAGCACTCAGGGAGCCTCCGTCCAACTCTGGTCAGGGACCCAGTCAACATCGATTTCAACGTGGTTCCACAGAAGAAGGCAAGGACCGAGAGCTGACTCCTGCCCTGGAGGGGATCGCATTCTGGTTTTTAAAGGAAAATGTAGGTTAAAGGTAACACACAAAATATCCAAAGAAGCATGTACGTGAGAGCTAAGCCAAGCATGAGCCCTGCTGTGCCCAGGGGTGAAGGCGATGCCCAGAGGTGAGGGCGAGGGCAGTTCAGGCTCGGTCCAGAGAGAAGCCAGGGGAGAACCTTGTGTTTGTTTGAGAAGAAAGGAAGGACTCGCGCCCCAGGGGGTAACACGGTGTCTCAGGCACGCTATCTCTCCCTCTGAAAGCACTCTGTTCACCAACCAGAATGGCAAAGACCAGAGATCAAAATGCGCTTAGTCAAATCTATCCTTTGTTTTCCTCCCTGCAGCCAGCTTTCAGAGCCTGTCTCTCTGTCTCTATCCGGAGACATAAACTCAGATTCTCCGAAGAGAACAGTCTGGAAGTCCCCTTGCGTCATTAAAAGTTGTCATTAAATTTCCAAATCCATGAATCACCAGCAAACAGTATTCTAGCCTATTGTCTTTCTTTCCTGTTCTCTGCAAAGGATCTCAACACACCAGCTCACTCCAAGCCTCCAGAATCCTTTTTTTTTTTTTTTTTTTTTAAGTCTTTACTGAACTTGTTACAATATTGCTTTTGTTTCAATTTTTGTTTCGGGGCGGAAAGGCACGTGGGATCCTAGCTTCCCGACAAGAGACCAAATGCACACCCACTTCTCTTGAAGGCGAAGTCTTAACCACGGCACCACAGAGGAGTCCCCCAGAACCTTTCCATGGGCAGCTTTTATGAACCAGTCATCTGTTCAGGAGCCACCCTTTGAGGCTGGAGTCAAGGATGGTCAGACTTTGCGATCACACAGGGCTCCTGCTGCCTCCCACCCGCAACAAAACGCGTCTCCTGAGACCGAGCGAGGGCTGGTGAGCAGCACATCTCCAGACGAATAAAAAGCAGCTTCAGGAACAGTGCTTGTCATTTACAGGAGTTCCCATGTGATAACGGGGTCAGATATGCGAAGACGTTACAGGCTGTGTATTTGGCTCAGAGCGTCCAGCCCATTGTCACTCAGTCTGTGGCTGGGCTCCCAGGGAAGTTTGTCCAGGCGTCTCCTTGAGCGAAACCAAGTGCTTGTCATTTACAGGAGTTCCCATGTGATAACGGGGTCAGATATGCGAAGACGTTACAGGCTGTGTATTTGGCTCAGAGCGTCCAGCCCATTGTCACTCAGTCTGTGGCTGGGCTCCCAGGGAAGTTTGTCCAGGCGTCTCCTTGAGCGAAACCAGCCCCCTCCTCTCTGCGTCTGTGCGATCGTATCTGAGTCTGGGGTCATTTTCAAGCTTTTGGAGCAGCCACTCCGCAGATGCCAAGCTCTGTATTATGAGGAGTTAATCCAATTTCTTGAAAATGCCCAAGTGCTTTATGATGTTGGCAGGTCTTTATTCCGAGATGAGCCAGTTCAACCACAAGTGGGTTTATCCCCTAATTGCTGCCACAAAGTGATGCACTGTCCCGCGGCTGAGATGCTCTGTTCTTTTTCTGAGATGAGGCCAGCCGGGTCCTCCTCCAACTCTCGAGGAAAGTTGCCTGTTACTGTCAGCCTGTTCAAGTGTGAAGAGGAGATGTTATGACTCCCCAGATGCTCAGAAGGAGAGTTTCTAGCGTGCAGCGCCTCACAGCGCGGCTTGCAGCCTCTGCCTCTGCAGGTTCCTGCTGGAGAGCGAGGGGCCCGCTGCACCTGGCTGCTGCTCGGCCACGGCTGGCTCTTCATGACCCCGTGGATGGCAGCGCACCAGGCTTCCCTGTCCTTCACCATCCCCCAGAGTTTGCTCAAACCCCTGTCCATTGAGTCCGTGATGCCATGCAACCATCTCATCCTCTGTCGTCCCCTTCTCCTCCTGCCTCAGTCTTTCCCAGCATCAGGGTCTTTTCCAGTGAGTCGGCTCTTCCCATCAGGTGACCAAAGGATTGGAGCTTCAGCTTCAGCATCAGTCCTTCCAGTGAATATTCAAGGTTGATTTCCTTTAGGTCTAACTGGTTTGATTTCCTTGCAGTCCAAGGGACTACTGAAATAAAATACTAAATACTCAGTATCCCAAAATTTATATGTAATCTCTAACAGTCACAATTCTAGTGATTATCCTAAAATGTTATATGTTACAATAATATCCAATTTTCCTGCTAATTGCGTGTACTCAAATCTTTAACCATGTTATTTTAAGCTTTGTCCTTTATAGAGTATCACAATTTTACACTGCTTTTAGAAATGAAGGTTGTCAAGAAGACTTGTAAAAACAACATCTTTAAACAAATATAAGTTTATGCTAATCTTTAGATGATGCCACTGAACTGGGAAACAAATGACGAAACTCGGATGGAAAGCCTGATCACTTCGTGTGGATCAACAGAAATCAACTACATGAGCCTGAATGAATTGATTAACACAATCTATAACTTTGACTGTGGAACCCATACCAACTTGAATCTCTTTTCCAGGAAACCTTTTTCACTTATGTTGTGACCTACAAGTTGATGAAGTGTGCCTTTGTAAGCAAAGATGAAACATTTATATTTTTCTCTCTACTTGATCCTGCCAGAATTTAGCTTCTCCAGCTGACTTTCCTGTGGACTTTGACCGTTTATTGCCACTGGATTACAACACGTCACACTCATCATTGTTTTAATTTGTCCTTTGTTTCCACGCTGTTTGTGCTTTTGTCTCTCTGCTACACTGTGACTTTGTCACAAGCTGCATCACTTATATCCTGTATTATTAGATTCTTGTGTCTTACAGTGAGTAACCAGACCTTCAACAAATGTGACGATGTCTGGGCAACTTGAAACAATTGAACGAAAATGCAGTTCTGTATGCCGGCAATAACTGAAACAGTGTGACTCTGCTGCTGCTGTTGCTAAGTCGCTTCAGTCGTGCCCGACTCTTAGTGACCCCATGGACTACAGCCCACCAGGCTCCTCCATCCATGGGATTCTCCAGGCAAGAGTACTGGAGTGGGGTGCCATTGCCGTTTGGGGAAAAGCACCAAGGGAAATATCTCCTGGAGGAGAACAGGGATCGAAAGAGGAGCCAGAGAATCTTTTACTATCTATCAGTGGGGCTAATCTGGAGACTAACACCTGGAATGACGTATCAANCAGCCCACCAGGCTCCTCCATCCATGGGATTCTCCAGGCAAGAGTACTGGAGTGGGGTGCCATTGCCGTTTGGGGAAAAGCACCAAGGGAAATATCTCCTGGAGGAGAACAGGGATCGAAAGAGGAGCCAGAGAATCTTTTACTATCTATCAGTGGGGCTAATCTGGAGACTAACACCTGGAATGACGTATCAACAAGAGCTTTCCCCTGATCTGGGAGGAGCCTCCCAGCACTGGGGGCTCGGCTGGTCGTGAAATGTGTCCCGAGTGTTGGCTGAGTTCCCGACCAAGTGGAGCCTGTGTGCTCAGTCCCTCAGTCCGAGGGGAGCGACTGATGGCTGGAGTGTTTCCTGCCACACCAGTAAACAAGGCGCCACCATTCAGGTCAGTTCAGTCGCTCAGTCGTGTCCAACCCTTTGCGACCCCATGGACTGCAGCACTCCAGGCCTCCCTGTCCATCACCAACTCCCGGAGTCCACCCAGACTCATGTCCATCGAGTCACCGATGCCATCCAGCCATCTCAGCACCCTTACAGCAGAAAATGAAGAGGAACTGAAAAGCCTCTCGATGAAAGTGAAAAAGTTGGCTTAAAGCTCAACATTCAGAAAACTAAGATCATGGTATCTGGTCCCATCACTTCATGGCAAATGGATAGGGAAACAGTGGAAACAGTGTCAGACTTTATTTTTGGGGGCTCCAAAATCACTGCAGATGGTGATTGCAGCCATGGAATTAAAAGATGCTTACTCCTTGGAAGGAAAGTTATGACCAACCTAGATAGCATATTCAAAAGCAGAGACATTACTTTGCTAACAAAGGTCCATCTAGTCAAGGCTATGGTTTTTCCTGTGGTCACGTATGGATGTGAGAGTTGGACTGTGAAGAAAGCTGAGTGCCGAAGAATCGATGCTTTTGAACTGTGGTGTTGGAGAAGACTGTTGAGAGTCCCTTGGACTGCAAGGAGATCCAACCAGTCCATTCTGAAGGAGATCAGCCCTGGGTATTCACTGGAAGGACTGATGTTGCAGCTGAAACTCCAATACTTTGGCCACCTGATGCAAAGAACTGACTCACTGGAAAAGACCCTGATGCTGGGAGGGATTGGGGGCAGGAAGAGAAGGGGACACAGAGGATGAGATGGCTGGATGGCATCACCGATAAGGATGCCACACTCATCAGCAATTCCAGCCCTCCAGTGTGACTCCTGAGCCGAAGGTCACCCGGGAAGGGGAAGAACGCCTGCGATCTCACAGCTGTCAGACTGCAACCACTCCCTGTGTGAGCACTGAGGAAACTCAGGATGTGAAAATCAGGATACTGGCCACAGAGAGCTGAAATGCCAATGACGGGAATGATTTCATTGAGCCCAGACTCTTGACTATTCCCATACATAAAAAAGCACTGAATTCCTTAACTTAATATCTGGTTTCCTTCAGTTAGCAATAATCCTTTGATGTTGAGACTACCTGCCCTTTGTTACAAACTTCTACATAACCTGACTCGTCCCCTCGCCTCCTCAGAGCGGTTCTCTCAGAGTTACTTGAGATTCTGTCCCCCAGCCTCGGAGTCCTAAAAATTCTCACCAATAACACATAACTCTTAACTTTAAGCTTATGACTATTTTTAAGTTGACAGATCAAAGGGAGTTTGTGTAGTATTCAGTAAAATAAACAATTTAGAGCACCTTGATTTAGAAATATTAATCCATTCACCTTCACTTATACATTCTTAATTATTCTCACACATTTATTAAAGCAGATTCCCCAGGAAGCACTTTCTTCCATGAACTAAAAACAGAAGTGAAAAACCAAACCAAAACGAAACAAAAAAGCAACAACAAAAAACTTTACCACCTGTCCTCTCATTCAGATTTCACAACCATGNAAGATCATGGTATCTGGTCCCATCACTTCATGGCAAATGGATAGGGAAACAGTGGAAACAGTGTCAGACTTTATTTTTGGGGGCTCCAAAATCACTGCAGATGGTGATTGCAGCCATGGAATTAAAAGATGCTTACTCCTTGGAAGGAAAGTTATGACCAACCTAGATAGCATATTCAAAAGCAGAGACATTACTTTGCTAACAAAGGTCCATCTAGTCAAGGCTATGGTTTTTCCTGTGGTCACGTATGGATGTGAGAGTTGGACTGTGAAGAAAGCTGAGTGCCGAAGAATCGATGCTTTTGAACTGTGGTGTTGGAGAAGACTGTTGAGAGTCCCTTGGACTGCAAGGAGATCCAACCAGTCCATTCTGAAGGAGATCAGCCCTGGGTATTCACTGGAAGGACTGATGTTGCAGCTGAAACTCCAATACTTTGGCCACCTGATGCAAAGAACTGACTCACTGGAAAAGACCCTGATGCTGGGAGGGATTGGGGGCAGGAAGAGAAGGGGACACAGAGGATGAGATGGCTGGATGGCATCACCGATAAGGATGCCACACACATCAGCAATTCCAGCCCTCCAGTGTGACTCCTGAGCCGAAGGTCACCCGGGAAGGGGAAGAACGCCTGCGATCTCACAGCTGTCAGACTGCAACCACTCCCTGTGTGAGCACTGAGGAAACTCAGGATGTGAAAATCAGGATACTGGCCACAGAGAGCTGAAATGCCAATGACGGGAATGATTTCATTGAGCCCAGACTCTTGACTATTCCCATACATAAAAAAGCACTGAATTCCTTAACTTAATATCTGGTTTCCTTCAGTTAGCAATAATCCTTTGATGTTGAGACTACCTGCCCTTTGTTACAAACTTCTACATAACCTGACTCTTCCCCTCGCCTCCTCAGAGCGGTTCTCTCAGAGTTACTTGAGATTCTGTCCCCCAGCCTCGGAGTCCTAAAAATTCTCACCAATAACACATAACTCTTAACTTTAAGCTTATGACTATTTTTAAGTTGACAGATCAAAGGGAGTTTGTGTAGTATTCAGTAAAATAAACAATTTAGAGCACCTTGATTTAGAAATATTAATCCATTCACCTTCACTTATACATTCTTAATTATTCTCACACATTTATTAAAGCAGATTCCCCAGGAAGCACTTTCTTCCATGAACTAAAAACAGAAGTGAAAAACCAAACCAAAACGAAACAAAAAAGCAACAACAAAAAACTTTACCACCTGTCCTCTCATTCAGATTTCACAACCATGGAGGTTTTCTTGCCTTATTGGGGCAAACTCGCAGGACGTTGTGGTTCACATCTGCACATAAATCTTAAGCACACTTCAGCCTAGAAGTTAATAGGTTTCCTTGTGCACCCCCCTTAAATTTATGAACATAAATTAATTGTATTCAGTGTTATTAGACAATCCCTTTTGATAAAATGTATGAAATGATGATTTCTTAGGACCCCAAGCCCTCTGTGCAAATGTGATGCAAAAAGTTCTGAGCAGGAAGCGGCCACAATCATAAGCCCATCCCTGACGTTCTATCAGAGTAAATGCGTTTTTCGCCTTCTGGTTGATTGACTGAGAAAATTCGTTGAATTTATTCAATCTTGGCTGTCAGTTGAACCATTTCCTTTTTCCAGTGTGCTGAAGAGCTTATTTAAATGATTCATTTGGTGGCTTATAAGTGATAAGCATCTCATACCTTTTAATAATTTGCATAAATGTCTTGGCTCTACTCCAGCAGACACACCTGTTCAACAGGAGCCTGGTAATGTCGGCTCTCAGCATCCTCAGGGGTGTCCTCTCCCTGAGGAGGCCTTTCCAGCAGCAACTAAGACACACAGCATGCACATGCCCTTCTGTATTACAGTGAAAACAAAGAACTATCCTGGGATTCTCTTGCGGGAAAAATGGAGCCCAGAAGGAGGGTCACGTCCCAGGTCTCAGGCAAGTCCTTGGGACTTGCTGCCAAGCGAGGGTCCTTAGCGTCACATAGGAAAGAATTCAAGGGTGAGTGGTAGCAAAGAGAAAGTAGGTTTATTTAGAGATACATGCTCCATAGATAGAATGCGGTCCGTATCAGAAAGTGAGATCAAGCCCCAAATATGGAGTCGGTTTTTGTGGGCTGGGTAATTTCATATGCTTTCTCTATGATCCAGTGAATGTTGTTGGCAATTTGATCTCTGTTTCCTCTGTCTTTTCTAAACCCAGTTCGTACATCTGGAAGCAGTAGTCACGTATGGATGTGAGAGTTGGACCATAACGAAAGCTAGTGCTGAAGAATTGATGCTTTCAAATTGTGATGCTGGAGAACACTCTTGAGAGTCCCTTGGACAGCAAGAAGATCCAACCAGTCCCTCCTAAAGGAAATCAGTCCTGAATATTCATTGGAAGGACTATTGCTGAAGCTGAAGCTCCAATACTTTGGCCACTTGATGCGAGGAACCAACTCATTAAAAAAGACCCTGATGTTGGGAAAGACTGAGGGCAGGAGGAGAAGGGGGCATCAGGGGATAAGATCATTAGATACCATCACCAACTCAACGGACATGAGTCTAAGCAAATTCCGGGAGATGGTAAAAGACAGGGAAGCCTGGTGTGCTGCAGTCCATGAGGTCTCAAAGAGTCAGACGTGACTTAGGGACTGAATTCAGCACAACAGTTTCATATCCTAATGAGTGGGAGGGTTGTTGTGACTAATTTGAGAATGGGACCTGGCTCACCCCCACTTTCTAGCCGTCCGTGCTCAGCCTCAGAACCGTCCCAGCGCCCACGGGTGTGCCATTCAGCTAATGCACTTCAGTGAACATACACTTGGACTCGGGGTCCACGGCCTTCCGCCATCTAATCCTAACTGGCTCTGACCAGTCTGTATCATATCCTCAGCAGTCACGCCATTCTTCCTACGGCTCTGCCTTGTCCCCTTCCTTCCTATCTCAAAGAATATGGTGGGGAAAGCTGGTGACACTCGTGAGGGTAATGGGGACAAGCCTGCCAGAAATAAATGAGCAAGAACCAGAGACATGAGCAAACAAAGCCCTGGACTCAAGCGATGAGGCAGGCAGGGCAGCAAAGGATGCTCTTGGAAACACCTTCTGTGGCCAATTCAGGCGCAAAAGTCAAACCCTGGTATGTCTTAAAATGTATGTGCTTTCTTCAGTCTTTGAGAGGCTGGTTTGGTTGCTGCAGTAATACTTTGATTTTACTGTCTGACATTATTTCAATGTACACTGGCATTAGTTCATCTCATAAAAGTAAGATGTACTTTAAAGCCGCCCTTCCTTCTGTATGAGTCAACCGTAATCGCTTCGTGCATCAGAGCACAGGCCTCCAAGACCTGGGCCAAGGCCGCCCCACCAACGTCATCTCCATCAGAAACGCATCTGCGTTAAATTCAAAGTGTCTCCCCAGAGCACTCACTCTCACAAGACATCATTGTTAAATGTGTGTTGATTTTAAAGCACAGTGGAGGGACTCTTTGCTTATAGCTAAAAGATAAATGGGTCTGTTTCTCCAGATGGGGGATGGGATCTGGATCGCACTTGTGAGGATTAAGAAGGCTGAAGTAACCCCGACTCTTGACACCTTGCCATTTCCTTCCTCTCCACCCCTGCTAGTCCTGCTAGGGATCCAGCTGGGTCCCCAGGAGTTGCTCTGCCACTGGGCATTGCAGGGCGTCCAGCAGATGAAAGGTGGGGGTTACATGCCAAAGAAGACGGGGAAGCCACACAGAATCTGGAGAGTGATTTTGAGAGTGCTGTGACACTTTGCACGTTCCAGCACCCCCATACTTCCTGCCTGCTCTGAGATTGGGGGGATGTTTCTCACCACAGGTGAACTAGCACAACCTGACTGGTGCATCGTCCTAAACTGAAACGTGGCCCTGCCATTCTCTCCCTGAGAAATGTCAGCTCTTCCCACGCTTGGCATCACTTCGAGTCCTGCGTCCTCCCGCCTGCCGGGCACACATTCTTCCCTTGTCTGGACCACCCCCTCACCTTGGAGGATCTCACTACATGACTTGTAGGCCCCTGTGCTGGAGAGTGTAAGGTGGCCACCTGAGCTCCACAAGGCTCTGCCAGCTCCAGAGCCTTGCCCATGTGTGCCCTTCGCAGAGACGCCCAGGAGCCCTCGTCTCTGCACGTCCTGCCTGACGTGGGGTCTCAGTGGGCGCCTTCTCCTGGACACAGGGTGGTGACCACGGTTGGAGGGGCTCTGGCCATTTACTGAGTCTCTCTGATGTTGCTTCTGCTTTGAGACATTTACCTCCGGGGGGAGAGAAAAGTGACCGAGGGTGAGCAGCCTCGGGGGAGCTGAGTGTGCGCACAGCACCTGCAGGCCGGGTGGAGTGAAAAGCTGCCCACGGTGGGGGCAGGCATCCTGCTGCACTAAGGCATCCACCCTCTGGCTTATTTCTTTGGATCTTGCCCGGTTGACCGCAATTTTATTATGTAAGTGAGGAGTTTGGATTTTGGTTGGAAATGAACTTGGTTATCTTTTTTTTTTTAACAAAAATGCATGTATTCGAAGTGTTCAATGTGGTGTTTTGAGATATATATGTGTGTTAATTATTACAACAATCAAGTTAAAAAAACACCTGTCATCTCATATGGTTACCGTGTGTGTGTGTGTGTGTGTGTGTGTGTGTGGTGAGAACACTTGAGGTTTGCCGTCTCAGTTAATCTCGTGTTCAGCACAGTCTTAGTAACTACAGTCACCAGACTGTGCGTGCTACGATCCTCGGCATCTGTCTGCCTGAAAACCAGAAGTCTGTGCGCTCTGACCAGCGTCTCCAGGCCGCCTCCGCCCTCTGAGCCCAGGAACCACCGCTGCGCGCTGTGCGTCTGGCAGTTCCCATTTTTGCGTGCCATCTCTCCCTTAAGAGAGGCCATGCGATGGTGGTCATTCTCGGTCTGGCTTCATTCACTTATCACAATGCCTTCAAGCTTCATCCACCTTGTCACAAAAGCAAAGTGTCCTTCTTTTTTAAGGCTGAGTATTGGCAGCATTTTATATACAGTTGATGTTACAGCTCAAGACCATAGAAGGGAAAGTAGGGCAAGTCTAAGAGAAGAGAGAAATAGATCATTTTAAAAAGCTCTGAGGCCCTTATAACGCCTGCTTCCTCCCCATCTCCCAAAGAAGCCCACTAACCCAGAGGTGAGCAGGGTTTCTGACAGTAATGCTCGTGGATAAGACTCTCCTTGTGTCTGATGTGTGCCGGATTCCATTCCAAATACTTCATACATGTTATGTTATACTTCACAATGATCCTAGGTAAAATATAGGATTATCGCCCCCATTTAGGGACTAGGAAAGAGAAATGACAACGAGTTTCGGCAATGTGTCCTCTGGGGCCCAGACACCCGATATCTCAGCTTTGCATTTTGAAATCTCTGGGCTTCTCCCCGGACTGTGGGCGTCTAGGGAAGAAGCCATGGCTGCCTGCTGCTCATCTCTTCTCCCAGGATGGAGCAGCTGAAGGTGGTCTCCGGGTCTCACACTGATTACGCAGCACGTGCATGCACGGGTGTGCACACACACACACACACACATGCGTCTGCCCACCGGCCGGCTCTGCCCTGGGGCTCGGCATGCACATGGACAGCTCTTCCTGCAGACTAAGAGAGCGATTCTTGACACGCTGTGTCCCATTTCTTCCCCTGGATCACTTCGGTCACCAGCATCCAGGCCAACATAACGTCACTCTCCAGAGTGTTGCTTGACCGTCAAGAAGCCAAGACTTTGAGGGTGTGGAGGAGAACCCCACACCATTTCTCTCAGACTCAGAGGGAAACGGGGCACACGAGCCGATGACAAGGTGACCCACATGTCCCCGGCGGGCCAGGCTGGAGCCGATGCGGGAGCTGCACAGATGGTGTGTTAGCGGAGCCGTCTCCACGGGGTCGGGGCGGCACAGAACCCTCTTGTAAGACCCCAGCGGCACCATCCGGTGGGGACAGCCGGGCTGGCACTGGGAGTGGGGGCTGAGCTGGTTCTGATCTTGTGCCGGGAGGAGAAATCTACACATGCCTCGAAGCCAAGGCCCCTGTTGAGCAGTCTGTAGGCTGGAGGGCTTCTCACCTATGAGGCGAATGAACGGCACATGACCTGCTCAGGAGCTGCCACAGAAATGCCTAACGCTGCCACTGGCACAAGCCCAGAAAGGCCAGCACTCGGGCAGACGCTATTCACGAGGTGAGGCGCCGACCCCCGGGCCTCAGGACAAGTGTCCTCTCGTTTCTGGGCCCCTTCTCACACTCCCCGGGACATCGCCTCTTCCTACAACTAAACGATGAGCCGTCTAGGCTTTGTCGTGGCCTTAAGATGTTCTGAGCACAAACCTCAGATGAGCCCAGGAGCAAGGCTGGGGGCTGATGCCTCAGGACAATGAAAGCATTCACGGCCCTCCTTGCCCGCCCTTGCAGCTTCACTGCCTTAGAGGCCTCCTTTGTCTTCCTTCCTGTGTCTCAGGAGCCCAGTGGGGAGACTGCACACCCAGCCCTGACCTGAACCTTGCTCCTAACCCGCTTCTCGCCTGCAGGTGCCAAGGCAGGTGGCGGCAGACCCCGTCCTCCGTTCTTTCAGACATGTAGACGTTGCAGTCTTAATCCTAGAAGGTGTGCTGTTTTGAGCTTTTAAAGTAAGCACGTGGTGATACGTTCTACGTACTCAGACCCACCAGCGAAGAGGCTGTTTCCTGGTGCTGGAGGGAGGGCGGCCGATGAACCGCGGAGAAGCTGCATCTCGGTGATGGCGAATTTGGGGTGCGATTAAAGGGATATGTGATATAATTACAGGAAAGTACCTGCAAACTTGATCCATACAGAGCTCTGCTTTTCTAATTTTAGTGTTTAAGACATCTCCCTCAGCGCTGGGTGCAGTTCAGCGGGTGGTGACTGCTGGCTGACCTTCTCCACATCCCTTATTTCAGTCCACCGGCCTCCACGCCGCTGCGGGGACTGCATCTCACGGCCACCCATCCGTCCCCGGGCATGGCGTTCCTTCCACACGCTCACCTCCGCGCTGCGTCCCGAGCTTGTCCAGCTCCCTCGCCAGCACCCCCATCCTGCTTCTCCCCTTGCTGCCCATCTCTGCAGAGCTGGCGCAAGAGCAGGGCCCCATCGATCTTACGAGAAGTGCCGGGCTCCGCCGACTCAGCCCACACAAAGGCAGTGCAGAATTGGACTCCAGATTTCTCCGTTCCAGAAAATTTGCTCCACTCAGATCAAATGCCTCTGGAATGCTAAGTCAGATAAAGCCGTTCCGTAATCGGGTCTAATTTGAGACTGACAGAGCAAGCAAGTGGCTCCAACTGCCGTGTCTTTTACAAACCAGGGTGAAATAGTATAATATTAATGAAATGCAAGATGATCGGTTAAAGATTGGATCAGAGCCTTTAGAAACACACATGTGCCCTTAGGTCAGTAGGAGCTGTGTGTGTGTGTGTCTGTGTGTGTCTGTGTGTGTTGGAGACAGGGCATAAGTGGGGAAGATGGCAGGAAAGTTTACAGACAGAATATTAAAAAGGGTAGAGAGGAATTAGGTAAGTTATTTCTTCTAATACATCTCTAGTCACCCCGATCTGGATGAAAGTGCATCGTCAAATATTTAAAAAGAAAATAATGAACCTTACATTCTGGCTTCACAGAATAAAGAGGATTAAAATAGCTGAGCGGACACAAAAAGGCAAGCACAGAAAGGAAAGCTCCTAATTAGTTAATACAGAACATGCTGAATCCAATTACGAGCGTCCTGCAGTTCGGATTTGGTTCTTTCTGAACAGATGAGAACAAATATGTCTGTAAATCAATATTGCATACGCGAGCATCTGAGCCGCATCCAGCCACCACACAGGGTAGAAAAGGGGCGTTCGACAGACCCACTGGGAAAGTGCTGACCTGACTTACGGGGATGGTCAGTGGCATAGTTTTCTCAAGCCCCCAGGAGACTGATAAAGAAACCAGAGAAAGTTCATTAGCATAAGACTGGAAAAAAAAAGTGTATTGATTTTTAACTCCATAGAATATTCTGCTTTCATTACGATCAGCTAGGTTACATCTCTTGGTCCTCGCCCTGGTTAACCGTGAGTCTACATTATAATGAGAACACCTTGAAGGCAACGCAGAGAGCTCTTCCTTGCTGTCAGCCATTGTCACAGTGTTCTGGGGATCTTCCCTGTGAGTCCCAGCTTCGTATTTTTAGAAAGCAGCGCAGCATTTAATCCTCCATAATTAGACTTTCCCCAAAAGGACAAGCTCATTTATACGACTGTCAACTGAACCAGATCCTTCACCCACTGTACTCGGTGTTTTCGCGTAATGTTTTAAACAACTTAGTAAGAATGAGACAAAATTAAGATAAAAATGTCAAAGCTGTCGTCAAATCTCAGAAGGCTGCTCTAAACTTAGAAAATGCAGTTATATGCAGAAAAGTCGGTGCAAAATATATACTTGGTCAACTCTTTTGACAGGGTTAGGATTGTGAAGGATCCAACTCGGGGAGAGCAGATTGCTATGGAGAACGTGCCTGGGCTCAGGTTGGTGCCCCTGAGACTGGGTGATGGAGGGCAGAATGCCCACCCAGCTGGGGCACCTCAGTGTGATGGGGCACTTGGGAGGGAGCACCAAGAACTTTACGATTTAATTGTCCTTCTTGCCTTCTTGCCCCTGTTCCTTTCAGATCAAGGGGCAGTCTTGTGCTATAGTAAAAGGCAACTTTCAGCTTCTCTAAACACACACACACTCACATACACAGAAAACAAGTCAGCACACCCGGAGAAGATTTGGGTAGAAAGATGGTGAACAGTACAACAGATGGCAGGACCCAGGTCCACCTCCTCTGGCCAAGACCGTGTCCCACGTGGCCAGTGTCCCAGAGCCTGCTGTGGGTTAGGGCACAGTGGCACCTCAAAGTGGGTCCCCAGGGCTGAGGGCACAGCCACCTCAGGAGCCACATGGCCCCACAGAGGCAAGAGGGCTGCTGGGGTCAGACCCTGAGGCCCCACTTGCTCAGGACCGGTGGACAGAGGGCCTGCTGGCAAGCCCCCTCTAGAGGGCCACTGGCACCTGTCCCCTGCCGCCTGCCTGCCTCCTGCACACGCTGGCTTCACCTGCTCCCCCAAGCACCACGTCCGACACACCCTGGCTTTCCAATGCAGGTGTGAACCAGGCGAGTCTCTGGTACCAGAGCAGGTTTCCATGATCTCAGAAGCACCAAGGTTTCACTGCGGTGGGTTTGTAAAGAAAGCATCGTCTTCCTCTGAGAGAACCGAAATGCTCACCCACAGTGTAGACACCTGAGGGGTCCTGTGGTCCTGAGAACAGTGAACTGAGTTGGGGGCAGGTTTCTGAGCGTATTCATTTCGAGAGTCCCTTAGCACACCCACTCACAGCCAGCTCTGTTAGTATCCACGCTTGAGTCCCCACTGCCATGGGAGGTTTGAAGGGGTGAGTGTGTTTCAGCCAGGCTGGGTTGCCCACATCCCAGGGGACACCGGCCTGCTGGAAGGGCCTCACTCAGGAGCCAGGCCAAGCCCAAGGCTCTGAAGAGCTGACGTTGGTCCACTCCAGCATGGCTGGGCATTCCTGACCAGTCTTATTTAACTTCTATGCAGAGTACATCATGCAAAGTGCCACGCTGGATGAAGCACAAGCTGGAATCAAGATTGCTGGGAGAAATATTAATCATATTATATATGCAGATGACATGACCCTTTTGTCAGGAAGTGAAGAAGAACTAAAGAGCCTCTTGATGAAAGTGAAAAAGGAGAGTGAAAAAGTTGGCTTAAAACTCAACATTCAAAAAACGAAGACCATGGCATCCAGTCCCATCGCTTCATGGCAAATAGTTGGGGAAATAATGGAAACAGTGAGAGGCTTTACTTTTGGGGCTCCAAAATCACTGCAGATGGTGACTGCAACCATGAAAATAAAAAAACACTTGCTCCTTGGAAGAAAATCTATGACCAACCTAGACAGCATTTTAAAAAACAGAGACATTACTTTGCCAATGAAGATCTATCTAGTCAAAACTTTGGTTTTTCCAGTAGTCATGTATGGATGTGCGAGTTGGACTATAAAGAAAGCTGAGTGCCAAAGAATTGATGCTTTGAACTATGGTGTTGGAGAACACTTGAGAGTCCCTTGGACTGTAAGAATATCCAACCAGTTCAACCAAAGGAAATCAGTTCTGAGTGTTCATTGGAAGGACTGATGCTAAAGCTGAAACTCCAATACTTTGGCCATCTGATGTGAAGAACTGACTCATTGGAAAAGACCCTGATGCTGGGAAAGATTGAAGGTGGGAAGAGAAGGGGATGACAGAGGATGAGATGGCTGGATGGCATCACCAACTCGATGGACTTGAGTCTGGGCAAGCTCCACGAGTTGGTGATGTCCAGGCAAGCCTGGAGTGCTGCAGTCCATGGGCTTGCAAAGAGTCGGACATGACTGAGCAATTGAACTGACCCATAAGCGCCTGGCCTTGCTGGCCGGAAAGTGTCTCCAGGACCATCCCTGGGAGTGTGTTGTCCTACGTCCAGCCAGTCCTGCTCAGTGATGGTCAGCGAGCATTCTCGGAGGCCCAGCTCTCATTTTCCCATCATGGGAGTGGCTTCTGCCATGTCTGTCCTGCATCTGTCCTCCCCACTCCTGAGTCACCCACTAATCACTGGGGCGTGTGGGAGGATCAGGGGCACTAATAGGCATAGGAGAGGTCTGCTAAGTCCTCTTGAAAAACAGCATTCAAGATGCTAAAGAGTGAAAATATTGGGGATGGAGGCATCACAGCTCCTAAGAGTGAACTTGATCTCATGGAAAGTTTCCCTGAATTGCAATAGCCCTTTCTGGTGTCTTAGAAGTTGTGTTGAAGACACTTTTCTGAAAGATCTGATTGCCTTGCAAAAGTTTGTCCCTTCTCAGCACAGCCAGAGTTGTCAGGCCTTCTGCTCCCTTCACTGCCCCGAGTCAGGGTCCTTTGCTCTCCAGAGAGGACGGTCTTGGAAGGCTCTCCATGCGGTGAGGAGTCTACCCCTCTGGACAGTGGGGCAAGGGTCAGAGTTGCTGGGAGGAAGCATCTTCTCCACCAGGTATTTTGCCTGAGAGATGGTTGGTTGACAAAGGCTCCCATGGGAATCCCCGAGAAGCTGCCAGAACCAGGGCTCTTGCTCCTTAATTCCACATGATGTAGATTCACATGGACTTAATTTCCCCAGAGCTGAAAAGATTCATCTGAACAACAAGCTACAGCCACAAGCTATGGCCATTAGACGCTTCTCACCTCGCCAGCACCTCCCCACGATGCTAGTCCAGATCCAGGTCTGATGTAGGATGTTCGCGTAGAAATCCACTGAGCCTCGAGGCACAGCTGCCCCTTTGGGAGGGACCCCATGATGCTCAAGAACTCAGGAAGACTTTACCTAGGCTGTGAGGTATAAAAAGATTCCTTTAGGTTGCTCAGATAAGATGGTTAGACAGCATCATTGACTCAGTGGATACAAACTTGAGCAGACTCCAGGAGACAGTGGAGTGGGGAGCCTGGCATGCCACAGTCCGTGGGGTCCCGAGGAGCAGGACACGACCCAGTGACCGAGAAGCAGCGGCAGACGTTGCTTGGATGTGTTATCTCAAGGTCCAAACCTGTGGTTCTGTCTAGTGGGAGGCACGGGTCCTGGGACTGGGCTTTAGGCAAGGCCTCCACAAAGCCCCAGAGGCTGCTGCAGCATCTGACCTGTCAGGAAGTGGCGGGGGCAAGGAAACGGAGCAGAGACTCCCCGAGAACCAAACTGGGACAAGTGGACTCGCTTCCACTAGAAGCTTCAGCTCTTGGAAGTGGCGACTACTTCTAGGGAAGGCCAGGGCTCAGCGAGTTTTCTGCACCGTGGCTGAGCACTGTGAGCCAGGAGATGAGGTCTTCCCATTCTCAATGCTACGGTCACGAACACTGGATGCGGCGATGAGACGTCCCTTTAGGAAAAACACAGGCTATTGCCTTAGCTCCTCTGAAGAAGACGGAAGAAAACAAACAGCGGGAAATTTGAGAGTTTTTCCTGTCTTTCAGCTCTGTCGGCTTGTGCCCTACCGTTCAGCCAGCCTATGGGAAATAAGGAAGGAAAAAGAAGTTTTGGCAGGATGACAGAAAACAAAGAAGATCCAGCAGCAGCCAGCAATTCTGAGGGGAAACTGGAGGCCAAAAACCCACAAGCGAAGCTTGGCGGAGACACAGGACGTGGACGGGGAAGACCCGAGGCTGAGGAAGACTGCCACCCTCGCCGGGCACAGAGCAGCTCAGAGAGGGATGTGGAGCTGTGCCAAGTCGCTCAGTCACGTCCGGCTGTGCAACCCCACGGACCGTCGCCCATGCTAAGGAGCGCAGGCTCCTCTGCCCGTGGGATTCTCCAGGCAAGAACACTGGAATGGGTGGCCATGCCCTCTTTTAGGGGATATTCCTGACCCAGGGATCGAACCCACGTTTCTTATGCCTACTGTGTGGGCAGACAGGTTCTTTATCACTAGCACCACCTGGGAAGGCCCCGAGAGGTACATGTTCCCCCAAAAGAAAGAGGCCAGGGTTGGATTGAGACTTTGCCTGTGTCCACTGTGTTTGGGGGGGCCTGCGGGTGACCCCGTCTGGCCAGGACCATTGTAGCTTCAGCACTCAACGTCTGTAATCTAGGGCCCTTCTCTGCAACAGACGGGGGTGACCAGCCCTTCATCCTGCCCTCATGGGGAAAAGCTCCGATGGAGCGGGACACCGAGGCGCCCCTCTTTCCTCCATATTCTCCTTTCCTCCTCCATAGACATGTGCTGCATGTTTACAGCAGGATTAAAGAGACATGTGGCTCACTGTGTCAGGGTAAACAGTATTCCCGAAACTCACGTCCACCTGGAACCACAGAAGGTTACTTAATTAGAAATAGTCTTTGCTGATCTAACTAGTGAAGGTGAGGTCATGCTGGATGGGGGTGGCCCTAAACCAGTGACTAGTCATCTATGAGAGGAGAAAAGAGGGAAAACCATGAGTGATGGGTGGAGGTGGGAGAGAGGTGCCCACAAGCCAAGGAATGTCAAGCAGTGCCAGAGGCCAGGAGGAATCTTCTCCAGAGCCTTCAGAGGAGGTGTGGCCAGGCCAACAATCTCTATGAGATTGCTAGGGTCCCCAGAACTGTGAGAGAAGAAAGTTTTGCTATTTTAAGCCACTTGATCGGTAGTAATTGGTGCCAGCCGTCACAGAAAACATCACCACCATGTCTTTTCTGGTCCCAGTCAAGACTGTGTCCCACTATCTTTGGGTGACCCCTTTCCATTCTAGTAAATTAAACTAGGGGGAGTCTCTCAGGTGGCACAGTGATAGGGCATCTACCTGCCAAGGCAGGAGATGCAGAATGGAACGGGTTCCATCCCTGGGTTGGGAAGATCCCCTGGAGGAAGAAATGGCAAGCACTCCAGTATTCTTGCCTGGAGAGTCCCATGGCCTGGGGAGACTGGCGGGCTGCAGTCACAGAGTCAGACACAACTTAGCAGTTGAACTTGCACACAGGCTTAAAAAGGCAGGCCCAGCTGGCTTGGACAGGCCCAGTGGATGTGAAGCTTGCCGCTGGATGCTCGGGCAAGGCCCACCTCCCAGAGCCCTGAGGCGGAGGGGCCAGACGGGGGCGCCTGATCGTGGCACCTGGTGGGAGGCACTGGCCCTTCGGTCAGCCTTTAGCCCAGCCTCTGTGTGGGCATCTCCAGTGGAGCCCTGGCAAGAGGGCTGTGCCCAGAGGCTTCTGGGAGCTGCTGAGAAGCATGTTTGGCTGGAAGGATAGGGGGGCATCCAGAGCTTCACCTACACTCCTCCATGTCCTCAAGGAACTTTGGCACAAGAGGCATGGTTGGTGTCCCTGGGGGCGTGAAGGACAGGCAATCTTTGGCCTCCCCCTCTCCTCCCCAGACTTCTGAGTCCTGGCTCACGGGGTTCTAAGTGGCTCTTCCCACGGTAAAATCTGAGGACCCGCCTGAGGACACTGAGAAACTTTGCTCTTGTTCTGGACTCTGGCTTTTTGCCCGGGAGAGAGTCTTGGTTTTGGATGGTGCCTCAGTCAGGGCCCTCCAGAGACATAGAACCAACATGCCGAGGGGGCTTTAATGTCTGTCAGAGCACAGAGGAGGTTGGGGGGAGGGACAGGGAGGGGGGGGTGCATGGCTGGATGGGTGGGTAAATGAATGATAGATGGACAGATAGAGGTTGAGACACGAAAACAGCAAAACCCAAGAGAACTGAGTAACTAGTCCCCATGTTTTAACGGAAGTCCAGCACGGCTATCTTCTACATACTCACCTGTCATACCTTCGATATACAGCTATATATGGATATAATGTTATACCAACCAATGTTTGTTTTTTAACAAAAATAGATTTTCTTTAAGAAATTTGTGGCTGAGATGGTAAGGAATTGACCTACAATGCAAGAGCCCTGGGTTTGACCCCTGGGTTGAGAAGAGCAGCATTCTTCAGAAATGCCATGGACAGAGGAGCCCGGCGGACTCCAGCCCATGGGGCCACAGAGTCAGACACAAATGAGAACTAACAAGAAATCAGGACCCGTAGTTGGGCTGACAGACCTGAAACCCACAAGACAAGCCAACAGTCTAGAAACTCGGGCAGGAGCGGACGCTGCTGCCTGGAGGCAGAACGCCGTCTTCTCTAGGAATCCTCAGGAATATCTGAGAAGACACAGTCATCCTAGCACGAACTTCGTGTGGAAAGAAGCCCTTTGTGATAGGCTCTGCAGCGATGGCCTCGGTAGGAAGTCAAACCTGGGAGGAGCACTCATTTGTCCTCTGGCCCTCTTGAGATTACACAGTTCAAAAGCCTAGCTCTTTAAGCAGTTTATGGGTCGGAACCCAAAGGAGCTGTCCAGGTATAGCTGTGTCCATCGGCCAGGCCACATGCTGGGGAGGCTTTGTTGATTCAGTGAAGCAGCTTTTTGAGTGCGTGCATGTTTGGTAAAAGTTCAACAGTGATGCCTAAAAACCCAGCAACTACCACAGAACCCCAGCCCGTTGTCTGGCAACGCCGAAAGAAAGAGCTCTCAAGGCAGGCAATCGTGAGGCTGGCCGTAGTTCCGAATAGGTGACTCAGGTCAGGCCTGCTAGAAAACCTATTTGCATAGCACCTCGCTTGAGATAATGAGCCAGCAGTCCCCTTTCCCCTTTATCTCTGGACATCTACTCCATGCCCTGTCCAGTCATCGAGAAGCCCCAGACTTGTTTGTTTTATCTGAGCAAACAGTGGCTTCCATTATGAACTTGCTTCAACTCTTCTGAAACCTTGGAAAGGGCACACACAACATATATTTTGAGTTAGGACCGATGTGAGCCCAAAAAACAGGCTCTTCCGATAACGTGACCATTCTGACTAGCTGCCTCGTACTTTTAACAGACTGCTCACTGGGGCGGAAACAGAGTAAATAAAGATGTAGCTTATGGAGAGATATTGGTGCTGATATAAGTTTAGATATGAATACAGACATAGATATGCATGTAACTTTACGTGTATATAGGGAGAAAGACAGACATGTGAAATTAACAAAATTTATTTTATTGAGTAAACCCACTGGGGTGATTTTTTTAAAGGCTTTTTTGACATGGACAATTTTAAAAGTCTTTACTGACTTTACTGTAATATTGTTTCTATTTCACATTTTGTTCTTTTGGGCACAAGACATGTGAGCTCTTCCTTCCCTGCACCTTCTGCATTGGAAGGCGAAGTCTTCACTGGAACACCAGGGAAGTCCCACGAGGCCCGTTTTGGTTTTCTTTTTAACTTTTTATTTATATTGGGGTATAGCAGATTAACAAACAATGTTGTGATATTTTCAGGTGAACAGGGAAGGGACTCAGCCGTACGTATACATGCCTCCATTCTTCCCCAAACCCCGCTGCCGTCCCGGCTGCCACGCAGCACTGAGCAGGGTTCCGTGTGCGGTATGCAGGTCCGTGTTGGTTATCCATTTTAAGTATACTAATAGCAGTGCGTGCATGCCCACCCCAAACTCTCTAGCTCTCCAGGACCGTTTTGAATCACAGCTTTTCGCAGAGCGTTTCACTGGAACATGAAATTTCAGAAACTATGAACGCTCAGCACAACTGCTTGGAGCGCATTTGCAGCTTTCATTCTGCACGACGGTGAATCTCCTAATTGCGCGGGCCTGCTTCACCCGCTGTTTGTCACTGTCTAGCGCTCCCAGAAAACTGGGAAGAACGGAGACTCAGACAATGAGCGGCTGTTGTTCGCTTTGCTTTAGTAGAAGATTAACGTCTCCACTGGCAATTTCACGTTTACGACAGCAACTATATTCACGGCAGGGACATAGACACTGCACTTCTATTTTGATGTGAATGTGATATGAATTGCTCTATGCTTATCAGAAGCGATAAGTCACATAAAAACTGAACATGTGCCTTGTTTTTCACTTTGAAATTAAATCGTTGCTCGTTGAACCAAACTACTTGCTTTTGTGGGTAGCCTCTGCTTGCAGAAAGGTGTGTGGACATGCAGGCATCACCGCAGTTCTGCAACACCCTAACTTCCCTTCCTTTCCTGTGATAACTCTCTATTTTGCTGCAACTTCCCAATCAAGTGATGCACTGTGTTTTGAAGGAACTGTCTTTCTTGTTCAAAAATCTTAAAAAAAAAAAAAAAGTATTCAGTGCTAGAAAGGAAAAAACAAATCCCTTCTTTTTGTTTCAAGAAGCCATACGTGTTTTCTTTTTAATTGCCCAAAGTGTTAACACAATTTTATTCTCCATAAAGCCAATATTTATTCCAGTGTAAATATTGCCCAGGGATGTTTGGGGTAATCTGTAACACACAGGAGGGCTGCTGCAAGGACCATTAGTACAAGTGGATTTGAAACCCAGCCACGGCTGTTCCTGGACCGGGGCTCATTCTTCTTTGCATCTCGCCCTAAAAAATAATGGTGCTCACCCTTCATCAGTGTTGCGTTGCCAGGAAATCTGGTGCATTGGCACTAGAGTGATCTGTTCCAGGAATACGAATCTCCGAAGGTGGCACATTTGGCAAGACAGCCTTAATAAGCCTGATATTAGGTGGGCAAGCACAATCTTTGAAAGAAGATCATTTAAACTCATTTTGAAAAGCATCATGTTAGCTCATTTATTTTGTCTTCCCTCTTTGCTTCATAAAAGCAATTCAGGCAAATGAAGTCTCTCTAGGAGTAGGTGTCCCAGAGGCATCACCGACCACAGAGCAAGTCAGAATCCAAAGCTTTTTGGTAACAAAACGGAAAATGCCCGGGAAGTCTCACTGGCACACCCAGGTCAGGCTGTTTTGCCCCAGACCACTGACGTATAAAACAGCCATGATGCCTTCGTCACATTAGAGCAAGTGTGTGTACCTGCAGTCTGGAGGCAGGGACCAGCCCCACGAGGCTGAATGCCACCTCTTGACTTGGCCTTCCTTGAAACCCTGGGGACTGTCCAGGCTGGAAATGCAGGCTCTGTGCTGTCTGGTTTCGCGTCCCAAACATCCTGCCGGCCAGGCTCAGCTTCACCTGTGCGTCCCTCCTGGGCTCTGAGGGACACGAAGCCAGGCGTTTTCATCAGCAGAATATCTTTTAGTTTCTCTAGCTTCACTTGTTTAGAAATCGAAAGGAGGGTTTTCTGTTTGCTTTTGTCTCAGAATTTAGTTTTTTCCAGATTTCTCACCTTTGATTCAAGAATTAGCCAGACAAGCAATCTACGAGGCCTTCCCTGGGGGCTCAGGTGGCAAAGATCTGTCTGCAATTCAGGAGACTCCAGTTCGATCCCTGGGTTGGGAAGATCCCCTGGAGAAGGGAGTGGCAACCCACTCCAGTGTTCTTGCCTGGAGAATCCCGTGGACAGAGGAGCCTGGCGCATTATGGTCCATGGGGTTGCAAAAAGTCAGACACGACTTAGTGACTGATAGGTGAGGGGCACTGTGAGAGACCAGCCAGCAAAATCTGGCCAGAGGTCGGCTCTGGAGAAACAGCTAACACTGTCTGCATAATCTCTGAGATTCAAGCCAAGAAGCTATTTTGGTTTAGATTATATATTATATACAAAATGCAAACAAATCTGTCCTAAGCCATTCGATGTCTCTAGTTTTCACTTCAGCTCTCCACTGGGATGTTGCCACCCAGGACGGGCTTGGAGCTCAGGCAGAGCTGAGACCCAGCCTCAGGAAATCCCTCGGACACGTGACGAACTCCGGCCAAGGGAGGGCGTGGACTGAGACAGAACCTCTCACGCAGCACGTGACTGGCACACAGTGGGCTGTGTTAGGAGTGCAGTTCCTAGGGTGTAGGGTAGGGCCTATCCGTCATCATCCTGCAGTTAACAGGCTTCTTGCTCTGCTGCTGCTGCTGAGTTGCTGCAGTCTTGTCCGACTCTGTGCGACCCCATAGACGGCAGCCCATCAGGCTCCCCCGTCCCTGGGATTCTCCAGGCAAGAACACTGGAGTAGGTTGCCATTTCCTTCTCCAATCCATGAAAGTGGAAAGTGAAAGTGAAGTCACTCAGTCGTGTCAGACTCTTAGCGACCCTATGGACTACAGCCTACCAGGCTCCTCCATCCATGGGATTTGCCAGGCAAGAGTACCGGAGTGGGGTGCCATTGCCTTCTCCATTTAAAATATGATTTATGCTTAAATACATACTCAGTCTCTCAGTTGTGTCCAACACTTTGCAGCTCCACAGACTGTAACCCACCAGGCTCCTTTCTCCCTGGGGTTCCCCAAGCAAGAATACTGGAGCCTTTTTCTATTCTGGGGTATCTTCCCTACCCAGGAATCGAACCTGAATCTCCTGCATCTCCTGAATTGGAGGGTGGATTCTTTACCTGCCAAGCCACTGGAAGGCACACACACAAACACACACAACGTTGTTTTCATAAAATAGAGTTTACTTTACCTTCAATTACCGTTTGGGTCCTTTGGATCCTTTTATAAACTCTCAAATAAAAATAGGGATCTCACTGATTTTTTTTCCCTATATTTGGAAGCATTTCACCATTTTAACACTCTAGGAATTTTTTCTTCTTTGTATATTCTTTCAAACTGTCCTTTAAAAAAATGAAAATGATAAACATGGAATAATGATGGAATCATCTAGAAGGATAAAAAGTAATAAAATAAACTGCTGTTATATCATCATACTTTGATTTTTCTGTGTGTGTGTGTGTGTGTGTGGTGTTCAAAATATTTCATTATCTTTCCAGAAGATGTAAAATTGACCTGACAACTTTCTTTGTACTTTGTTTTAGTTTTTTTTTTTTAAATTTAATTTTATTTTACTTTACAGTACTGTACTGGTTTTGGCATACATTGACACGAATCCGCCACGGATGTACACGAACCCCCAAACATGAACCCCCCTCCCTCCTCCCACCCTGTTTTAGTTTTATTGGAAATATTTAAGAGTTCAGCAGTTTTCAGATTCTACCCAAAATGGTAGAAAGAAAAGAGATGAAAGTGAAAGATGTCTCACCATAATTAGGCAACTCGGAAGGTTAACACATAGATGTCAGTTCTCTGAAATCTCACAATATATGCAAATGGCCTAAATGTGTTTTCTCAGACTTGAGAATCTATGAGTGAACAATGCATACTGCAGACAAAGGGGAGGCACAGTACTGTCACCCAGGGGGTCACCCAACAGCAACGGTTACATCAGGCAGCTGACTGGGACGAGACCCTGCACCTTCCTGTTTGGCTAAATGGAAGGTGATGTCTTTCAACTTTTATGATACTGATGATGTTTTTGTATGAAAATGTACTTAATGTGGTTCTTAAGTGGACAAATAATAGGTATGTGTGTATATAAAATGATAGGAAGAAAACAGATGATATAAAAGTGAAAAAAATCATTAGATTTTTTCTTTCAATGAGGGATTATAAAATTAAAAATGAAAACTGTTTGAAATTATGAAGCAAAGAAGATGGCCACTTTCTCTCTTCAAGAAATTATGAGGTATCCAAAATTTCAAAACTTCCTTAAGTATTGTGTTTGAATGATGCAAACTCAAAAAGAACTCAAAGAAAGCCACGATAATCTAGCAACTCTCAGAGAAACAGAATTTGTCATCCATTTTTGCAGGAAAGCTTTGTTCCAGGCTCAGACAAGTAGTCTCACAATGGTGTATTCGGAGGACTAATCCATCTCACACGTGTAGAGCTGCACACTGGAATACGCGAAATCGAAGTGCAGGCTCGCCTGCCCTCTGCACAGGGAGCTCTGCTAGATGCTACGCAACAACCAAAGAGGAGAGAATTAGAAATGGAAGGCACACGTGTTTAAGTATAATGGAGTCACTTTGCTGTGCATGTGAAACCAGCCCAGCACTGTTAATCAGCTGTACTCCAGAACCCTTGCCTGGAGAAGTCCATGGACAGAGGAGCCTGGCGGGCTACAGTCCACAGGTGGCAGAGTTGGAGACAAGCAATTTCCACTTACACATCTAGATGTGTATAAGAGACAGGACAGAGAGAGGGAGGGAGGGAGGGAGGGAGACCGAGAGACTGATCATGAGGAATCCCCTTGGCTGTGTGGCTGCGGGGCTGCAAAGCCCCGGTCTTCAGTGGGAGGCTGGACGCCCAGCAGAGCCTGGGGCACGGTTGCAGTCCGGCCGTGGGGCCTGAGAGCAGGAGAGCCCGTGGCGCCCACCCCAGCCTGAGTGCAGGCCCGCCGCTGGAGACCAGTGTCCCAGCTGGGAGCCGGCCAGGCAGAAATGCCTCCCTAATCAGCCATTTGCTCAGCTCAGGGTCCCTGCAGGTCGGGTGCGGCCCACCCTCACCATGGGGCCTCTCAGGTGACCTGGTGGTCAAGATCCTGCCGCCGAAGCCGGAGACTCAAGAGGCCCGGGTTCGACCGCTGGGTGGGGAAGATCCCCTGGAGAAGGACACGGCAGCCCACTGCAGTATTCTCGCCCGGAGAACCCCCTGGACAGGAGGGCTACAGTCCGTGGGGCCACGGTTGGACACGACTGACCTCACTGCTGAGGGTGACAGATTTTCTCAGACGCTCACCTCCTCCAGAAACCGTCACACCCGGAGCAACACAGAACCCAACATCCGGGCGCCTCGTGGTCCACCCGAGCTGACACGTGGTGACATCACGGGTGGCCCCTGGCGTCTGGGAAGGGCGCCCCAGGGCGTGTCCCTCCAGTGTCTCCAGGAGACGGCAGCCCCGGTGGCCACACGTTCTGGAACACGCGTATGCAACGCGCTGCAGACGGGTCTGTCCACACTGGCAGCTGCATCCAGCCCGGTGTGCTGTCCAGCCTCCAGCACACACTGACTGACACCTGAGGGCGTTTGATCGGGTGCACGGACCTCACTTCCTGGGGGACACAGAATAAGGGAGCGAACGTGGCTGATACGACGGCAGCTCCACCTCGTTAGAGCAAGGCCAGTGCCCAGTGGATCCTGGATACATGTCCTCTAGGGAAGGAGGAGAAGCACAAGGACAGAAGGAAGAGGGGGTGTTGGGTCAGGAGGGGGCTCGCAGGGGCAGAGGGCAGGCCCTGGGTGGGGGGAACCTGTTGATTCTTTCCCTGGTGAGTCTTGCGTCAGAAGACAGGACCTCGCCCAGAATCATCACCCGGTAGGCTGCTGATTCCGACCCTCGTTTTCGCAGAGGACTCGAGGTGTGCAGCAGAGCCAGGTGGACCTGGGGAGACCCCGCGGTCCGGTCCTGTCTGCAGCGTGGTGTCTAGAGACGCAGCGGGGCCCAAGCCCACTTCGTTTGTACTCAGAGGATGGAGGTGGTGGCCACACGCTGCCCAGGGTCACAGCACTCCCGGGCACGGGGCTTCCTGCCTGTCCTCTGCTACAGCCTCACCCTAACATGACCTGCACCCCTCGCCTGTCCTGTGACCTCCCTCCTGACAGCTCCAGGCCTGGGCCCCAGCCCAGACTGGATGTCAGTCCCCGTCCTGGGCCCTCCCCACGCTGTGCTCGGGATTCGGGGTCCTTCTCGGGGTCCCCTCACTCTCACTCTGCCCAGGACTCTCTCCACCCATCAGCCCGGCTTTGGACAAAGGCCGCCGCCCCGGCCTTGTTCTCCTGGGAGGCGAGAGGAGGAACCAGGCCGGGGTCTGTGCCTGCTCTGGGCCCCCTCTACTGGGCCGTTCCTTCCAAGGCCTTCGGATGGCGCTGTGTGGCTGGGATGGTGGAGCGAGGCATGCTGGAGGCTCCGGGGTCAGCACCAGAGTCAGCAGGCCGGAACCCCTCAGGAGCATGTTGCCACAGCGTGTCCGAGTCCAAAGGGCCAGGGAAAGGTGATTCAGGGGCAGGCCTCCCCAGACTGCCCCAAACTGGAGGCCTCACACACCTGGACCTGCCTCGGCGGGGGAGGGCTGACCTGAGTCCCAGAGTTCACGCGTCTGTCCCGCTCTCTGTGTGTTCACATCCCGACACCTGCTCTGGAGGCACTCACTAGGAGCCACCTGCTCTGTGCACACAGTAGGTGAGCAATAGAATTTCAGTGGAGGAATCTCAGTATTTAACTAAAATGCGGTGATTCTGCAAGTCCTTTGAAAGAACCCCAGAGCCTGGGGGAGGGCTTGGGGACAGAGGAGGCGGGTTGGGTTAGCGCTCTTTCTACACCTGATTTCCTCCTGATTTGCGTCAGAGCCTGAGAATAGAAGTGTCCAAAAAGCCCACTTTGCTTTGTCAGAGTAATGGGATTCTATTTGGGTCTTCGAGATTCTAAGGAGAGTAAATGGATCTTTGGTGAAAACTTGTGCGCTGGAAAAGCAGAGTTCTTTAAGCCTTCATCCCCCAGTTCTGAGCCTTTCCCTCTTTCTCTCTGAATCTGCTTACCTCAAAGCTTACAGGAATGTTGTCTTTAAAAAAAAAAAGTAAAGAAGAAAGAAAGAAAAAGGATGGAAGGAAGGGAAGGAGGGGGAAGAGAGGAAAGAGAAAAGAAAGAAAAAGAATCATGATACATGACTAATATTTGCACATCAAAATATTTTATTTTGATGTGCAGACACACACTTAAAAGAAAAATAACAGTAAAACAGTAAAGGAAGCAAAATTCAGAAGCCAAGTAAATACTTCAAAGCTCAATGCGGTGGCCAGCGTCTGTAAGTCCTGCGTATGCTGTCACATTTTCTACCAGTGAGTACACGATCCATCTTCTGTTTAAAGCACACTGCACACTTCTTCTTCATCCCCAGGGCAGTATTCCAGGAGAATCGCTTTCTCCTAAAATTCACGTCCACATAGAACTTCCGAATATAGCCTTCCTTGGAGGTGGGGTCTTTGCAGATGTAATAAATTAAGATGAAGTCATACTGGAGAAGGTGGGCCCCAACCAGCGACTACTGTCCTTGTAGGAAGGTGGGGCCATGCAGACCAGACCAGAAGTACAGCCACAGGAAGACATGGGGAGACACCAGAGGGACCCAGAGGCAAGGCTGGGAAACAGGTCCCCCGCCCCCGGAAGCTGGAGGGGACAGTGAGGGGCCCTCCCCAGGGCTCCTGGGGAGCTCGGCAGTGCCAGCACCTGATGCCTGGCCGCAGCGAAGGAGTAAGTGTGGCTTCGAGCCGCTCAGTTTGTGGTCATTTGCTGCAGCAACAACAGGAGGCTTGCCCAGCTGGCCCCTCAACTCGTATGCCTGCCAAGCCCCGGGCACTTCTGTGTAGAGGAGCACCAGGTGCCTGAGAAGTCTGGTAAGCAAGGTCTACCGAGAACGGGCACCGCCCTCCCATCCAGCCTGGTGCACAGGCAGGGTTCTCCATCGGGCCTGCTGCGCAGGCAGGGTTCCCCATCGGGCCCGGTGCACAGGCAGGGTTCCCCATCGGGCCCGGTGCACAGGCAGGGTTCCCCATTGGGCCCGGTGCACAGGCAGGCTCCCGCCATCGGGCCCGGTGCACAGGCAGGGTTCCCCATCGGGCCCGGTGCACAGGCAGGGTTCCCCATCGGGCCCGGTGCACAGGCAGGATCCCCCATCGGGCCCGGTGCACAGGCAGGGTTCCCCATCGGGCCCGGTGCACAGGCAGGTTCCCCATCGGGCCCGGTGCGCAGGCAGGTTCCCCATCGGCCCGGTGCGCAGGCAGGGTCCCCATCGGCCCGGTGCGCAGGCAGGGTCCCCATCGGGCCTGGTGCACAGGCAGGGTCCCCCATCGGGCCCGGTGCACAGGGCACCACCCCGCCATCCGGCCTGGCAGGCTCCCGCCATCAGGCCCGGTGCGCAGAGAGCTCACCGGACGGACAGCTGCCTAGCAGACCTTTCAGTGGTCACACCTCAGCCCTCAGCATCCTCTGATTGGAGCGCACTGGCTCAGAGCCCCTGGGAGACTCACCTGGAGTTTGGGAGTGCTCAGCGGCAGTAGGGCAGGGCAGCACAGACAGAATGTGGGTGTTCCCGGAACTGGCCTTCTGCTCTGCAGGAACGTGAGGCCTCCAGGGTGGGGACTGGCCTCTGCTGCCCCTATGACACCACACTGCTGTGCAGAGTCTGGGGAGGGACCCCCAGGGGCCAGAAGAACACGCGCAGGGTGCCGGGCACAGGGCCTGCCCTTAGTCAGAGGACACTCATGACCCAGCCGACTTGAGAGGCTGGTGGCATGTTTGATGCCTGGAACCACATTCATCTTTAAGTAAGTTCAATGATGAGGCTGGGGACTTAACAAAAAAGGGGTTTCTGCAGACATGGATGTTTGGATCAAGTCTTTTTTTTTTTTTTTTCCTTTTTCTTTTTAAGACCTAAGTCGTGGGGAGGATTGAGGTTGTGTCTTTCTCTTTTGCAGCTTCCCCTTGGGGTGTAATTTGCCTAATGCCCTGAGTCCTGACCTGAATTGCCGTGGAGAATGGCTTACAGGCGGGCCCCCAAACTTGTGTGTCAGGAGCAGGCTCCTGGGGTGGCTGGGCCAACCCTACAGGGTTGCCTCGGGTCTCCCTGAGGGGGACCCGCTTCCAAGCAAGGGGCTTTTGCAGGGGAGCCCCCCAAAGGGCAGCCCTGAGGATATGGAGGTGCCGGGAAGCACCCCTGGAATCAGGGAGCCAGGACCACTGGGCTGTCAGCAGTGAAGATGCCGAAGGCCCACAGAGAGCATGCAGAAAGTTCCAGAAGAGTTTGGAAACATGCTGGGCATACAGACACACACACACACACGAACATTTTCAAGAGGCTTTATTTCATCTGATATTTGTAAGAAACCAAAGATCTTAAATACACAAGTGCCCCAAATCTTAGCAACAAATACACAAGCCCCCCGCCCCTGGGCAGCATGCCTGAGCCTCTGTGTCAAACACACCACACGGCGTCCATGTATCTTAGCCCATCTCCTGAGGCTGGAGAGAAATTGTCCTCCGAGGTTGGTGCAGTGACCATCACAAGGCTTCATCATCTACTGGAAAGAACACTGCTATTTTAACACCCATGTTCAGGGTAAGATGCAATGACTGACAGGCCAAGTTTTCTGCAAATTTTACTATATGTAGCTCTTATATTTCAAGTTGCTTAATTAGACTCCTGGCTGATCAGAAGTCACATAATAATGGGTTGTGCTTATTATGGAGTTATTCTGTAGGACCAAAATTAATATTTTCATTGTATAGTATAAATAAGTATTAGGCAGACCACATTTTTTTTTTAAAACCAAAGTATTAAAATACTTAAAAGAGCTGGTTCCCACAGATGGTAGATATTTTTTTTAAATGGCACTACATGAAACTTGCAAATACTATGTACATCATTTTTGAATAAATGTATGCCTGAGATGAGAAGACTTTGGATGGGAAAATTTTGATTAGAGAGGAATTTATTCTCCCAGGAGAGACTTAGAGTGAGGAAGTCCAATCCAGAGAAGAGGTCTAACTCGGGACCTACCCCCCTGCTCACTCTGACCCTGGTCAAATTACCCTGTGCTTCTCATCAATTCTGAGAAGGCAATGGCACCCCATTCCAGTACTCTTGCCTGGAAAATTCCATGGATGGAGGAGCCTAGTGGGCTGTAGTCCATGGGGTCGCTAACAGTTGGACACGACTGAGCGACTTCACTTTATCTTTTTACTTTCATGCATTGGAGAAGGAAATGGCAACCCATTCCAGCGTTCTTGCCTGGAGAATCCCAGGGATGGGAGAGCCTGGTGGGCTGCCGTCTATGGGGTCGCACAGAGTCGGACACGACTGAAGCGACTTAGCAGTAGTAGTCTCATCAATTTGTTTTTATTCTTCAATGCTGGCTAGACAATCAGAAGCTTTAATGACCTTCTACTGATCTGGTCTTTATTTAAAGCTGTGATATTTCATTTATTATGAATTTTTTGACAATGGTTTTATTTTCTTTTTAATATTACAGTGAAATATGAATTATCCTGATGACTGAGGATGTTGGCACCTCTTACGTCTGTTATTGTTGCTTGGTTGCGAAGCTATATCCAGCTCTTTGTGACCCTGCGGACTGCAGCATGTCAGGCTTCCCTGTCCTTCCCCATCTCCCAGAGTTTGCTCAGACTCATGTCCACTGAGCCGGTGATGCCATCCTCTGTCGCCCCCTTCTCCTGCCCTTAATCTTTCCCAGCATCGGGGTCTTCTCCAATGAGCCTTAAATCTGAGTCTGTGTAAATGCACATCTGCATAGCTGAGGACCTCAGGGTGGCTGCTGAAGTCCTGGGTTATACGAAGCACATCCACTGGGCCAAGCCTTCCTCTGGTTGCACTGGTGAAATTGGAAATGCACTTAGCATTATTTTCTTTTTCACTTTGTACTCTCCTTCCAACATCCTTTAGGTATCCTTCCAGAACTCCAAAAGACAGATAAGTAAAAAAGCAATTATTCACATTTCTGATATTTAGATAGCTTTACAGACGTAAATCATGGAGAAATGACAAGGATCAGCGTATGGAAAAAGAGTTTGATGGCACACATTGTTTCCAAAAAAATTCTTACAGGGATTATATTTTTATTGTTCTTTATTGACATCACTCTAGCTAATTAAACATTGTCTGCCTTTTAAATTCCATGAATGACCGTACATAAAATGATAACATATTCTCCATCTACACTAACTGTTAAGCTTGTAAATACTAAAGCTCTCCCATGAAAGGACAAAGATAAGAAATTTGGCAGCATTCATGTATTTCTCTTTACATCTAACCATTCATTATTAAATGTTTACTGAGTGGCTGCCCTCTGCCAGTGGCAGCACCAAGATTCTGTAGAAAAAGAGCTGAGTGGGAGAGGCAGAAATTCTAACTTCCTGGAGCTCACCGTCTGTGTGGCCCTATGCTGTTCTATATGAAGGAGCTAGCTCTGCATGTTTTCACAGCATTTCCTACACTTTAACTTTGAAGATTTATAGAAGAATATTTTACATTAATAGATATCTATGCAAAATGTGCATTAAGTATTTTATATACACACACACACTTGCAAGGGTGTGAAAGGAACTCTGAAATGTTCAAAATAAGAATTCTGAGAATTCTTGTTAAAAAAGACTATATATATTTATATATATGTGTGTGTATAACTGAATCACTTTACTGTATATCTGAGACTAATAAAACATTGTAAATTAACTGTATTTCAGTAAAACTTCAGAAAAATGAAAGAAAAATAATTCTGAAAGATATCCAACAACAAGCAAGTCACGAAAAAGAACACTAGGGAACGGAAAAGTTAAGTAATAGGAACATTGGATTCCAAGGTGCCTGGCCTATGAAATCTTTTTTTCTGTGTCTACTCCATTAATTTTTTAAAAATCTCTGTGGTTATATTTCTAGAAAGAGACCAAATTTAAATGACTGATAATGAGCTGGACTTGCTCCACTTTTCATGTATAAATGTTTTACTGTAGTGCATTGCCCAGTAAAACTTCAGTGGGCTAAAGACACAAACATGGCAAAATTCAGTCCTCATTTGTTTTCAAAATGTTCTGGAGTCAGTTACTAACTGGGGAGACCGTGAACCAAGGCAAGGCAGTGAAAGACCGAATCTGGGAGTGTTCCCTCCACAGATGATGGAGCAGGACCAGCATCGTGAATTTTCAAGTAAGGGACAAATTATTTTCAAAGAAAAAAATATGTTAGCTTCAAGCCTAAGGCACAAAATCCCAGACATTTAGCCTCTCTGAGAATAAATAAGGATCCCTCAGTGAGATTAAGGAAATCCAATCAACAAAATTCACCTTTCTTTCCTTTTAGCCTCATTTTCCTCATCTACCAATTTTATGGATTTGTATAAGATACTTTCTAGGGCCTTGCTCCTGCAAAGAATCCATGGCTTAATAGTTTTAGCAGACGAAAGGTGATAGAACAATTTTTTTCTATTAAAAAAAGCTTTAAAATATATTTTTTTCTGGATGTTTGTAGAATGTAACTGAAAGTGCACTTATATTTTCAGGAAAGCACTTCCTGATCAGAGAGAAGCTCACGTGAGCTCTGGTCCTGAGATGCCAACCGTGTTTTTTGGATAATCTGTTTTCCAGAAGAGAAGGAGGCATCTCCGCCATGGACCATCGAAGCTAGCTTCTGAGTGCCTTCTCCTCCATCAGCGACTAAACATCTGATGAAAGGCTTAAAAGGTCACAGTTTGAGTTTCATTTTCCAACCACACCTGACAATATACTTGTTCAGTAAATTTATTGTTCATTTTAAAAATTATCGGTATTTTGGCCTGGGTATGGAATAATCTAGCAAAATTATTTAGCTCTTTTTTTTTTTTCTCTTCTCTCATGTAAAATAAGGATATTTTTAATTTTTGTGGATAACCACAAAGCATAGAAAGTAAAAATTAACTTCCTTCTAAAATGTCTGCAGCCCTCAGACAATTTGGTGAACACTCTTAATGTTTCCTAGGATTCTTTGTTAAGCTGAGGACTGGGACTAGGGTTTGGACCAGTTCTACGCTAACCACAGGTACAAAATGAAGGGAGAGACCAGGGTATGAGAAATGCTATCATAATGCAGCAGTTTATCAGATCGAATTAGTACAAAAAAGATCCACACTGAACCAAAGATCTCAGCTTCACATCAGGACAGGAGGTCCTCCAGCTGTGTGTAGGGGCAGCTTTCCAAGCTGAGCTGATTGAAAACACTGGGGATCCAACCACAGTTAGGGTGAGGGGTGGAGCATGTCTCAGCTGGGGTTGGCTTCCCCTTCAGAGGGAGATTCAGGGCACACTGAGGCCATAAAATTAAGAAATAAAGTACAACACTTCAGATAGTGGGATTGGGTTTCCCCCGTGGCTCAGATGGTAAAGAATCTGCCTGTGGTGCAGGAGGCCCAGGCTCGATCCCTGAGTTGGGAAGATCCCTTGAAGAAGGGCATGGCTGGCCACTCCAGCATTCTCGCCTGGAGAATCCCACAGACAGAGGAGCCTGGCTGCAGAGTTGGACACGGCTCAGTGACTACCACCTTCACGTCCTGGTGAGCCGCAGCTCACTGCACGGGGCCAGGCGACCGCGTCCTGCCTGAGAAGGTCTCTAACCACCTTCCGTGCAGAGGCTGGGCCACACCGTGGGCACCAAGGCGTGACTCGGTTCTCCTGCTCTCCTGACATGAGCTCTCTCTCCATTCTTGACTGTGCTTCAGAATCTGCCCAAGATGTTGAGTTTTTTCTGAGAAATAGACATAAAGTGAAAGTGAAGTCACTCAGTCATGTCCGACTCTTTGCGACCCATGGACTGTAGCCCACCAAGCTCCTCCGTCCATGGGATTCTCCAGGCAAGCATACTGGAGTGGGTTGCCATTTCCTTCTCCAGGGGATCTTCTCGACCCAGGGATCAAACCCAGGTCTCCCATATTGCAGGCAGACGCTTTAACCTCGGCTCCACCAGGAAAACCCTTAAATACAAGAATACAGTCTCTCAGAAAACCTCCTATAGAGACACAGAACTTCAGATCCAAGTACTAACATCAAAGATTTCAAGGGAGGAAAGGAAGAGAGGTTGAAAGAAGAAGGGGGAGAAGGCGGGAGAGGGGGGCGAAAAGGGTGGCCTTACAGACATCTCTTGCCACCTACAGATACCCAGGCATTATGGGACTTTTCCCTGGGCCTCCAGAGAAGGCAGGACTGGAACTCGGCCCTACCAGAAATCAGACCAGACCAGAACCAGAATTCGAGTTCTCTGCCAAGAGGAGGTGATCAGTCTCCAATCCTCAGCTCAGGCTGAGGGCCCTTCCACCAGATTCCTGCGTCCAGGACTGGAGGACTAGAAAAACGGGGAAGGATAGGAAGGGTTAAGGAGAGGAAAGAGAGAGGGAAGGGGAGAGAGGTCAATAAACTCTCTTGTTCCTTACCGGTCTGGGCACTCTGGCCAGTTGTCCATGTCAAGAGGAGACCAGGGACAAAAGGGTCCCAGCTGTGGCCTCTGGGTCTGGTCCATTGGCAGGCAAGCTGGCCCCTGAGTACCCCGAGTGGGTAAACGTAACAACGCACAAAAACTTATGCATAGACTTTAAAATGGAGATGTGTGGGGAGGAAATGTCAGGCAGGTGGGAAGTGCTCCTATGCTTGGCAGAGACCATGTCCATAAGCATGTGTCAGCGTGGATAATGGCCTATAAATGGACAAATGCCAGGCTGTGAAGGGCCCTGAGAGAAGAAGCCTTCTCTCTATTCTGTGGGCAATGAGAGCCCACGGAATGCTTTAATGAAAGGAGGGTGCTTGCTAAGTTTTGGTGGAGGAATATACCTCTGATAGGTCTCAGAGTCAAAGAGGACAATGATAAAAATACTCTACTAATATGATCAACATGATGAAACTAGGGCCTGAGGCTGTGGCAGTATAAGAAGAAGACAGGAAAGATTAAGGAAATGTTCAGGAGAGTTGAAAGCTTTGTTGTGTATCACATCCAGGCTTTCAAGGAGAGTGCAAGACGGAGATGTCTGGGGGATAGTGTTAAAAAAAAAAAAAAGCACATCACAATTACACAAATGTATTTTACAGAATCTAGATAATATCCCAAGAAATCTCAAACAATTGGCTTGTGTACTGGAGAACAGGAAACACACTCATTCTAATTATGGATGACATTTTATATTGAGAAAAGCAAAACAAAAGCAAAAACTAATTAAAAATACTAGAATGGAGAAAAAGGTAATCTCAAACATTGTTGGTGGGAATATAAATTGGTGCAGTCACTGCGGGGAATAGTATGGATGTTCCTCAAAAATCTAGAATTAGAGTTACCACATGACACAGCGGTTCTATTTCTGGGGGTGTACCAAAGATGAAACAAAACACTAATTTGAAAAGATTCATAGCCGCATCACTCACAATTGCCAAGATACAGAGGCAACCTAAGTGTCCATTAACAGGTGGATGAATAAAGATGTGGCATGCGTACACAGCGGAATACTGCTGCTGCTGCTGCTGCTGAGTCGCTTCAGGCATGTCCGACTCTGTGCGACCCCATGGACTACAGCCCACCAGGCTCCCCTGGTTCTGGGATTCTCCGGGCAAGAACGCTGGAGTGGGGTGCCATTTCCTTCTCCAATGCATGAAAGTGAAAAGTGAAAGTGAAGTCGCTTCAGGCGTGTCCGACTCTGTGCGACCCCATGGACTGCAGTCCACCAGGCTCCCCCGGCTCTGGGAGTCTCCAGGCAAGAGCACTGGAGTGGATGCCATTGTCTTCTCCAAACAGAATACTGCTCAGCCATGAAAAAAGTGAAATTGTGCCATCTGCAGCAACATGGATGGACTTGGAGGGCATTAGACTAAGTGCAGTGAGTCTGACAGAGAGAGACAAATACTGCATCACTTAGATGTGGACTCTGAGGAATAAAACAAGCTAGTGGGTATAACAAAGGTGAATCAGTTGCACAGGCACAGAGAACAGAAAAGTAGTTACCAGCAGGGAGAGAGAATCAGAGGAGGGGCAGCATGAGGGTGGGGGCCTAAAGAGGTACACACTGTCATATATAAAACATACAACCCACGAGGACATATTGTACAACACAGAGACCATACCCAATATTTTATAACCATAAATGGAGTGTAATCTTTAAGAAACTGTGAATCGTTATGCTGTACACCTGTACCGAATATAATATCATACATCAATTATACATCACTAAAAGTAAATTGGCCCAGAAAAGAGAAAATAAAGCAAAGTACTAGACCATAGAATAAAATTGGGTAAGGTGGCTGGATATAAAATAAATATACAAAGCCATAGTTTTCTTCTATACTTTCAATAATTAGAAATGAAAATGAGAACAGATTATTCTATTTTTCCAATCTAACAACAACTGTGCAATACCTAGGAATATGTTTAATAAGAAAGATAAAAGGTCCATACTATAAATCCTAGTAAAGAACATAAAGCAGGACTGGCATATATTAGCCACAAATATCATTTCCTTGGGTAGGAAAACTTAAAATCATAAAAATACGAATTCTTCCCAAACAATATACACATATGATGCATTTTAATCAGAAGAAAATTTTATTCTGAACTGAACAGAATTGTTTGACAGGCCAGGTGTAAGGCACAGACAGTCTTCTTCACTGAAATTCCACACTCTACATGCATATCACAATCTGCTCTGGTTGAAACCACGTGACTAGCTTGGCCAACGGACTGTATTTGAGGATTACGTTTTTATTCACTTTTCTTTTGTTTAGATAAATTCGGAAGCTGTACTTTGAAATGGCAGAGCCTCAAGCGCCACAAGGAGGACCTGTGTCTGTGGACCTCAGCTGGAGGAGTGCCGCACTCGCCCGCTCCTCCTGGGGAGTTTGCAAGAGGAACAGTTAGTTAGCTCCTCTGTTGTGTGAATTATTAAAGCTTCAGGGTTAACTGTTTCTTCTTCGCCTAGCTGAATCTAAATGAAGCTAAATGGGAAAGCACATATTTTAGAATAACTGTAAGATTTTACGTATCAAGAACTTGACCGTCTATTTTAAAATGTACATGAAGCCACTAATATAACAAGCGGCACTATTGGCATGAGAGGAGTCCATAATAGCAGATCTAGATAAAAAGTAAGCGTGTGCAGAAACAGAGGAGGACGAAAGAGCTATTTCAGTTCAGGATGGTGACACACGGGGGTACTTAACAAATAGTGTTGACATAGTAAGTTGTTCATTCAGAAGAAAGCAACGCTAAATGTCTAGTTATACCATATTCAAACAAAATCTTCAAAACCATACAGAAATTTTGATGAGTGTTTGGAAGATATTTGTGCTATTAACAAACAAAGAGCCATAAATTAAAGGCAGATCTGTCTGACCGCCTTTCAGTTCAGCTCAGTTGCTCAGTCACGTCTGACTCTTTGTGACCCCACGGACTGCAGCGCGTCAGGCTTCCCTGTCCATCACCAACTCCCAGAGCCTGTTCAGACTCATGTCCATCGAGTCGGTGATGCCATCCGATCATCTTTAAAATATGGTAAAAATAACACAAATAATCAGAGACAAACAATGTCCTGGAAAATAATATTTGCCAAATACACAAACAGCAAAGAGTATATATCACCAGTACGTTACAAATGGCAAAGAAAAAAGACAACTAAAAAATACTTTATGGAGCATTGAGCATAGTGAACATAATCCGATTGGCCAGTAGACATGTGAAAAGAAGCTGAACCCCATTATCAGAGAAATGCAGATTAAGACAGTAATAGTAAAGCTTAAAAAAAAACTCCCCTAAAATAGCAAAACTGTTAAAATGCAGTATGGCTAGTATGGATGAGAGTGCTTGAAAATAGTCATTTTCATAAATTATTGGTAGGAATTTGAATTGCTACAGCCTGTTAGAGAGTCATTTATTCAACAAAGACATGTGTACTCTTTTCTAAAAGTCTTTGTTGTGTCGGTAAAATAAAACACAAAAACGTACAAAGCAATAATATGTAAGAATGCCTGAACAAGAATATTGTATGTGTGTATCAGCAAGAAAAACCCAGGACTGATAGAAATATTATTGCACAATTAGCAAGAATGATATGTATACCTCTTGGCTGGGAGAATGCCTGGGATGCTGTATGAAGTGAGAAAACTCAGTTTCAGCGTACTGAGTTTGGTATGGGGCTTCCCTGGTGGCTCAGAGGTTAAAGCGTCTGCCTCCAATGCGGGAGACCCGGGTTCAATCCCTGGGTCGGGGAGATCCCCTGGAGAAGGAAATGGCAACCCACTCCAGTATTCTTGCCTGGAGAATCCCACGCACGGAGAAGCCTAGTAGGTTACAGTCCACGGGGTCACAAAGAGTCGGACACGACTGAGTTTGGTATGATCTTTTTCTGAAAAGCTAAGTGACAACATGATAACCCTGTGTGTGCTGTTGGGTTTACGTAAGCTCTCGACCACACCAAGCTAAGGAGAGCTACCACCCATGTTAACTGGTTAACCTCTGAAACGGATCCAGAAGAGGAAAAGAAATAAATTAAGAAATAAATTCACTATCCTGTGTAGAAGAGGAAAGATACTAACCCTTTAAAGAGGACTTCTTTCTACTTGTTTGTATCACTAGTGATGCTGCTGCTGCTGTTGCTGAGTCACTTCAGTCGTGTCCGACTCTGTGTGACCCCATAGACGGCAGCCCACCAGGCTCCCCCGTCCCTGGGATTCTCCAGGCAAGAACACTGGAGTGGGTTGCCATTTCCTCTCCAATGCATGAAAGTGGAAAGTGGAAAGTGAAAGTGAAGTCACTCAGTCGTGTCTGACTCTTCTCAACCCCATGGACTGCAGCCCACCAGGCTCCTCTATCCATGGGAGTTTCCAGGCAAGAGCACTGGAGTGAGGTGCCATTGCCTTCTCCGAGTGATGATGAGTATATATTAAAACTAATAACTAGGATTTGACAAGAGAAAGCCCTGAGGATATGGAAAGTCTATCAGGTTTGAAGGCAGGACTGGGGGCTCGAGGGAAATGGAGTCAGTCTCTCTGCAATCCTTAGAAACCTCAGGAAGAATACCTGAGGGACAGGTGCAAGCTGGTGGCAGGCCAGTGCTCTGGTGTGTCTCAGCGGAACGGAAAGAAAACGCTCGAGGTGAGTGCTGCTGAGGAGTGCTCATACTGACGTTCCACCAGGAGCAGAGGGCAGCTCTTCAGCTTGGCCCCAGGTGGGCTTCTGAGCACCGGCAAATGGAGGCAAGATGACAGTCTCCGTCCGCAATTTTGTGCTTTTTTTGTAAATAAGGGTAACGTACATCATGAGAAACGCTGGAATGGAAGAAACACAAGCTGGATTCAGGATTGCCGGGAGAAATATCAATGACCTCAGATACGCAGATGACACCACCCTTATGGCAGAAAGTGAAGAGGAACTAAAAAGCCTCTTGATGAAAGTGTAAGAAGAGAGTGAAAAAGTTGGCTTAAAGCTCAACATTCAGAAAACGAAGATCATGGCATCCAATCCCATCACTTCATGGGAAATAGATGGGGAAACAGTGGAAACAGTGTCAGACTTTATTTTTTGGGGCTCCAAAATCACCGCAGATGGTGACTGCAGCCATGAAATTAGAAGACGCTTACTCCTTGGAAGAAAAGTTATGACCAACCTAGATAGTATATTCAAAAGCAGAGACATTACTTTGCCGACTAAGGTCCGCCTAGTCAAGGCTATGGTTTTTCCTGTGGTCATGTATGGATGTGAAAGTTGGACTGTGAAGAAGGCTGAGCGCCGAAGAATTGATGCTTTTGAACTGTGGTGTTGGAGAAGACTCTTGAGAGTCCCTTGAACTACAAGGAGATCCAACCAGTCCATTCTGAAGGAGATCAACCCTGGGATTTCTTTGGAAGGAATGATGCTGAAGCTGAAACTCCAGTACTTTGGCCACCTCATGCGAAGAGTTGACTCATTGGAAAAGACTCTGATGCTGGGAGGGATTGGGGGCAGGAGGAGAANCCAGTCCATTCTGAAGGAGATCAACCCTGGGATTTCTTTGGAAGGAATGATGCTGAAGCTGAAACTCCAGTACTTTGGCCACCTCATGCGAAGAGTTGACTCATTGGAAAAGACTCTGATGCTGGGAGGGATTGCGGGCAGGAGGAGAAGGGGATGACCGAGGATGAAATGGCTGGATGGCATCACGGACTCAATGGACTTGAGTCTGAGTGAACTCCGAGAGATGGTGATGGACAGGGAGGCCTGGCGTGCTGCGATTCATGGGGTGGCAAAGAGTCGGACACGACTGAGCTACTGAACTGAACTGAACTGAAGGATGTGAGTATTTTTTATGTAATTGAATAAAATATTATCATTAAGTTTAAGTTGATAAGCTTAATGATATTATTGTTTATTATAACAATATCATTCTGACTGTGGTGTGGTTACTGTGCTTCTTTCTCTTATAATTAATTTTTATTGGCCTTTAGCTGCTGTACACTGTTGGGTCAGCTTCTATTGCACAGCAAAATTAAACAGCAGTGTGTGTGTGTGTGTGTGTGTGTGTGTGTGTATATGTGTATTAGTTGCTCAATCATGCCTGACTCTTTGCAACCCCATGGACTGTAGCCCGCCAGGCTCCTCTGTCCATGGGATTCTCCAGGCAAGAATACTGGAGGGGGTAGCCATTCCTTTATCCATGGGATCTTTCCCACCCAGGGATCAAACCCAGATTTGCTATATTTTAGGCAGATCTTTAGCATCTGAGCCACCAGGGAATATGTGTGTGTGTGTGTATACATGTATATCTCCTGCCTTTTGGANTAGCCCGCCAGGCTCCTCTGTCCATGGGATTCTCCAGGCAAGAATACTGGAGGGGGTAGCCATTCCTTTATCCATGGGATCTTTCCCACCCAGGGATCAAACCCAGATTTGCTATATTTTAGGCAGATCTTTAGCATCTGAGCCACCAGGGAATATGTGTGTGTGTGTGTATACATGTATATCTCCTGCCTTTTGGATTTCTTTTTCATTTAGGACACTACAGTGCATTGCGTAGAGTTCTCTTAGATACATCTGATACTTTGTCCCTGGAGAGACTTGCTGTGTGGCTGCCCGACCTCACAGAAAGGACCAGAGGCACCTGTGACCCTGGCTTTTTTCCTTGCTGGCCACCACTCCATGGCTCAGTTCCCTCACCGTAAAAGCCTTCAGACCTTGTACGCACCAGAGATAACAGTTACAAAATTCCCAATAGATGGTAAATACTCAATTTACACAGATGTTCTTTTTGTAAAAGTCATTCTCTTGGTAACTGAATTTTTTTCTGGGAGCATAAATTAAATGAATAGAACTTATAAATTATTTTATAGTGCTTTAGTTTTCAAAATAAAGAAAAGTTGCTCATTTTATAGGTTATTAGTTACAAAATATCTACATGGATACGTCTGAAATTACTGGGCCATTGCTATACCAGCTTGTTTTAATATTAATGATGATGGCGATAATATCAATAAAAATTTGAATAAAGAATTTCAGCCATCAGATAGGTATAACCTACAATTGTTGTATGTTAAACTTAATCACACTATGAACAGAATGTCTTGATATTTGCAATTATGACAACATCCAGTGAAAAGTGTTAGAAGTTTGACTCTGGAGAGGGGGTGGGTGGGAGAACAGCCTTATAGCCGTTGCAGGCAATGATTTAAAGATTTCAGGATGAAGAAAGACCTGTCTGGTTTGTTTTCCGTAAACCAGCACAAATCTCGTTAAACAAGGAGTCCTTGTGCTTTAACTTCCAGTGACATAATTTTTGAGACAGATTGTGAGACAGTTTGCTATGGAATGATATTTGAGAACAATCATCCCTCCTTAAAAAATTTATCCTTCATCTAAATTAACCTTCGGAACGACACAGGGCTCCATCAGATGTGTATAAGAGACAGGTCCTTGTGCTTTAACTTCCAGTGACATAATTTTTGAGACAGATTGTGAGACAGTTTGCTATGGAATGATAAGCAATTGTCCTACCTTACTACCGCCTACTTCCTAATCATTTTTAAAGTCCAAATATGTGAATAAACTCAAAATCCCTCCACAGTGATGCTGTTACTTATCCAACTGTGTCAACTTGCTGCGATATGCCAAGATCAGATGCATTTATGTTATAACTAGAACAGCTACCCCAGAAGTACCCACACGGGCATCAAGTGCCTTCTCACACCCCGAATGTTAATGAGCCCAATTATAACCTGGCGTGTCTGAGCCAGGCTCCCAGCATCCTCCATGAAAGGCAACCAGGTGTGAAAGAAAGGGCTGCAAAGCAGAGATTAAGGGCAGCTCAGTTTAAAGTACAGGTAGTTAAATCCTATCTCAGGCTTTGTTTCACTCTCATAAAGCATTCCAGGGGGGTCTTCAGTTAAAGCTCCTCCCTGTTCTTGCTTCACACTCTCCTGAATGCTGGAAAGGTAGGAAGTTAAGACGACCATGGTTCCCAGAGAAGTTTTGAACTGACGTGCAGGTCAGCACGTTCCCGAGTGTGTTCAGAAAACTAGCGTGTGGGAGCTTTTTTGCAGTTTAAAACAACAGCAGCACAACAATTCAATGCCCGTTAGGCTGTGGAATTCTAGTTTAAAGACAAGCATGTCTGCTTTTGTTTTAAACCTTCTTTCCTTTAACGCTTTTCCAGAATTCTTATTCTTTTTCTGGATCTCCATGACCTGGGTTGGACATCTGAGAGAGCAGGTCAACTTTGAAGTAGTTCTCGAAGTTACTGGATCAGTAGCGTCTTTTTTCTTAAGACATTTCACAGACAGGGGGGCTCCGGATGCATTTTGGGGACCACGGCCGTCCTTGTTCAGTGCTCATCCCAGAAGGGAAGTGTCGCGAGGGTAAAGTGCCACCTGTGTGTCTCTGCTGATGTAGGATGTCAGAGACTCAGACCTGACCAAGGGCCATGCCTGTCGGTGCCTCATCCATGGAGAAAGGGTTTGGGAAGCGACTTGATAGAAGTGAGTGAGAGTCTCCCATCCTGCATTCTGAGATATTAATAAGTAGTCCATGGAAAAGGATTTCATGGGCAAGTAAGTTCAGAAGACCTTGTGTGTCCATCCTGAAAGACCAATGGTAAATATCTGCTGAGCGAGGGCCCCAGGAACCCAGCTGACTATTCACCCCAGGATCCCAAGAGCAGCTGGAAAAGCAGCCGTCCCCGAATCCCTCTTTCCTCCTTTTCAGAAAAATCATTTGCTATAATTGGGGAAGTGCTGTTCACTGAAGCTGGCTGTCCCCTCTATAACCATCACATGAAAATTGTTGAGCTGTTCGAGCCTCACAATAGAAGGGAGAGGAAGGAATGGAGCAGGGACGGGTGGCAGTGGGGGAGCAGTGAGAAGGCCACCGCTCACCCCTGGTCTCCTGCGCCAAGCACCGGAGTGGCTTTCTCTTTCAAGGGCTGTGAACCCTCCTCACAGTCCAGTGTGAAGACCCTCAGCCCTTTGCTGTTCCTCTGCCCTGGAGGCCCCAACCCATTTTCAGAGGTGAGTGTACAACCACGCGGGTGAAATAAGTACAGTCACCCAGCGGTTTCAAGCATTAATCACATGCTTATATCTTTATTCATCATGTATCATTCTGATCTTTCTATCAAAGGAAACCTCCTCTACCTGGAGATGTTCTATCAGCTACTGTTTATCCATGCAAGATGCTTTATCCACGTAAGAGAAAAGGCAGCTTTGAGGAGGCGGGTTCACAGTTCAGGCCTTCACTTGTTCAGAGGGGTTTTCTAGGTCCCCTCTGGCCACCTTTGTCAAACGGGCTCCCACCATCTGCCTTCTCCATGGTATTCTGGATCCTGATTGAGAATGTCTGAGAATTGTCAAGGTACAATAACTCATATCCAACTTTCCTATAATATACTAGTAACAATGAAAAACAGGATTTAATTTAGTCCTTGCAAATGTACCCAACTCTTGCTGTGGAAAAACAGCTTTCTTGACTGTGATATATAAAGGTCTCTCTGCTTCCCACAGTTTCACTTAGGTACCACAGTTAAACTTCAAGCATCATCACTGTTTTCATCTCTCAATAAGACTGGCAACTAAAACATAACATTGTAAATCAATTATACTACAATAAAAAATATTTTAAAAAGGAAATGGAATTCTGACAGATGCCAGAACATGGCTGAAACTTGAAGACACGCTAACAGAAATAAGCAAACACAAAAGGACAAATGCTATATAACTCCACTTGTACGAGGTCCCTAAAATAGGCAGAGGCACAAAGACAAGAGTGAAGTAGTGATCGCCGGGGCTGGAGGTGCAGGAGGCGTGGGGACCTTTACTTAGTGGCTGCTGCTGCTGCTGCTAAGTCACTTCAGTCGTGTCCGACTCTGTGCGACCCCATAGACGGCAGCCCACCAGGCTCCTCCGTCCCTGGGATTCTCCAGGCAAGAACTCTGGAGTGGGTTGCCATTACCTTCTCCAATGCATGAAAGAGAAAAGTGAAAGTGAAGTCGCTCAGACGTGTCCGACTCTTCACGACCCCATGGACTACAGCCTACCAGGCTCCTCAGTCCATGCAATTTTCCAGGCAAGAGTGCTGGAGTGGGGTGCCATTGCCTTCTCCATATTTAGTGACTACAGAGTTTAAATTTAAGAAGATGAAAACTCCCGTGGGTGGCAGGTGGTGAAAGTTACACCACAATACAAGTGTGCTCAGGGTCACTGAATCACAAGCTGAAGAATGGTTACAATGGGAGATTCTGTGTTATGTGTGTTTTGCTACAATAAAAATAAAGATGTATATACTTTAGGTGGCATCACATAAAAAGACTGGAAACGGATTGCCCTAAAGAAATTCAAGGAGGTACTTTAGGCATTCCCTCTGCACCGGTCCCCAGTTTGCCTGCAAACCGGCCACTTAGACTTCACGGATAGACAAGCACACAGCAGCTGCTGCTCTCCAAGCCGC
>SJYX01000112.1:593875-621347 GCA_006410675.1 Oreotragus oreotragus
CCTGGACTGCAGCACGCCAGGCCTCCCTGTCCATCACCATCTCCTAGAGCTGTCTCTTATACACATCTCCCGCCCCCCGCCTGCAGCCCAGATCCAGAGTCTTCCCCAGAGTCTCTGCTAAGGACTTGTCATCTTAACAAAGCAGCGTTAGAATCAACACACACATCACTTGTTTTCAGCCAGCTTTCTTGATCAGCGTCATCAGCAGCGCTAGCGATTGCCACACGAAGTGAAGTAAGCCAGACAGAGAAGGCAAAGTTCGTACGATATCACTTACATGTGGAATCAAAAAAACAAGGTATAAAACAGAAACAGACCCACAGGCATGGAAGACAAACTTACAGTTACCAGAAGGAAAAGGAAAGTCGGGAGTCAGGGTGGACGTTACCGCACTGCTGTGTAAATCAGGACATTACCACACTGCTGTGTGAATCAGGATTACCGCACTGCTGCGTGAATTGGGAGTCGGGCTGGACGATACCGCACTGCTGCGTGAATCGGGAGTCTGGGTGGACGTGACCGCACTGCTGCGTGAATCGGGAGTCGGGGTGGACGTGACCGCACTGCTGCGTGAATCGGGAGTCGGGGTGGACGTGACCGCACTGCTGCGTGAATCGGGAGTCGGGGTGGACGTGACCGCACTGCTGCGTGAATCGGGAGTCGGGGTGGACGTGACCGCACTGCTGCGTGAATCGGGAGTCGGGGTGGACGTGACCGCACTGCTGCGTGAATCGGGAGTCGGGGTGGACGTGACCGCACTGCTGCGTGAATCGGGAGTGGGGGTGGACGTGACCGCACTGCTGCGTGAATCGGGAGTCGGGGTGGACGTGACCGCACTGCTGCGTGAATCGGGAGTCGGGGTGGACGTGACCGCACTGCTGCATAAATCAGGAGTCAGGGTGGACATTAACCACACTGCTGTGTAAATCGGGAGTCGGGGTGGACATTACCACACTGCTGTGCACAAAACAGACCGCCGACAAGGACCCACTGCATCCCCCAGGGCACTATGCTAGGTGTTCTGCAATAACCTATGATGGAAAGGAATCTAAAAAAGAGCAGATAACTGGTTTGCTGTGCTGCACCCCTGACACGTGACCTTGTAAATCGACTCTACTTCAACTAAAATAGAAACGGCAGAAGTCTGTTTGTTCACAGGAGGATGAAGTTTGAAAGGAATTACAGGCATTTTATGGAGACTGGACTGAGATGAGGTCCTAAGCCCCGGCGCACAAGCTGGGATGTTTCTTTGAGCCGGTGAGCTTGGCATGCATACTCAGTCATGTCCAACTCTTTGCGACCTCACGGACTGTATGTAGCCTGCCAGGTTCCTCCGTCCATGGAATTTTCCAGGCAAGAATATTGGAGTAGGTTGCCATTTCCTCCTCCAGGGGATCTTCCCAACCCAGGGATCAAACCCGTGTCTCTTGTGTCTCATTCACTAGCAAGCTGATGAACTTATGTCCCTGCAAAGTTTGCCTCTGTGACGCATCCTGAGGAAAGGACCTCAGCGTTTCAGGCTCTGAGTTGAAGACACTTTGCCTGGGGCCACTCCAGGCTCCAGATGTTGCAGTGACACTCAAAGGAGGACAGAGCTGAGGAAGCCCCGATCTGCACTGGAGACCCCAAAAACTCGGCGCCTCCCCGTCCCACCCTGCAGCATCCTCATGGGTTTCTGACATTCAGGGAAGCTTCCGAGCGAAGCGGCCCGAGAGGAGAGAATTTCCCAGCTGCCCTTGCTCCTGATGAGGAATGCTGGGGTGTATCTTCTCTTCCCCTGGGAACCTGCCGCCTTCACATCCCTGCAAACAAAGGCGTCACCAGTGACACTGGCTCCTCCTAAGACAAGAGCGCTTCGGGGGAGAGCAGGACTGTGGCCGCCACTCTCGGACTTCCTTTATTTACTGAGCTCTGAGTTTTGGCAACAGTATTCTTTAGTCCTTGAGGAAGTTATTCACTCTCGCCCTTAGAACAACGCTGTAAGTAGTCGATAATCCATTATTACAGTAAGCCGTTCACTCTCACAGTAATTATCTAATAACCCCTTATAAAAGACCGTGGCTTCCTAATCTGTTTATAATTATCATTTCAATGATCCCACACATTAATGTCTGACCTTCAGCAACTCTGACCTGATCTTAATTAACTCTAATATCAAATCATCGCTACACGAGAAACTAGCCATGACCGAATGAATGAACCCCAGGTACAGTTAATTTCTGGAGCAATTATCTTTCCATGTAGGGAGATTTAAATGATTATCTGCACAATTTCACACAGTTTTATGTAATTCTGTGACATTATAAATTCTGTTTTAAATCATATTTCAAAGGCAGGGCTCCAGAGTCTGGTTTGTCTAGCATTCTCAAACACTTGGCTAAAACATCACACACTACCCCTGTGTAATACAGGCTGCTTTTTGGGTGGTCGTTTTCAATTATCAACAAACAACAAAACACAGCTTGCAACGTGATGCGCAACAGTCAAACAAATAACCATACAGATAGGTAATCTAGGAGGAAACACCATCCAGGTAAAATTGTCAGAGGAAATGGCCCCATTGTGCAGAAATACCGAAAGCAACTGACAATTTAATAGATGTAAAATAGTAGAAAATGTAAAGTGTATGTCAATATACACAGTGTGTTTATGAAGTGGTATAGATTAGAAAACGTTTATCGTCTCAGCAAAGCCTGGAGGAGATGCAGCTAAGGGAAATACCTGCAGCTAGAGCTGAAATTTATTTCAGACCCAGAGATACACGTGGGCACGTCTGAGTCAGTAAACTTCCGACTCCCCCTGCGAAGTTCTCCGTGTTACACCAGCTTCCCAACATTCATGCATTTTCACACTGTCCAGCTGACGCTCAGGGGTAAGCAGTCTTACGGGCAATATTGCAGACATGTTCTGGGTGTAAACAAGGCCTTGGAAAGATGCAGTTGGAAAGGTTAGCTTAGCATCTTCTCTGGGGTTCCCTGCTGGCTCACATGGTAAAGAATCCACCTACAATGCAGGAGACCTGGGTTAGATTCCTGGGTCAGGAAGAAGGGAATGGCAACCCACTCCAGTATTCTTGCCTGGGGAATCCCTGGACAGAGGAGCCTAGAGGGTTCATGGGGTCGCAAAGAGTCAGACATGACTGAGTGACTGACATGTTCACATCAATATTTTCTCTGGTGTCAGAAATTAGGGCTAAATTAATCAAAGGGTAAATTTCAATAAGAATCATCAGCATGTCCTGCTCTTGGCCATGATTTATCAGGCTTGCACATTAAGCCTTCCCCATCAAAGTTCTAATAACACCCAGCTTGTCATCCCAGATACTAAAAGGTTTGTCTCAGGCATCAGCCGCAGCAAACAGTCTGAGGGAGGCGATTGATTCGTGAGTAATTTGGGTGGAGGAAGGTGTCCCAGGAGCTACCCTGCAGGATCACCCATGTGGCCAGGAGGGACATTCACTTCCTGACATAGACTCTGCTTCTCCTCAGAAATACGACTTGAAGAAATGGAAAGAGAAGACTTAACGTTTTACATCAAAGCGCTTAGCAGCGGCAGGATGAGAAGACAGCTTCCTATAAATAACAAATTACTTGAGCAGTCTAAGTTGACCATAAGTTTAAATCAATGTGCCCTGTAGGTCTGTTGAAGTTGATACATGCATCCAAAGAGGAAGGGTGGCTTCACTGAGTACATCTCCAGGTATAAACAGAGTCTTCATCAGTGCTTCTCGGGGAGGGTGGAAGGAAGCCACAGAGACCTCTGATTCATTGTAGCTGGTCCACACTCTCACCCTGGAGACCAGGGCTGGTGGTCCAGGCCCAGGACTCTTCTGAGACCCAGCTAGGTTCAAGCCCAGCAGTGGCCTTGGACAATGGCCCTGGACAATGACCCAACCAGAACCTTCTCCCAAGCTCTACTCTGAGATGTCTGTCACTGTGGCCATGGCATCTACTGTCTTTAAGTTCAAAACATTATAAATGCATAGAGACAGCAGGTATTGCGAGGGAGAAGATCATTGTTGTTCAGCTGCAGAGTTGCGTCCAGCTCTTCGTGGCCCCCTGGACTGCAGCACGCCAGGCCTCCCTGTCCATCACCATCTCCTAGAGATTGCTCAACTGTGTCTGTTGGGTCGGCGATGCCACCCAACCATCTCATCCTCTGTTACGCCCTTCTCCCGCCCGCAATCTTTCCCAGCACCAGTGGAAGTCATTGAAAAGTGTCAAATCTTTAAATGGTTCTCGTTCTGTGCACCTGTCAGTTCCAAACCAGGCTTAGAATGACCGTGTCCCCAGTGTATGGAACTGTGCTCTGTATCAACACAAAGCTCCCTGCCTTCTCTCCCTCCTTGTCCTCTGGAAACCATCTCAGCGTCTCGGTGTCTGAGCCTCTTTTCTGTGCTGAGCTGAAAGTTCCAGGGCCTTTACACCAGTTGTCGCTCTCCTTCAAAGAAAACCTGTGGGCCTACACTCTCTTTCTCAGTCACTGATGCTCCTAAAGGTGACTACACAGCTATCCGCAGGATGTGACATGGGGTTTTATTAATTTAACTATTCAAGGAAAGCTTCTGTGATGGTGAAGATGGCCACTTCCGAACACAGACCCTGGTCCCAAGCACTGACCTTCCAAAAGCCCGGGAGGGAATCGCAACGGCTCCTCCCCCTGGAGAGGGACCTGTGCTGCCACGCCCACGCCACATCCGGGTCTGGGGACAAACGGGGGCAGGTTTACTCCGGGTGCGGCCCCTGAGCTCCTGTCCTGGCTGGTCCGGGACAAATCCACCATCACCACAGCAGCATCGCCATGTGCCCTCAAGGCTGCTTCCTTCGGGGGGCTTTAGCCCCAAGGACGTGGGTGATGCACAGGACAGGCTGTGTTCCTTGTCTAGTACAGAGTAAGACAGGGAATGTCAACTGCATGGAGGGCCTGGGCGCACGGGACGACTCCTGCTGAAGGCGTGTGGACAGCAGCAGCACCTCTGGCCCCTCTGGCCAGCCGGGGGCCACGCGATAAGAAGACCCTCCTGCCACAGGTCACAGCCGGGACTCCTTGCCCTGGCCACCCTGCCCCGGGCAGTGGTCAGGGGCCCTGGGCATGTGAGGACCCACATGTGCAGCCGGGAGCCCTCCTGATGCTCGGGGGCTTTCCTGGTCCATGCTAATCTGATGTGGCTTCTGCTTTCATCTATTTGTTCACGTTTTTATTTTTGCATCCCTGAATTTGCAAATTTAAGCAGGGCTCAGTACCCCTTCTGGAAAAATAAATCTTTTTAGTAAAACCAACAGCATTAAAGTCTCCAACAGTGATTGTAAAACTATCTTTTTCTTTTTTCTTTAGTTTTGTTATTCCTGAAAGTTGGGGCTATATTATTGGGTATATACTAATAAAACTAGTAAGACAAAAAAATCAGCAAGGGTTGAGATGGCTCGAATAATTGGATGGGTTTCCCTAGTGGCTCAGACGGTAAAGAATCCGCCTGCAGTGCAGGAGACCTGGGTTCCATCCCTGGGTCAGGAAGATCCCCTAGGGAAGGGAATGGCCACCCACTCCAGTATTCTTGCCTAGAGAATCCCATGGACAGAGGAGCAGGGCAGGTTACAGTCTATGGGGTCATAAAGAGTCAGACATGACTAAGCAGCTAACCTTTTAACTCTTAGATGATCTGAATGGTTAGATGATTTACAAAATTGGTAGAATAAGCTTACTAAACTCAAGAACAGCAGGATACACATGCTTTGCAAATGCACACAAAATAGTTACCACTTTATAGAACTGAGATAATTTAAAGCACATATTCTTACCATGGTAGAAATAAGCTACAGATTAGCTTAAAAGATAAATAGGAAGTCTCCAAATGTTTGAAAAATGAACCACACATTTCTGAATATCCCTCAAGTCAAGAAAGTTAAAAGAGGAACTAGAATTTTTTTTCTTCTTTAGTCACTAAGTCATGTCTGCCTCTTTGTGACCCCATGGACTGTAGCCCGCCAGGCTCCTCTGTCCACGGGATTCTCCAGGCAAGAACACTGGGGTGGGTTGCCATACCCTCCTCCAGGGGGTTTTACCGACCCAGGGATCAAACTCGGGTCTCATATCTCCCACACTGACAGACAGATTCTTTATTACTGAGACACCTGAGAAGCCCATACCCCTCCTTAGATCATACTTAATCTCCAAATCAGGACAGCAACAAAGCCATTCTTCCAGCTAACACGATGCACCTGTGCCAGGTGAAGGGACAGTGAGGCTTTAGTCACTCAGTCGTGTCCGATTCTTGGCGACCCCTTGCGCTGTAGCCTGAGTAGCCTGCCAGGCTCCTCTGTCCATGGCTTCCTCCAGGCGAGAATACTAGAGTGGGTTTTCATTTCCTGCTCCCGGGGGTCTTCCCAACCCAGGGATGATCAAATCCATGTCTCCCACATTGCAGGTGGGTTCTTTATCACTGAGCCACCAGGGAAATGCCATGAAATATTTTTAAGTATATAAGTAAACATAATCTTGAAGAATACAGCTAAAGCTGTAAGTAAAAATTCAGAGCCTTAACTGTCCATGTAAGATACTCGGAAATTAATGATATGCATCTAGATTACGAAGCCTGTATTGCTAGTTTGTAAGTTAAGCTCGGCTTAACTTTTGAAGAAACTGCCAAACTTAAGAAAAAAATTGGAACTGGAAATTTTGCATTTCCATCAGAGATGCATGAAGGTTCCAGTTTCTCCACCTCTTTCAATGTTCAACGACGTCAGTCTCCTGGCTATGTTCATTTCAGTGGAAGAGCAGTGCCGTGTGTGTTTTTAAATTGTGGTTTTAACTTGAACTTTTTAAATGACTTATGATAGTAAACATCTCATGTGCTTACTACTTATCTGTTCATCTCTTTTGATAAAATTACTTTTTATATCCTTTGCCTTTTTTATTGAGATATTTTCTTACAGAGTTTCAAGAATTTTTAAAAAATATATTCTGAATAAAAGTTCTTTATCGGATATTACAATGCTTCTTGCCTGTGGCTTGTCTTTTCAACTATTGATGCTAATGGTATCATTTGAAATCAGTAATGTCTTTTATCCTTACTAAACTCTAACTTACCTGTTTTCTTTCTTCTACGTGTTTAACTTTTGCTGTCATAATAAGATCTCTTCCTCCAACGAAAGGTCATAAGAATTGCTTTCTCTGTCATCTTCTGAAGTTTTATAATTTAATGATCTTTGTTTTCTGAATGTTGAGCTTTAAGCCAACTTTTTCACTCTCCACTTTCACTTTCATCAAGAGGCTTTTTAGTTCCTCTTCACTTTCTGCCATAAGGGTGGTGTCATCTGCATATCTGAGGTTATTGTTAAGCATCCTTATTACATATATATTTACATAAACATTTCCCAGCTTACAGTGATCAGTTTTTTATAGGTTAAAAAATTGTGTGTGTGTGTGTGTATTTAGCCTAGCTGTGGCTTTAATATACCTATTCTTAATTGTAGGTTATGGCATTTCACTGCAATAATACCAAAATTATTAATATTACCCATCTTTCAAAGAGTTAAACTCGGGAATTGTTTTTATCTTCTTAAAATGTGTTGTTTATTTGACACTTTTCCCTAGGGCAATCTGCTCCATCCATGCTAGAGATTTTCTTTTTAAATTTATTTATTTTTAATTGAAGGATAATTGCTTTACAGTATTGTGTGGGTTTCTGCCATACATCAACATGAATCAGCCACAGATACACATATGTCCCCTCTTTCTTGAACCTCCCTACCACCTCCCACCCCATCCCAGCCCTCTAGGTTCATGCTAGAGATTTTCTATTCCATATAGTCTTTTTCTATAATTTCTCTTATCTCTCCAGAATATTTATGTTTCTGCTACTTTCATATCAACAACAGTCATATCCCTAAGAAAGCTGGCAAACTTTTTAATCTCTTGAGCCATCCATAACTAACTACAAACTTGAGACATGTATCACTGAATTTTCCCCTTTACTTCTTTTTTTTCCCCCACTTTTCTTCCTCAAACAAGTTTTCACTTCTGCTTGATGCAACTTTTATTTTTGATTTCTCCATCCCGATTGTTTAAGTATCTCCATTTCACAGACAGCCCCTGTATGTACCCTCTTACTCTATGTGGGTACTTTTTGCTACTGTTACTCCTGAAATAATTTGTACAACTCTGCAAACAAGGGGAATGCTGTTGCTGAGGATAACAAATTACAGAGGCAGTTACCGAGTGATTCTGAGAAAAACATTTATAGACAGCTGTTGCTTCTTGGCTTCTCCCTTGCCAGCCATTTCGGGAGCAACATCATTAAAGCTAAACAAATTCCTATTGTGTGAAGATGAAGCATGGCCACAGATTTTATTTTTAGGAACGACAGTGTTGTGGGAAATTCCTTGTATTCTTCTAAACTTAAAGCAGATTTTAAAGGCAAAATTTCCCACTTGCTCTTTGTGAGCACATTATTGTTCAAAGCACTTTTTGGGTCAACATAGCTCAATCTAGTTGCATGCGATGGAAGAGAAGCTTTGGCTGCCTTCCCCCTTCTTCAATATTTTTCTTTCTCATTCTGAACTAATCATTTTATATCTGTAAGCCGGTTCTGCATTTTTCCTCTCAGGTTNCCACTTGCTCTTTGTGAGCACATTATTGTTCAAAGCACTTTTTGGGTCAACATAGCTCAATCTAGTTGCATGCGATGGAAGAGAAGCTTTGGCTGCCTTCCCCCTTCTTCAATATTTTTCTTTCTCATTCTGAACTAATCATTTTATATCTGTAAGCCGGTTCTGCATTTTTCCTCTCAGGTTATTTGTTCAGTTTCCATTTGTATTTAAAATACAATGAAAGAGAAAGTAGATATATTGAAAAAGCACAGAATAACACCAAAATAACATGAATTTATGTGTGGAAAATCTGGGTGGAAAGAGACACGACTGGAGACTGAAAGCCAAGGGCCTGCCTTCTGAGGCTGTGACCCGCCTTGCACCCTTACTTTATGGTATTCATCAGTGCACTGAACTACATAACATTTTCACATTTATAAAAGTCTATTACATACCTTCTGGAGCAATCTATAAGATAGATTTTGTAAGTGAAGTATTGCTTAATCCATGAACTCTGTCTCCACTCCCTCACCCCACCCCATGCTTACACATCTTATATTTACAGAGGTAACTTCAAATATTTTCCTCTAAGCACTGTTTGCTTCATCCCACAAATTTCCATATGTTATATTTTCATTATCATTCTGGTCAAACATTTAAAAAATTTCCCTTGTAATTTCTTCTTTAACCCAATAATTATTTAGGAATGTGTTGTTTAACAGATACTTGGGTATTCTTTAGATACTTTATTATTAATTTATAATTTAATTCCATGTGGTCAGAGAATATACCTTGTATGATTTCGATTTTTTTAGATGCATGGAGATGTGTTTTATGGCCCAGCACATGGTCTGTCTTGGTGAATAAACCTTGTTCTCTTAAAAATAATGTATATAATTAGTTGTTGGATGTAGTGTTTTATAAAATGTGAACTTTGATTAAGGCTGATAGTGTTCAAACACTGTATATTCTTGATAATTTGTTTGTTTAGTTCCTTCAGTTCCTGGAAAATCTTGATAGATCCTTCACTATGATTGTGGCATTGTCTATTTTTCTGTTTATTTTTGCTTCATGTATTAAAAAAAANGGGATCAAACCCGTGTCTCTTGTGTCTCATTCACTAGCAAGCTGATGAACTTATGTCCCTGCAAAGTTTGCCTCTGTGACGCATCCTGAGGAAAGGACCTCAGCGTTTCAGGCTCTGAGTTGAAGACACTTTGCCTGGGGCCACTCCAGGCTCCAGATGTTGCAGTGACACTCAAAGGAGGACAGAGCTGAGGAAGCCCCGCTCTGCACTGGAGACCCCAAAAACTCGGCTCCTCCCCATCCCACCCTGCAGCATCCTCATGGGTTTCTGACATTCAGGGAAGCTTCCGAGCGAAGCGGCCCGAGAGGAGAGAATTTCCCAGCTGCCCTTGCTCCTGATGAGGAATGCTGGGGTGTATCTTCTCTTCCCCTGGGAACCTGCCGCCTTCACATCCCTGCAAACAAAGGCGTCACCAGTGACACTGGCTCCTCCTAAGACAAGAGCGCTTCGGGGGAGAGCAGGACTGTGGCCGCCACTCTCGGACTTCCTTTATTTACTGAGCTCTGAGTTTTGGCAACAGTATTCTTTAGTCCTTGAGGAAGTTATTCACTCTCGCCCTTAGAACAACGCTGTAAGTAGTCGATAATCCATTATTACAGTAAGCCGTTCACTCTCACAGTAATTATCTAATAACCCCTTATAAAAGACCGTGGCTTCCTAATCTGTTTATAATTATCATTTCAATGATCCCACACATTAATGTCTGACCTTCAGCAACTCTGACCTGATCTTAATTAACTCTAATATCAAATCATCGCTACACGAGAAACTAGCCATGACCGAATGAATGAACCCCAGGTACAGTTAATTTCTGGAGCAATTATCTTTCCATGTAGGGAGATTTAAATGATTATCTGCACAATTTCACACAGTTTTATGTAATTCTGTGACATTATAAATTCTGTTTTAAATCATATTTCAAAGGCAGGGCTCCAGAGTCTGGTTTGTCTAGCATTCTCAAACACTTGGCTAAAACATCACACACTACCCCTGTGTAATACAGGCTGCTTTTTGGGTGGTCGTTTTCAATTATCAACAAACAACAAAACACAGCTTGCAACGTGATGCGCAACAGTCAAACAAATAACCATACAGATAGGTAATCTAGGAGGAAACACCATCCAGGTAAAATTGTCAGAGGAAATGGCCCCATTGTGCAGAAATACCGAAAGCAACTGACAATTTAATAGATGTAAAATAGTAGAAAATGTAAAGTGTATGTCAATATACACAGTGTGTTTATGAAGTGGTATAGATTAGAAAACGTTTATCGTCTCAGCAAAGCCTGGAGGAGATGCAGCTAAGGGAAATACCTGCAGCTAGAGCTGAAATTTATTTCAAACCCAGAGATACACGTGGGCACGTCTGAGTCAGTAAACTTCCGACTCCCCCTGCGAAGTTCTCCGTGTTACACCAGCTTCCCAACATTCATGCATTTTCACACTGTCCAGCTGACGCTCAGGGGTAAGCAGGCTTACGGGCAATATTGCAGACATGTTCTGGGTGTAAACAAGGCCTTGGAAAGATGCAGTTGGAAAGGTTAGCTTAGCATCTTCTCTGGGGTTCCCTGCTGGCTCACATGGTAAAGAATCCACCTACAATGCAGGAGACCTGGGTTAGATTCCTGGGTCAGGAAGAAGGGAATGGCAACCCACTCCAGTATTCTTGCCTGGGGAATCCCTGGACAGAGGAGCCTAGAGGGTTCATGGGGTCGCAAAGAGTCAGACATGACTGAGTGACTGACATGTTCACATCAATATTTTCTCTGGTGTCAGAAATTAGGGCTAAATTAATCAAAGGGTAAATTTCAATAAGAATCATCAGCATGTCCTGCTCTTGGCCATGATTTATCAGGCTTGCACATTAAGCCTTCCCCATCAAAGTTCTAATAACACCCAGCTTGTCATCCCAGATACTAAAAGGTTTGTCTCAGGCATCAGCCGCAGCAAACAGTCTGAGGGAGGCGATTGATTCGTGAGTAATTTGGGTGGAGGAAGGTGTCCCAGGAGCTACCCTGCAGGATCACCCATGTGGCCAGGAGGGACATTCACTTCCTGACATAGACTCTGCTCCTCCTCAGAAATACGACTTGAAGAAATGGAAAGAGAAGACTTAACGTTTTACATCAAAGCGCTTAGCAGCGGCAGGATGAGAAGACAGCTTCCTATAAATAACAAATTACTTGAGCAGTCTAAGTTGACCATAAGTTTAAATCAATGTGCCCTGTAGGTCTGTTGAAGTTGATACATGCATCCAAAGAGGAAGGGTGGCTTCACTGAGTACATCTCCAGGTATAAACAGAGTCTTCATCAGTGCTTCTCGGGGAGGGTGGAAGGAAGCCACAGAGACCTCTGATTCATTGTAGCTGGTCCACACTCTCACCCTGGAGACCAGGGCTGGTGGTCCAGGCCCAGGACTCTTCTGAGACCCAGCTAGGTTCAAGCCCAGCAGTGGCCTTGGACAATGGCCCTGGACAATGACCCAACCAGAACCTTCTCCCAAGCTCTACTCTGAGATCTCTGTCACTGTGGCCATGGCATCTACTGTCTTTAAGTTCAAAACATTATAAATGCATAGAGACAGCAGGTATTGCGAGGGAGAAGATCATTGTTGTTCAGCTGCAGAGTTGCGTCCAGCTCTTCGTGGCCCCCTGGACTGCAGCACGCCAGGCCTCCCTGTCCATCACCATCTCCTAGAGATTGCTCAACTGTGTCTGTTGGGTCGGCGATGCCACCCAACCATCTCATCCTCTGTTACGCCCTTCTCCCGCCCGCAATCTTTCCCAGCACCAGTGGAAGTCATTGAAAAGTGTCAAATCTTTAAATGGTTCTCGTTCTGTGCACCTGTCAGTTCCAAACCAGGCTTAGAATGACCGTGTCCCCAGTGTATGGAACTGTGCTCTGTATCAACACAAAGCTCCCTGCCTTCTCTCCCTCCTCGTCCTCTGGAAACCATCTCAGCGTCTCGGTGTCTGAGCCTCTTTTCTGTGCTGAGCTGAAAGTTCCAGGGCCTTTACACCAGTTGTCGCTCTCCTTCAAAGAAAACCTGTGGGCCTACACTCTCTTTCTCAGTCACTGATGCTCCTAAAGGTGACTACACAGCTATCCGCAGGATGTGACATGGGGTTTTATTAATTTAACTATTCAAGGAAAGCTTCTGTGATGGTGAAGATGGCCACTTCCGAACACAGACCCTGGTCCCAAGCACTGACCTTCCAAAAGCCCGGGAGGGAATCGCGACGGCTCCTGGCCCTGGAGAGGGACCTGTGCTGCCACGCCCACGCCACATCCGGGTCTGGGGACAAACGGGGGCAGGTTTACTCCGGGTGCGGCCCCTGAGCTCCTGTCCTGGCTGGTCCGGGACAAATCCGCCATCACCACAGCAGCATCGCCATGTGCCCTCAAGGCTGCTTCCTTCGGGGGGCTTTAGCCCCAAGGACGTGGGTGATGCACAGGACAGGCTGTGTTCCTTGTCTAGTACAGAGTAAGACAGGGAATGTCAACTGCATGGAGGGCCTGGGCGCACGGGACGACTCCTGCTGAAGGCGTGTGGACAGCAGCAGCACCTCTGGCCCCTCTGGCCAGCCGGGGGCCACGCGATAAGAAGACCCTCCTGCCACAGGTCACAGCCGGGACTCCTTGCCCTGGCCACCCTGCCCCGGGCAGTGGTCAGGGGCCCTGGGCATGTGAGGACCCACATGTGCAGCCGGGAGCCCTCCTGATGCTCGGGGGCTTTCCTGGTCCATGCTAATCTGATGTGGCTTCTGCTTTCATCTATTTGTTCACGTTTTTATTTTTGCATCCCTGAATTTGCAAATTTAAGCAGGGCTCAGTACCCCTTCTGGAAAAATAAATCTTTTTAGTAAAACCAACAGCATTAAAGTCTCCAACAGTGATTGTAAAACTATCTTTTTCTTTTTTTCTTTAGTTTTGTTATTCCTGAAAGTTGGGGCTATATTATTGGGTATATACTAATAAAACTAGTAAGACAAAAAAATCAGCAAGGGTTGAGATGGCTCGAATAATTGGATGGGTTTCCCTAGTGGCTCAGACGATAAAGAATCCGCCTGCAGTGCAGGAGACCTGGGTTCCATCCCTGGGTCAGGAAGATCCCCTAGAGAAGGGAATGGCCACCCACTCCAGTATTCTTGCCTAGAGAATCCCATGGACGGAGGAGCAGGGCAGGTTACAGTCTATGAGGTCATAAAGAGTCAGACATGGCTAAGCAGCTAACCTTTTAACTCTTAGATGATCTGAATGGTTAGATGATTTACAAAATTGATAGAATAAGCTTACTAAACTCAAGAACAGCAGGATACACATGCTTTGCAAATGCACACAAAATAGTTACCACTTTATAGAACTGAGATAATTTAAAGCACATATTCTTACCATGGTAGAAATAAGCTACAGATTAGCTTAAAAGATAAATAGGAAGTCTCCAAATGTTTGAAAAATGAACCACACATTTCTGAATATCCCTCAAGTCAAGAAAGTTAAAAGAGGAACTAGAATTTTTTTTCTTCTTTAGTCACTAAGTCATGTCTGACTCTTTGTGACCCCATGGACTGTAGCCCGCCAGGCTCCTCTGTCCACGGGATTCTCCAGGCAAGAACACTGGGGTGGGTTGCCATACCCTCCTCCAGGGGGTTTTACCGACCCAGGGATCAAACTCGGGTCTCATATCTCCCACACTGACAGACAGATTCTTTATTACTGAGACACCTGAGAAGCCCATACCCCTCCTTAGATCATACTTAATCTCCAAATCAGGACAGCAACAAAGCCATTCTTCCAGCTAACATGATGCACCTGTGCCAGGTGAAGGGACAGTGAGGCTTTAGTCACTCAGTCGTGTCCGATTCTTGGCGACCCCTTGCGCTGTAGCCTGAGTAGCCTGCCAGGCTCCTCTGTCCATGGCTTCCTCCAGGCGAGAATACTAGAGTGGGTTTTCATTTCCTGCTCCCGGGGGTCTTCCCAACCCAGGGATGATCAAATCCATGTCTCCCACATTGCAGGTAGGTTCTTTATCACTGAGCCACCAGGGAAATGCCATGAAATATTTTTAAGTATATAAGTAAACATAATCTTGAAGAATACAGCTAAAGCTGTAAGTAAAAATTCAGAGCCTTAACTGTCCATGTAAGATACTCGGAAATTAATGATATGCATCTAGATTACGAAGCCTGTATTGCTAGTTTGTAAGTTAAGCTCGGCTTAACTTTTGAAGAAACTGCCAAACTTAAGAAAAAAATTGGAACTGGAAATTTTGCATTTCCATCAGAGATGCATGAAGGTTCCAGTTTCTCCACCTCTTTCAATGTTCAACGACGTCAGTCTCCTGGCTATGTTCATTTCAGTGGAAGAGCAGTGACGTGTGTGTTTTTAAATTGTGGTTTTAACTTGAACTTTTTAAATGACTTATGATAGTAAACATCTCATGTGCTTACTACTTATCTGTTCATCTCTTTTGATAAAATTACTTTTTATATCCTTTGCCTTTTTTATTGAAATATTTTCTTACAGAGTTTCAAGAATTTTTAAAAAATATATTCTGAATAAAAGTTCTTTATCGGATATTACAATGTTTCTTGCCTGTGGCTTGTCTTTTCAACTATTGATGCTAATGGTATCATTTGAAATCAGTAATGTCTTTTATCCTTACTAAACTCTAACTTACCTGTTTTCTTTCTTCTACGTGTTTAACTTTTGCTGTCATAATAAGATCTCTTCCTCCAACGAAAGGTCATAAGAATTGCTTTCTCTGTCATCTTCTGAAGTTTTATAATTTGAGGCAGGCGTTCAGATCTAGGTGCATTCTGAGTCCGTTTTTATGCATGGTGTGAGTTAGGGCTCTAAGTCCTCAGCTTTGTCTTGCGTTAGGCTTCTAGTTTATTTATTTATTTATTTTTTGCTGTTAATTTCCAGTTGTAAGTGTACTGAATTGCTCTGGTTTGTTTTTTGAAAGTCTATTGACCATATACAAAGTTTATTTCTGACTTCTCTATTCCATTCTGTTGATCTCTAATTGTCTTGATTACTACAACTTTCTAGTCAGTTTTCCAATCAGATGGTCTATTCCTCCAAGTTTTGTCTTTATTTTCAAAATTTTGGGCAACTCCTTGAGCTTCCACATAAAACCTGCAACAAGATTATCAGTCAATGTTTACGTAGAGAAACATCCTGCTATTTTGATAGGGATTGTGTTGAATCTCTAGATAGATTTGAAGAAAACTGACATCTTAATACTGGCTATTCTCCTAGGTAGACAGGGAATATCTCTCTCTCTGTTTATTTTTGTTTTGTTTTCTTTGTTATTGGAATATAACTGTGTTGTAACGCTGCGTTGGTTTCTGCTATATAAAAATGTGAACCAGCTACATGCATACATGTATCTCCTTCCTCTGGGACCACCGTCCCGCCCCAGCCCCACCCCCCCTTCCCAGGTCGTCCATGAGCCCCAGGCTGGGGCCCCTGCGCAGTGCGACAGCCTCACTCAGGGTGCACCTGCTCTGCACACAGGGGTGTGTACATGTCACTGCTGCTCTCAGCTCGCCCCTTCTCCTTCCCCTGCTATGTCCACACGTCTGTACTCTGTATTTCTATTTCTGCCCTGCAGATAGGTTCGTTAGTACCGTTTTTCTAGGTTCCACACATGCATTCGTATATGATGTTTGCTTTTCTCTTTCTGGCTTACCTCTCTCCTTTGTCCTCTTTGAATTTTCTCACAATGTTTTGTGGTTGTCAGCGTATCAGCTTTCATTTCTTGCGTTACGTTATTGCCAAACAATATACTGCTTTCCTTGCCATGGTGATAGGAATTGTTCCCTAAATTTAGTTTTCAGTTTTTATGTTGCTAATACACCGATTGGGGGCAGGAGGAGAAGGGGACGACCAAGGATGAGATGGCTGGATGGCATCACGGACTCGATGGACGTGAGTCTGAGTGAACTCCGGGAGATGGTGATGGACAGGGAGGCCTGGCATGCTGCGATTCATGGGGTCGCAGAGAGTCAGACACGACTGAGCGCCTGAGCTGAACTGAATACACCGAAACAGTGAACGTGTATCTTGAGGTCTTTTACGATGGGTTTGACTGGGTGTGTGCCCCTTCAGATTGTCTGTATACTGGATCACGTCATCCGTGAACACACAGAGTTGCATTTCTCCCTTTTCAGTGAGCATGTTTTTCGAAAATGGTAGTAAATCTCCAGCTCAGTATGGAGCAGAAGCAATGAAAGTGGGCATCCTTGCCTTTTCCATGATCTCAAAGAAAAACATTCCTGTGTCAATGGGATTGTGGTATAGGTGTTGAGACCTCAGACGTGCAGAGGAGAAAAAGACCTTAATTCTCAGTAAGCATGGGTGGTCAAGTTTCTCTGCAGTCAGAATGCTGTTTGTACATATGACTGTGGAATCTGATATACTAATACAGACAAGATTGAATGAGCCTGGTGCTAAGGTCCATCCTTGCCTCCATTGACAACATCCTGCCCCTGCTAAGTCATGTAGCCCATTATGTCTTTTTCAAATTCTGACTACTAAATGCATCTTTGACTTTGATTATCTGAGAAAGTATATCCCAGTTGCTATTCTTTCATGTGCTCTCCATATTTAAATAAACGTTTCTGTTAAAGTTCCAGTTTGGAAGGCCAAGAAATAGTGTCATGTGATTTTCTGTGACATAATAGAATTAGCTTCATTTTCAGAAAAGCTAAAAATCCGTTGCAAGGCTATGACACCTGGACCAGCCGGAGAGAAGTAGTGAACTAGGGCCCTCACTGTATAGTGAGCCACATAGCGGATGATGCAGTTGGTTTTCTGACGTTGAATTGTGCAGACTGGCTGCCTACACCACCCCGATTCATGCCATACTACAAATAGCTAGTATTACCTCCAAAGCGGTGCAGTTTGAAGTGAACTGGGATTTATCTCTTCTATTAACTCTGTAGATGCACTTGCAAATGTTCCCAGATATCTACCAGTACATCACTAATCAGGAGAAAAATCTGATCTCATAGCACCTAATCTGGAATAATTTAAGAAGCTTCTTTGGAACATTTGGCACTAAATTCTATTTTCAGGACTCCTTTTTAGAGGTATCCCTTCGGTCAAGCTGTCCAAATCGCCCCAGTCTCTGAATCTGGCTACTGGCTGCGTGTTTTCCGTGACGGGAGTGCACCTTCAGAGCCGCTGTGAGGCTCTCCACGCCCTCTTCTCACGGCTGTGAGCTCTTGAGAACACGGGGTTAGATGTAGCTCAGGTCAGTCTGGGTCCCTGAGAACCTGCAATAAGCTCACTCACACTGGGGCAGGGGCTTGAGCGAGAACACACCGTCCTCGCTGATGTAATGAGCCTTTGAGGCTGCTTGCTACTGCAGCTTGTCTAGTGGAGTCCTGTTCCCCAGGGTTCCCAGCACAGTAAACTCGGAAGAGAGACCCTCTTCCATTCTTAAACGTGCTCTGGTTTGGGGATGATCATTCCAAGCATGACTAAGTCCATCATGAAAAAACAACTTCCTAATACAGAGAATGAAGGAAAAATGCTCCATCAATCAAAATAAGGCAGAAGAGAAGAGAAAGGCAATTTACAAAAGGAAGAAAATATTCAAAAATAATAGACAATCATTATTCATGAGTTTAATAAATGTCATCAAATATAATTACTAAAAACCAGACTAAGTGGTCTAATTAAAATTCTAAGATTATCAAACTGAATAAAGGAAAAATTAAAAATATAAGCCTTTTTAAAAGACAATTAAAAACACAGAAACACAAACGTAGGAAAAGAAATAAGATATATCAGAAAAAATATGAACCAAAATGTTAATTAAAACCTGCAGAGAGGATCCTGACACGATACAGGATACAGTCCCTGGGGCCACCAAGAGTCAGACACAACTGAGCAATTGAGCAAAGTCCAGTTATTAAGATAGAAGGTGCACAGACATGAAGGGAATTGCTACATATGGATGGAAGAGACACTCAGAAAAATGACTCCACAAATCTAAACTTGCATGAACTCAGTAATACTGACTTAAAAGATGTAAGGCAAAGATTAATTTAATTACAAAGAGAAATTTATAACCATAATACTTTTAACACGGATTTTACAATTCATAGAATAGGCAGATTTTAAAAATCAATCAGAATCAGAATATTCAAACAGCACAAATAATAATCCTGAAATCTACCTTCAAGAACAAGAGAATGTAAATCATTTTCCAGCACACATATAACGCCAGACAAGTAACTCAAGATCCAACATTAAGGTCATTTGGCCACATATTGAGCCTTCGTGCAATTCTTAACAAACTCCCAAAGACTACATTACAAAGGAAACATTTGCTAATCACCATGAAATTAACATTTGTAAAAACATAAATTTGTATAGAAATATATACATATTACCCTACATATTTGAAACTTAACAGAAATATTTCTAAATAATTCACGTGGTCAGAACAGAAACTGCTATGGAATTTAGAAAACAATGAAAGCTGAATAATAGTAACATCCATCATTTATATAACACTTCCCGGTAGCTTAGATGGTAAAGAGGCTGCCTGCAGTGCGAGAGACTCAGGTGAGACTCAGGTTTGATCCTGGATCAGGAAGATCCCCTGGAGAAGGAAATGGCAACCCACTCCAGTATTCTTGTCTGGAAAATCCCATGGACGGAGGAGCCTGGTCAGCTACAGTCCACGGGGTCGCAAAGAGTCGGACACGACTGAGTGGCTTCTCTCTTCTCTTTCCTTCTTTAGGAAGTCATTGCTCACCTTCAAGTCTTCTAACAGTATATATAACACTTCCTACGTGCAAGCAGTGTTCTAAGATCTGTACGCATATTAAATTATTCATTTTTAATGATAATCAAATGAAGAAGGTACTAATTAAGTTCCTTTTACTGAGACTATGTTAAAGAATTTGTTTGAAAATCAAAAATACGTATATTGGAAGAGATAATAAGAGTACATATAAATAAATACATGGCATCCATTAAAAAGTTGAGAAGATGTACAGAAATAAACCCTAAAAGAAGTGAAATTAGTAAATAAATACCATCTCACAGAAAAATTTTGCATGATTGGAACAGTAAATTATGAAACGGTCCATAAAAAAATGATTTCAGTGTTACACAGACACAGAGTAGGATAAAAACAAAGATGATGACAACAACATAAAAAAGACAAAGCCTTCTCAGCTCACTCTACACAACAGTATAGCCATGATACCCAGCCTAGCAGTGGTAGCACCAGAGAGGAAAACTATAGACGAATCTCATTCCTAAACGTAGATGTAGAAATCATAGCGAATCATTAAGAGACTACATACAGGAATTGTGAAAAACCACAGTACATTATGCCAAGTGGTTTATCCCAGGAATAAGTTTGCTTAACATTAAAAGAAAAGATAATGCAATTCATGAAAAAGAAATCACCTCAACAGATGTCAGAAAATGGGAGGAGACAGGCATTTGAGGGAGAATGCCGCTGCTGCTGCTGCTAAGTCGCTTCAGTCGTGTCCGACTCTATGTGGCCCCCTAGACGGCAGCCCACCAGGCTCCCCCGTCCCTGGGACTCTCCAGGCAGGAACACTGGAGTGGGTTGCCATTTCCTTCTCCAATGCAGGAAAGTGAAAAGTGAAAGGGAAGTCGCTCAGTCGTGTCTGGCTCTCAGTGACCCCATGGACTGCAGCCCACCAGGCTCCTCCGTCCATGGGATGCTCCAGGCGAGAGCACTGGAGTGGGGTGCCACTGCCTTCTCCTTGACGGAATAGATACCTGCATACGTACTGCTGAATTCCTATGCTGTTCACTTAAAATTATCACAACATGTTACTTGACTACACCCCAATACAAAATAAAATGTTAAAAAAAAGAAAATGCTCTAAAGAGAAATTCAACATCATTCTATTATACATGGTACATAATAAATATAATTATGATAAAGCAAACATGTTATATACATCATAACATAACATAACATCATAACGATATATAACATAATATGTTTATATTATAGCATAATATATGTGTGTCGTATAATATAGAAATATAATATTATGTGTGTGATGCTGCATAATATATAACATAAATGCTTTAAATATAATAAAGGCATGATAAAAACAATGTACGTATATAGAAGGGACAGGCTTCCCAGGTGGCAACCCATTCCAGTATTCCTGCCTGAAAACTCCGTGGACGGGGACCCTGGTGGGCTGCAATCCATGGGCTCAGAAAGAGTTAGACATGAGTCAGTAGCTGAGACCTCTTCTTATGTTAACACTTTAGGTATTAAGGTGTTATTGTTTGTCATACCAACTGCTTTGCCAATTTACTGTCATCTGTTAACACTGATTATAATGTTATTTTTCTATGAATTTTTGACAACTTTTAGATAGTAAAATCAAACTTGTTAACTGTTTTTATTTTTGGCATAATGTTTAATAATAAATATTCAACCAAAGATAAAATGTATATTTATATTGCCTTGCAAGATAGTACTTTCTCTTTTTTTAATTAAAATTTTTAAACATTTATTTTAAAATCAATGTAGTAGCAACCAATATTCATCTTTTTTTCACATTTTTAGGCAGTCTTTTAAATACAATCTTTTAACAATCCTTTCCTTCCATACCAATGTATAATTTCAAAACTATCACACCCTAAATCCTCTATACTAGCTTTGAATTTTTCATTCTGTTCTATTGACATTTCTGCCAGTCTTTGTGCTAATATACACTATTTTGATTATTTTAACTTTTTATTATATTTTTTGTCTGTTATTGCAAATTCTTCCTCATTAGGCTTCTCTTCAAAAACACTCCTAGTAATTCTCAAGTATGTTCTTGTAGGTGAACTTAAGGATAATTTTGTGAGTTGAAAACAACTGATGAAATTTAGGTTGAAATTACATTAAATGCAGTGTAATTTAATTTCTCCCGTCCAGTGTCATGAAATACAATTTAATATTTAAAATAAAGTTTTCCAGAAGATTTTAGCATTGCACTCATAGAGTTTCTGTATTTTTTTCAGCTAAGTTTTCTCATAGTTATTAATACTTTAATTGCTGCACTTTTTTTTGGACCCAATAATTTTAGGGAGGAAAAAAAGAAACTGGCTTGGCCTTTGATCTTCCCATATAACTCAGTTAGCAAACTATTTAGGACTATGTAACTAGAATCTAACCACATGTGAAAAATAAGAGTCTATTATCAACTTTTATAAACAGAATGTCGTTCGTTATAAGGCCACCTTTTTTCTGAAGCCCACAGCTTTGCTCTAGAGCTTTTTCCTGGGAGGTTACCTGCTGATCTCCCGACCTAGAGGCAGGGTGAGGTCGTCCTAGGTTCTGTAGATATTAGATAAGCATGTTCATCTTCTGAGATGAGACAAGACATACACCAACATCCTGGGGTTGAGCCAGTAACTTTTCAAAAGAAAGGGCATGAAAGCTAGTTTAAAGAAAACGCGAGGGTTTAGAATCCAGCGGGAATTCCTGGGGAAACAGGAGAAAAACCAAGCTCTGTAACCACCCTACCCTACCCTCTGCTTCCACTGGGTACCTCTGGGGTGTATCCACAAACTGTCACCCCGAGAATTAGTTCATGTCAAAATCAAGCCTCCTGCAACAATCAGCAACAGTTTCAAATCACATTACAGCATGCGTAGGGCCTGCAAGGCTGGCTCTCTGTCCACAGCCTTGGGCACCAGAGGTGGAGGGCGTCCTCTGCTTGCTACCCCTTTCTGGGGGAAGGCGGACAGGCAGAGCCTGGGAGCCGCAGAGGCAGAAGGTCCCTGCTCCTCCTCCCTACGCCTCAGGCAGCGGCTCCAGGTCCTCGGCCAGAGTCCTCAAGTCCAAATAAAGATTCACTGGACTCATGAAATATCAAAAAACATGACTAACATTGAAAAGACAGGTTCAATATATTAGTGTAGTATACTCGGTGGTTTAAAGATCAGAATATGTTAAATAAACTATGTTATCAGAAATTGTAAGTAACATGAGTAAAATGATAGACAAGTCTCCACATTTAATGTTACATTCGTGAGTTTTGTACAGAGACTATTTAGAGTAAAATCCCTTCTTCATCAGAAAAAAAAAGGACTAAATTTTTAAAATGATTTTAGTGAATCTAGATCCCTCGAAACTATTCATGTATAATATATATATATATTGCCCTCTCTGAAGCCTTCAGAAAACGTCATGGGAGACCCGTGGTTTTAGGCACAGACTCTGCCCAACTCTGTTAGGGACACCAGGAGAAATGTGGTCTAAGGGTCGGCCAGGGCGGAATAAGGACTCGCCCTAAAATGATTTTAGTGAATCTGGATCCCTCAAAACTATTCATGTATAATATATATATATATTGCCCTCTCTGAAGCCTTCAGAAAACGTCATGGGAGACCCGTGGTTTTAGGCACAGACTCTGCCCAACTCTGTTAGGGACACCAGGAGAAATGTGGTCTAAGGGTCCGCCAGGGCGGAATAAGGACTCGCCCTAGCCTGCCTCTCTCCCCACGTGCCTGCTCTCTGGGGCCACACGTGACGCCGGAGGTCACCTCCATTGCTTGCCCCGTTTCACAGCGGGAGCAGTGGAGGCTCGAGAGCAGGGGGCTGGAGAGGACGCAGACCTGGCTGGCCGCCTGGGCAGTGCGTGCCGAGTCCGAGGCCTCCTCCTCCCCCTCCTCAGTCTTCTGGTCCCTAGTCCAGTCCCTCACCATGGCGGCTGGCCCCTGCCCCAGCTTTCTTCACCCCCTTCCCGGGCACAGAAGTGACTTTCTGTTGCAGCCGTTCTTCCCAAGTCAACTGACAGTTTCAAAGTCTGCATTTTCAAGATGCACTTGAAAATCTGCAAATGAAATAGAGGTGTGGACTCATCACTGTTTAAAATGATTACATTTAGGGGCAGGGCTTGGTGAACCAGATGTCAGAACAGAACCTTTTGCCAGCAAGAGTTGGAAGGTTTGAGAAGGAGGTTAGGGTTTACAGTAGGAAAAGTGTAGTGATTTGTAGAATGTTGATTTACATAAGTTCAATTCAGTCGCTCAGTTGTGACTCTGCGACCTCATGGACTGCAGCATGCCAGGTTTCCCTGTCCATCACCAACTCCTAGAGCTTACTCAAATTCATGTCCATTTACATAAACAGTGAGTCATAAACTTATGTTTGTGGAAAACAGCTATAAGATTTTAAACAGCGATAAATGCTCCTTGATATTAAAATCCAACTCTTAAAATTTTCACGTGCATGAAATGTTAAGATAGTACAAGAGAGAAACAGAGAGCGCCATCTGAGAATAAACAAGCAAAGGATGAATCTGACAGGTGAGCACAGAAATAAAAGTAAGGCATTTCTGAATCCCTACAGGCTGCTGACTTATCTGGACTCACCTTCTCCGTTAGCACCTCCATTGCTGCACGAACAGCAGCTTTCAGGCCTGGACACACACACAGCCACGTTGAGAAGGTTCAAAGTAGCTTATTAAAGCCATGATCTACAGGGCGGGTCTGGAGTCCAGACGGGTGTAGCCCCTGGAGTTGCCCCCGGGCAGGTCCTCCCAGCGTCCCCGGCTGGCACACCGGGCTCCGGAGTTATCCAGCTGCTGACTCACGTTCCAAAAACCCAGGGCTAGCCCTCCTGAGCTCAGCAGGTTTAGTCTGATCTGCTGCTGTTGTTTACACAGGAAGATAAAAGATGGATACCAGAAATTCACAGCGCGTGTAGGTGCCCCACAGCAGCGGGCAGGCCCCCAGAAGGCCCCCTGGGACGTTTCATAGCACCGTCCAGCGCCCGAATTTTAAGCCAGGGACCCCAAGCTCAGGCCGCCCGGCGCAGGTCCAGGGAGGAGGGGCGGCCGGCAGCCCGGCCGCACTGCCGGCCGTGTTTACCTTTATTTTAAAGTCAGATTGAATGTAAAGCACTGAAAACACCCTTTAATCATTTAGCTCTAAAATTCCCCCGCTGGCCCTCCACTCCTTTTCAGCATGACTTTTGGAGTCTTTTGATCTCCTGACTGCTCCCTATATTAGAAGTCTAATCCTATATTTAAACATATTTCTACATTTCATCAAACAGTTTGATTTAAATTTTCCATAACCTAGATATAGCCACATTAATCGACTGCCTCACTGGCTCTCTGGCAGGCAGGCCGTCCATTCCGTCTTTAAGAAATAAGGAGGAATAAAAAACGTTGAAGGAAAATGACAATTCGGTGGAAAATACTCGAGCATTTAGCATCACAAAAAGCGAACATTTAAGGCCCCTGCTTCCAAATGCCACCCTAATTAAAGGAGCGCTCCTTTTCAATGTGCTTTTTTCACATGCAGAAGAGGCCTTATTCAAATGAGGGACCTTTCCCAGGGCGCAAGCTCTAATAGAGAGCTTAGCATAACTCGGGCTGCTTGTCAATGCAAATGGCAGCAGAGAAGTTAGTGTGCTGATGCAGATTATGGTTATCCTCTTCACACACCGCGGAATTCTTCACGCTCTGGAAAGACTTTGCTTATCAGGGAGAAGCAATGATCAACACCACGCACCCCCGGCCCCGGAGAGACTCGGAGAACGAGATCATCAATATTCAGATCAAGTCGGGTTCTCACGGTGCCGACTATTAATTTGCCTCTAAAGTGAAGGCTTACTGTATACTTCTTAATGTAAACATTTGACGACCACATATCCAATATCAAATAGAGCGATTAGAAGGCGACTTCCCAAAGAGACACTGACAAGCAGCCTCGGATCGGGGCTCTGAAATTCAAAACACCTTGGAAAGGCTTTTTCTTCCTCCTCCATGAAAGGAGATGAAAGCTCAGCTCTTTAAAAAAAAGAAAGAAAGAAAGAAACAGGCAAAAGCGATGGTTCTTGAAAAGTGTTAGAACCTTCTTCTGCAAGCGCAGGAGGCCCACAGACTTTCTGCTCCCTTGCTGACTGAGGGAGGGGTAGCTTGGAGACCCCCAGGGTGGTCCTGCAGGCCTCTCTCTGCCTTGGAAGTGGCCTGAATTCCAGGCCAAGGAGCTACTGGTTTCCCTGCCCTGAATTTTCCTTCATCCCAGGGTATTTCCACTGGACAGAGGAGGGGTCCTCAGCAAACACCCGGACTGCATTTGAGGGGCACCCTGACTTCCAGAGGGTGCCCTCCAGGGGCACTGGGGCGGGGCCAGATCAGGAAGCCCAGCTTCTGCAGTGACTCGGGCTGAATTCTGTGTGTCCATGTTCAGAAGAGGAAGCTTTTTTTTTTTTTTTTTTTAGTATATCTGTGACTCTAACGTACACCAATATGTGAGAGCTTGCTCAGCTTCTGGAAATCCAGCCAGGATTTAACCAGCCCAGCAAGGGAGCCTAAGGCAACAGGTGCCAGGTGCCAGCTGATAGGTGTTGGGTGACAGGTGGTGTCTCCCAGTGGGCATAGCATCTGCCCCCCAGTAGCACCCTCCACCCCACACGGGGCCCGTCAGGACCAAGTTGTTGGGCGGTGGGTCAGGAGCACCTTTTTAAAAATGTGATAGAATAAGCAGAAATGAAAAGATGAGAATAAGACCGACACTGTCGGAGGCCAGCAAACAGGAGCCTTATATACTCCTGATGTTTACGTTCATTTCTCTGTGTGTGCAGAGAGCTCAGTGTGTCTACTGTGTAGAGCTGTATCAGGTGTGTATGGTATGTGCCATGGATTTGTCTCTAGTAACAAAAAAGCTTTTTCTAACTGGCAACGATTTTCCTAACACTAGAAATATTGGCTTATCGTTGCCCAGGCGTCCATCCACAATGACTGGATTTAAAATATCATATTTAATTAATGTTCTACAGAGGAATACTAATATTAAATCATATTTAGTCAATGTCCAAAGGGTTGGACATGACCGAGCAGCTGAATTGACTGACTCACTGTGAGAATGTTATGCAGCCGTACAAATGAACACAAAAGATTTTCACGTGTCAGTAAGGAAAGAGCTCCAAGCCAGACTGGTAAATCAGAGAAGCAGAGTGACAAACACCATGCTTAGTAAGCTGTCATTTGTGGAAACGAAAAGAAATATTTGTTTATATTTGTGTAAAACATCTCTGAAGAGGACAGAGGACATTCATACCCATTGGGTGGGTGAACCAGAGTGGACAGAGAGACTCTTCACTGCAAACCTGTTTTTTCTGTTTTACTTTTTAGCCTTGGGGAGAAAACGTCTACTAAAATAGTAAGCGGTGCATAGACGTAACCCTAAAAGTCTGCTTGCACAGAAATGGATCTCCATGCAGCTATGGGTCCAGCCCCTATCCAGTCACTAAGTCGTGTCAGACTCTGTGAGACCCCGTGGACTGCAGTATGCCAAACTCCTCTTTCCTTCACTGTTTCCCAGAGCTTGCTGAAATTCATGTCCATTGAATTGGTGATGCCATCTAACCATCTCATCCTCTGCCGCCCTCTTCTCCTCCTGCCTTCAATCTTTCCCAGCATCAGGGTCTTCTCCAGTGAGTCAGCTCTTTGCATCAGGTGGCCAAAGGATTGGAGTTTCAGCTTCAGTATCAGTCCTTCCAATGAATATTCAGGGTTGAATTACTTTAGGATGGACTGGTTGGATCTCCTTGCAGCCCAAGGGACTCTCAAGAGTCTTCTCCAACACCACAGTTCAAAAGCATCAATTCTTCAGCACTCAGCTTTTTTCACAGTCCAACCCTCACATCCATACATGACCACAGGAAAAACCATAGCCTTGACTACACAGACCTTAGTCAGCAAAGTAATGTCTCTGCTTTTGAATATGCTATCTAGGTTGGTCATAACTTTTCTTCCAAGGAGTAA
>SJYX01000112.1:622776-650770 GCA_006410675.1 Oreotragus oreotragus
TCTTGGGTGGCCCCACGGGCATGGCTTAGTTTCATTGAGTTAGACAAGGCTGTGGTCCTAGTGTGATCAGATTGACTAGTTTTCTGTGAGTATGGTTTCCGTGTGTCTGCCCTCTGATGCCCTCTTGCAACACCTACTAGCCTCCAACTAACATTACGTGAGAATACAAACCTGTCCTGCATTTAAGTTTATTCTAAAATATAGTTATCTGAATTAAAGAGAAAATAAAATTTGTTGTAAATATGTGTTAATCCCAAAGTGTGCTTTTCCAGGTTCAGAATGGGTCTCCAAACCCAGCTTTGAACCTGTAACCTCTAAGACATGGAAAAGCGTCACTTTGAAACATGTCCACTACTTAATTAACATTTCTCATTAGCAATGCAGATGAGACTTACAAAGCTGACAGTTAAAACTCGAAAACAATTACCCACATTATGAGTTATGACAATGCGTCAGAAGATGTGCTGCTTCACTATTTTTCAGAAGAGCGAGTGCAACCTTCTTGACAGAGGAGGCTTTAATCACATCTGCGACTGTGTGTCCTTGTCTGTGGGTTCCTCTCTGAGGTGCTCCTCTATTCTATTTCCATTTGACTCGCATTTTGTGTTCAGTGTAAATCAAGACTGAAAAGAACATTTGCCTTCACAGTGAAATTGCAATTTATTTCTTGAAAGCTTCACCGTCTTCATAGCCTTTGGATCTGTTTAACCAAAGCTTCATTTCTCTCCTTGGCATAATAAATCTTTTCATCTAAGCACCCAAATATACAGCGAGCATTTTATTCAACATCCGAGAGAGAATATTCATTTTCAGATGTGGAATTTCAGCTTTGATGGGGTCTGCAGCCACAGCAGCTTGGGGCTCTGTGTAGGGCCTGACTCAGGAGCTCAGTTTGAAACAGGGGGTGGGACGAAGATTTAGCCCCAGCAACTTGCTTCTGAAGCCAGAGGTGACCACAGGGGTATTAACTGCCATGGAGAATCCATTTCCAGACAGGAACCCCTGCCAGCAACAGTCACTACACCTGGATAGGTAAGTCCACGAAAGGAGCAGTAGGAACAAGAATGGATTTCTGTAATAAAAGCATCAGTTCTGTTCAGTCGCTGAGTTGTGACCTCATAGACAGCAGACTCTTTGCCACCCCATAGAAAGCAGCATGCCAGGATTGCCTGTCCATCACCAATATATATAATATTGGAGAAGGGAATGGCAGCCCACTCCAGTGGTCTTGCCTGGAGAATTCCATGGACAGAAGAGCCTGACAAGCTACAGTCCATGGGGTCACAAAGAGTCCTACACAACTGAGCTACTAACGCACACACACACATACATATAAGAATACATAGAGACACACGTATATATTTATACACATATACACACTCCAGTATTCCTGTCTGGGAAATCCATAGATCGAATCTGAGCCTGGTGGGCTACAGTCCTTGGGGTCACAAAGATTCAGACACGACTTAGCAACTGAGTATATATTGTACATATGTATATATATATATACACACACACATACATGTATACACACACACACACACACACATATATATGTATGGAGAAGGCAATGGCATCCCACTCCAGTACTCTTGCCTGGAAAATCCCATGGACAGAGGAGCCTGGTGGACTGCAGTCCATGGGTTCATGAAGAGTCAGACACAACTGAACCACCTCCCTTTCACTTTTCACTTTCATGAATTGGAGAAGGAAATGGCAACCCACTCTAGTGTTCTTGCCTGGAGAATCCCAGGGACAGGGAGACTGGTGGGCTGCCATCTATGGGGTCACACAGAGTCAGACATGACTGAAGCAACTTAGCAGTAGCAGCAGTTCAGTTCAGTTCAGTCGCTCAGTCGTGTCCGACTCTTTGCAACCCCATGAATCGCAGCACGCCAGGCCTCCCTGTCCATCACCGTCTCCCAGAGTTCACTCAGATTCACATCAGTCGAGTCCGTGACGCCATCCAGCCATCTCATCCTTGGTTGTCCCCTTCTCCTCCTGCCCCCAATCCCTCCCAGCATCAGAGTCTTTTCCAATGAGTCAACTGTTCACATGAGGTGGCCAAAGTACTGGAGTTTCAGCTTTAGCATCATTCCTTCCAAAGAAATCCCAGGGTTGATCTCCTTCAGAATGGACTGGTTGGATCTCCTTGCAGTCCAAAGGACTCCCAAGAGTCTTCTCCAACACCACAGTTCAAAAGCATCGATTCTTCGGTGCTCAGCTTTCTTCACAGTCCAACTCTCACATCCATACATGACCACAGGGAAAACCATAGCCTTAACTATATGGATCTTTGTCGGCAAAGTAATGTCTCTGCTTTTTAATATGCTGTCTATGTTTGTCATAGCTTTTCTTCCAAAGAGCAAGCACCTTTTAATTTCATGGATACAGTCACCATCTGCAGTGATTTTGGAGCCCAAGAAAATAAAGTCTGTCACTGTTTCCATTGCTTCTCCATCTATTTGCCATGCTGTGATGGGACCGGATGCCATGATCTTCGTTTTCTGAATGTTGAGTTTAAGCCATGTTTTTCACTGTCCTCTTTCACTTTCATCAAGAGGCTTTTTAGTTCCTCTTCACTTTCTGCCATAAAGGTGGTGTCATTTGCAGAGCTGAGGTTATTCATATTTCTCCTGGCATTCTTGATTCCAGCTTTTGCTTCATTCAGCCCAGCATTCTGCATGATGTACTCTGCATATAAGTTAAATAAGCAGGGTGACAATATACAGCCTTGATGTACTCCTTTCCAAATTTTGAACCAGTCTGTTGTTCCATGTCTNAGCTGAGGTTATTCATATTTCTCCTGGCATTCTTGATTCCAGCTTTTGCTTCATTCAGCCCAGCATTCTGCATGATGTACTCTGCATATAAGTTAAATAAGCAGGGTGACAATATACAGCCTTGATGTACTCCTTTCCAAATTTTGAACCAGTCTGTTGTTCCATGTCTTGTTCTGACTTGCTTCTTGACCTGCATACAGATTTCTCAGAAGGCAAGTAAGGTGAGCTGGTATTCCCATCTCTTTAAGAATTTCCCACAGTTTGTTGTGATCCAAACAGTCAAAGGCTTTGGCATAATCAATAAAGCAGAAGTAGACGTTTCTCTGGAATTTTCTAGCTTTTTCTCTGATCCAACGGATGTTAGCAATTTGATCTCTGGTTCCTCTCCCTTTTCTAAATCCAGCTTAAACATCTGGAAATTCTTGGTTCACATACTGTGGAAGCCTAGCTTGGAGAATTCAGGGTTTACACCTAGCGGGCTTTTAGCAAGCTCAGGGAGTATAGAATAATAAATCTTATCAACAGAGAAAAGGATTCCTGTTTTGCTTTTAATGAGGACTTCCCTGATGGCTCAGTGGGTAAAGAATCTACCTGCCGTGCAGGAGACAGAGGGAGGCAGGTTCAACCCCTGGGTTGGGGAGATCTGCTGGAGAAGGAAATGGTGACCCACTGCAGTATACTTGCCTGGAGAATCCCACGGACAGAGGAGCCTGGCAGGCTATAGTCCATGGGGTTGCAAAGAGCTGACCTGAGATAAAAGCTGAAGGAAAATCGCCATCACTTGCTATGGTGGATGAGAATGAGGGCAACCAGCCTTGACCCTCAGCTTCCCCGAGTTCTGGTCTGAGGCAGCAGGAAGGTCGCATGGCCATGCCCACCACCCCCACACCAGGGGACCCTCCCTGACACTAGGCAGGGCCCACTGTCCCTGGTGTTTCCTTCAGGACCACATCCAGCGATGCCCCACACCCATCAGGAGGTGATGTGGAATAAGAGCAGGTCGATGGTTGCTGGAGGCTTCTGGGTGGGGTGTCCCAGGGGACCCCCCGCCGGAAGTGGGTCTCTTGATCCATCAACTAAGGAAGTTGTCATTGGCTGCTCTACTTCCAAATGGACCTTCCTTGCGACATTGTTTCTAGACAGCCGCGTGAAGAAGGGCAGGAATGGAGGGAGCCGAGCGAGAGAAAAGAAACAAAGCAGGTTTCTCAGCAGCGCCGGTCCCGCCAGGGGAGGGTGGGGTGGGAGGCTGGGCCTCTCCTCGGAGAAACGCTGTAGACACTCACCGTGGACACGGACCCCTGTCCCTCCCACCCTTGGACTGCCCTCTTCCTTGGCAGCCTGCCCCCTGGGGTCCTCAGGACCCCTCGCCCATGGGGACGCACCCTTCTGGATGACAAACGCCTGCATGATTTTGCAGGTTTCCCTGAATCTGAGAGCAAAGGGTCTCTGTGAAACGTTTCATAGTTGAAATGACCTAAAGGGGAGAAGTGGTTACCTTAAGACACATCTTCCTGAGGAAGCCACAGAATAAATGTGGATGAAGCTCAGGTGCTTATAGATGGACATGAGAGCTCTGGCATCTGGAGGCTGAGGCTGGTTCCCAGGAGGGAGCCCGGTGGGGCCACCCCCAGGGCTGGTGCCCATCTATGAAGGCTTTGCTGCAAGACCCACGCTGAACCTGAGTTTTCCTTTTCACCTTGTTCTCTATAAATTCAAAAATCTCCTTTGGATTTCTTTCAGTGAGTGAAACTGCGACCAGTGTAGGTCTCTGATAAGTGCAAAGTGGAGTAAGGCAAACAATTTAAAATTTTCATTATTGTTATTCTTTTTGGCCATACCACGCAGTATGTGGGACCTTCGTTCCCTGACCAGGAATCAGACTTATGCCCCCTTATTGGAAGCATGGAGTCCTAACCGCTAGACCACCAGGGAAGTCCCAGATTTTAAAAAAGCAGTTGTTTCTGTTTAGTCGCTAAGTTGTGTCCGACTCTTTGCAACCCCATGGACTACAGCATGCCAGGCTTCTCTGTTCTTCACTGTCTCCTGGAGTTTGCTCACATTCATGTCCGCTGAGTCAATGATGCTCTTGCATCTCATCCTCAGCCGCACTCTTATCCCTTTGCCTTCAGTCTTTCCCACCATCAGGGTCTTTTCCAATGAATAAGCTCTTTGAATCAAGTGACTAAAGGACTGGGGTTTCAGCTTCAGCATCAGTCCTTCCAATGAATATTCAGGACTGATGTCCTTTAGGATGGACTGGTTGGATCTCCTTTGCAGTCCAAGAGACTCTCAAGAGCCTTCTCCAACACCACAGTTCAAAAGCATCAATTCTTCAGCACTCAGCTTTCTCCATAGTGCAGTTCTCACATCCATACATGACTACTGCAAAAACCATAGCTTTGACCAGACGGACCTTTGTCAGCAAAGCAATGCCTCTGCTTTTTAATATGCTGTCTGGGTTGGTTATAGCTTTTCTTCCAAGGAGCAAGCGTCTTGTAATTTCATGACTGCAGTCACCATCTGCAGTGATTTTGGAGCCCAAGAAAATAAAGTTTGTCACTGTTTCCATTGCTTCTCCATCTATTTGCCATGCAGTGATGGGACCGGATGCCATGATCTTAGTTTTTTGAATGTTGAGTTTTCAGCCAGCTTTTTCACTCCCCTCTTTCATCAGGAGGCTCTTTAGTTTCTCTTTGCTTTCTGCCATAAGGGTGGTGTCATCTGCATATCCTAAACTACAGTGAGAGGGGCTGGTGACCAGACATGGCTTGTGGGTCTGAGAGCCAATGGGACCCTGTCGGGCAACCACTGGTACCCTGTCGGGCAATGCCCCAGGGGGTGTGTCTGGGAGCAGGGTGTGTGGGAGGGTGTCAGAGGCTGTGGAGGATGAAGACCTTTTTCAGGGACCAAGGACAAGGCTGATACGGGGTCTGGTCAGGAGCATCTGAGGAAGGGGAGGGGACTGTGAGACTCCTTCTGGGGCCAGTCAGGTCTGAACGGTGACATAGCTTTCTCTGAAGCTGGTCTTCGGAAACAATGAAGGCTGGTTAAGTGTGAACCTACCGCTGGAATAACCCAAGGCATGATGAGGCAGAGAGGACTGCAACCAGCCCTGAGAGTCCTCTGAGCAGTACCGATTCCCACATCTATTCTGGGGAACAGGAGACAGTCCATTCCGTGCATGCCCTGCTGCGGTCCCTGGAAGAAAGGGGGGCAGCGATTCCCAGCTAACACTGGGCCATCTGCCTGGAGCTCTCTGACCCCACCACCCCCCAGAGTCATGGACAGAAAGTGGATGGCCTTCCGCAGGCCTCTAGTGACCCCAGGATGGCTTTAGGAGCCTGTCAAGGAACCCCGTGGCCCCAGGCCCAGGATGACGTTTTGATTTCCCAGGCTGTTATTGATTTGGGGATGAAGAAGTAGTCTGCTATTGTTGCTGTAGGTGTCACGAGAAAGCATCCAGCCCCGATTCACCGGCTGGCAGATCTCAGGGGGTTTTGCGTTTGGACGACCAGGGCCATTCGGACTACCGGGAGATGCTATTGCTTCTCAAAGGTAGCGCCGTGTTTATGAGACATGGCACGCTAATCGAAAACACAAGTAAACTGGAAATTAAATTTAAAAGCCTATAATTTGGTATCTTCCTGGCCGGGAGTGATGGCTTTCATTTGTGCGGGACCGGAGCTGCTCAGGGTCGGCCGGCGGGCCGGGCCGGGCCTCCTCCCAGGGCTGATGGAGCCGATTAATCTCTCGGAACTGAGCTTTGTCTTCTCCAGTTCAGTGAACAACTTCATTTCAGCTGATGAGTTCAACCAGGGGTCAGAGCAATCCTCATTTCTGACAATCCCACGAAAAGGGAATTAATTTTATGAGTTAGTGCTACTGTGCGCAGACGAAGCTGGGGAGACGGAGAAGCCACACAGGCCGCAAAGAGCAGGCCGGCGGCCAGACGTGCCAGGCGGTTAGAACCCGCCAGACGCTGGCTCCGCGAGGTAAGGGGCCTGGGGGCGCGAGGACTCCAAGGACCAGAAACACGCCGAGGGGCCTCTGCCATCGGCAACCACCAGGGACGTCTCCCGAACTTCTGTTCTTAGAGTGCGATGTGAAAAAATTTTAAAAGCGTCCGGATGAGGGCAGTTTGAGAAGATTAAACAATTGTGTGCTTAGTCTTCAGTCACGTCCGACTCTTTGTGACTCCCTAGACTGTGGCCCAGAGAAGGCAACGGCACCCACTCCAGTGCTCTTGCCTGGAGAATCCCATGGACGGAGGAGCCTGGTGGGCTGCAGTCCATGGGGTCGCACAGAGTCAGACACGACTGAGCGGCTTCACTTTCTCTTTTCACCTTCATGCATTGGAGAAGGAAATGGCAGCCCACTCCAGTGCTCTTGCCTGGAGAGTCCCAGGGACGGGGGAGCCTGGTGGGCTGCCATCTACGGGGTCACACAGAGTCGGACACGACTGAAGCGACTTGGCGGCAGCAGCAGCAGACTGTAGCCTGCCAGGCTCCTCTGTCCACAGGGTCTCCAGGCAAGAGGACTACAGTGAGTTGCCATTTCCTCCTCCAGGGGATCTTCCCGACCCAGGGACTGAAGCCGAGTCTCCTGTGTCTCCTGCATTGACAGGCAGATTCTTTTACCTGCTGAGCCACTGGCACAGCCCAAATGATTGTGCCCACAGCGTTAAAAAATTGGGGGAAAAGCCCTCAACAAAGCAAAGCAATCACAGCAAATACTGGTGGGTATTATGACAGCGCTGGCTACTACAGAATCGCATTTATAAACTCAGGCAGACATTCACTGAGCACCCTTTGCCACCAGGCACACAGGACCCTGGCCTTTCACCCCAGGAAAAAGGGAACTCAAGTGTGTGTCAGGCTCCCACGGACTGCATTGCATCCCCCAATTTCTATGCTGAAGCTCAGCCTTGGGTACCCTTAAAGCATGACCGTGTTTGAAGATAAGGTCTTTAAAGAGCTGAGTACATTAAAATCGGGCTCTTAGAGGAGCCACTCGTCCCTTAGGACCGGTGTCCCTATAGGAGACGAGATCAAGACACAGACGCATGGAGGCACGACCTCGTGAGAACGTGGGAGGAGGCGGATACCGCACGCCCGGGACAGAGGCTGCGGAAGGACCACTTGTGCCCACACTGGGTTCTGGGACATCCACCCTCCAGGCTGAGACTGTAAACTTCTGTTGCTTGTGGTGTCCTGGCTGTGGTATCTTGTTATGATGTCCTGGGCGAACTAACACTTAACTACAAACAATTGCAAACAAGACTACCCAGCCCCTGCCCCCCAACACGTGAATTTCACGTGAAGAAATAGTAATTAGCCTACACTGCCCCCTCTCAGCAGGTAAATTTGGACCTGAAACCCTCAACTCAGGAAGCTCCTGTCTGTGGGTTCCTGCTCCCCCGGCGAGGGGTGCAACATCAGGCACGTCCTTACTTTGCGGGCCAAGGAGCCAGTGCTGAGTCTTTTCCAGATTGGACTCAAGGTTGCAGCGAAGCTGCTTTAGTTCTAGCTGAGGAGCCTCCCCATTCGCTCGCGGCCCGTGTCTTCAGCCACCCTGTCCTCACTCTGGGCTCCGGCTTCTGGGGCTAAAGGGAGCCCCAGACAAGGCCACCAGGCTGCGGAGAAAGGGCCAGGTTTGAGATCTGAGTCCTGACACAGTGCCAGCTCTGTCCGTCATCACCCACATGGGGCAGAAACCGAGCTGGATGCGTATCCCGCAAGGAAGGATCGCACACAGGAAGTGTGCAGACTGCGGGGGTCTTGCCAGCAGTGGGGCAGAGACCCCTTCTGAGGCCCTCCAGCCTCTGGTGGGAAGGCCTGGGCTGCTCTACCCTCAAATTCCATTCAGAAATGACCCTGAAGGCAGAGGACGGTTCCCCGGGAGATACGAGAGCCAGAAGCCAGGGTGGCTGGAGCCAGGCCTGGCTGGGGACCCTCTCACTGCAGGAGGAGCACCTTCCTATGGGTTCCCGACTACTGCCTTGATAGGGAGAGTTTGCATAACTTGTGATATCACAAATTTTAAATAAAGCACATGGCCTATTAAAACGAATGACTCTCAACAGTCTTAGCTCAGCATGTGGCTGGTCAAGCCACAAGAATCCTTCAGCCCCAGGTGGGGTTGGCCCCGGGGACCCCAAGTGAGTGGTAGCAGAGGTGGGCTGGGTGGGCTCTGCCCCAGGGGTCACAGGCAGTGACCATTCTCACTGGGTGGGCTCTGCCCCCAGGGGCCACAGGCAGTGGAGTGCAAGGTGGCGGCCCCTTCCCCATTCTCACTGGTGGGGCCCAGAAATGCACTCTCTCTTAGCAAGAGGCCTAGGTGATGGTGACAATTGACCTATTATCTGAGCTCATGGAAAATCTCAAACCTGAAGCAAAGGCTGGGTGGGGAGTTATCCTTCCAGAGAGTCCCAGAGAGTCAGGGACATGGGGTATGGAACTCAGTCTCCGTTCTCAGGAAGGATGTATAGTGTGTGTGCAAGTGTACACACATGTGTGCACGTACATGTAGGTATGGGTGCATTGGGTACACGTGTGTGTACATGTGTGCACGTGCATGCGTGCATTGTATGTATGTGTGCATATACATGGGCTTCCCTGGTGGCTCAGACAGTAAAGCATCTGCATGCAATGTGGGAGACCCAGATTTGATCCCCTGGTCGGGAAGACCCCCCAGGAGAAGGGAATGGCTACCCATATGCGTGTGCATCACACACATGTGTACGAGTCAGTGTGTGCAGTGAATGTGTGTGCGTGTAGGCTTGTGTGTATGGTGATGCACTGAGTGTGTGCGTGAGTGTAGGCATGTGTGTGTGCACGGTGTGTGTGCAGTGAATGTGCATGCATGTAGGCATGTGTGTACAGTGATGCACTTGAGTGTATGTGTGCGTGTAGGCATGTGTGTGTGCATGCTGTGTGTGCCCGAGTGTGTGCATGTGTGTAGGCATGTGTGTGTGCACAGTGTGTGTGCAGTGAATGTGCGTGTGTGTAGGCATGTGTATACAGTGATGCACTGAGTGTGTGCATGCATGTAGGCATGTGTGTGTGCACAGTGTGTGTGCAGTGAATGTGCGTGCATGCATGCATGTGTGTGCAGTGATGCAATGAGTGTGTGCGTGTGTGTAGGCATGTGTGTGTGCATGCTGTGTGTGCAGTGAATGTGTGCATGCATGTGCAGGTACACACAGTGTGTGCATGTGTGTGCATGTGTGCACATGTGTGTACCATGTGAGTACACACGTGCATGTGCACGGAAGCTCCCTGTATCCCAGCATCTTCTGGATGCAGCTGTAGCCACACTCTAATCGCTTATAGGTCCAAACCATAAGGTTTTTGAAAGGCGCCAAAGGTGTCACAGCGAGCCCCCACAACGCCCCTCCCATCAGTCCTCCCCGGCCTGGGGCCTATCTTGTGCACACAATGGGTGAACTCACAGTGTCTTACACGTATGGATTCTGCACCCAAATCTGAAGCCGAGGAAACCGAGACCTGGGAAGGCATTCTGCACGCCACGCTCTGTCCTGCACGCTCTGTACGTGTTTGCTATGGATGATTTGCTGAGATATTCTCATTTCAATAGCTTCTGACCAGTGGGTCACCTGAGCCATCTGTCCAGGCCCAGGGAAGTGGAGGCCACAGAACATGGCACAGTGTGGAGCACCCGCCACGGGAACAGCAAGAGCCCGTCATTCTTCTGGAGCCAGAATCCAGCTCCTCCCTCCAGGCTGCAGGGAGGAGCCCCGCCCCTAGAGGGGACTTATCTGCACAGACCCCTGCGTGTGGCCCACCCTCTTCCCCCTTCCCTCTTCCCTCTTCCCCCTTCCCTCTTCCGGTCCTGAGCCAGTGCCTCAGGAGAGATGGCTGTGGTGGGTTTCTTTCCCCTAAGATGTGTAGCGAGAACCTGATGTGCGGCTGAAGAGGCTGTGCAGAGTCTATGAGGACAGCCTAGGCTGGATGCTTTCCAGCCAGTAATCTCATCCCAGCGCTGTCCAGCCACGTCCACAGCTTCACTGGACAGTGAGTCTGACACTCTACTAGGTGGCTGAAACAGCTTTCCTCCCAGCCCCAGAAATGGTTTGATTTCAGGGCAGAGTAGAATGATTCTTCTAGGACATGATTTTTATTGGCTTTCAAGGAGTCTGGAGAGAGAGGAATCATATTGTACGAAGTCTCCGAGATTCCCCAAAAAAAGAGAATAAGTAACATGATTTCCACAGAGTAACGTGATGTCCCTTCCATGTTTAGGGTCCACTGAGAAAGCTAGCCTGAATCTATGAATCCCAAATCCAGCTAAGCGAAACAGGTGTGAAAAGAATGGTGTCAAGAGAAAATAGGGACTTCACTCAGTGGAGACCTGTGAGTCACTGATGCCCTGGGTGGCCTGCCCACCCACCTCAGGGCTGAGAAGCCAGGACCAGACCTGATGTGGATGCCCTGGGGTCCCCCAAATCTCCAGAGGTGCCTTGTTCTGATGCTGGGGGTCAAGGAGGCTTCCCACCACTGCACCTCCACAGACCTCACTCTGGAGAAGCCCCTGCTCTCTGCCCACAGGCCCGATTGGCACCCCGGTGCCTCCCTGAGAGACTGTGGTAGGTGCCCCACAGCCGGCCCACCCTCTCAGTCTGCATCCCAGGGCTGTGCTATAAGGCTGCCCTGCCCGCCCCCGGTTCCAGTCCCTCCTCACTTTAATTCATAACCACAGAGACAATCTCACCCCTTGTCCCCTGCAGAGAAGTTGGAGAGAGAAACAGGAGATGGCTCTGAGCTGAGATAGCCAGGCTTCGTGAGGATGAAGGGAAGCCCAATCGTTAGGGTGGACAGAATCACTGGGACAGGACATGGCAGCCAGTCCCCTGGGCTCGGCGGGGGTGGGACCCCCAGAAGGTGACCTGAAATGCTGATTTGGGAGATGGGCGGTAAGTTCCAGGTGGCTCTCTGTAAAAAGGGGGCTTGAAAAGCTGGCCAGGGGCTCTAAAAGCCCTGAGAAGACAGCACAATTAGGAAAATCAATGGAGAAATAGTAACAGCCCAGGTTGCCTTGGTGCCCAAAACTCGTGCTGAGCTGAAATCAACTTGCCCTCTTGACCCGTCCTTGGAGAGACGGAAGAGTTAAGAGCAGGTGAAGACCAGGCACGTGGTCACTGAAGAGGCAGCAAGCCTCCACCGACCTGGAGGCAGAGGTGGAGGGGAACGGAGAGTGAGGGACACCGCCACGTGGAAGGCGGAACGTGGCATGGAGACCCCACAGGACAGGTGTGCAGAGAGGTTGCACGCTGATGAAGAGGGCCGAAGGGAGCAGGGAGTCCAGGAGGAGCCCCGAGTCCAGGAGAGAGTCTAGGAGGAGCCCTGAGTCCAGGAGGGCCTGCAAAGAGGGCGGTGGAGCAGGGAGAGAGGGGAAGACTGGGCCCAGACCTATGCGTGCCGAGCCACTTCAGTCGTGACTCTTTGCAACCCTATGGACTCTCGCCCGCCAGGCTTCTCTGTTCATGGGATTCTCCAGGCAAGAATACTAGAGTGGGTTGTCATTTCCTCCTCCAGAGGAGCTTCCTGACCCAAGGATCGAACCCCTGTTTCTCGTGTCTTCTGCATTGGCAGGTGGGCTCTTTGCCGCTGGCACCACATGGGAAGCCCCCCAGACCAATGGCAGGACCACCAATTTGGACTCAATGGCTGGGCAGGAAGCAGGGCCCCAGCCCAGGCCTGGGAGCAGAGCAACCAGTGCGGCATGTTTGCTGGCTCAGGAAAATTGGGAGAAAAATAAGGATGAAAAAGAAAGTCATGAATTGTTCAGCAACCTGAGCATTGCCTAAGATCAGCTTCTTGCTATAGTGTTTGGAGTGCCAATGCGCTCTTTCTCTTAAGAAACCATCTGTAGTAAATGTTCTTTTAAAATAATGACTCTGCTTGACAAAGTGCAAGCATGTCAATACCATGTGGGCTGCTGTGCTATTTTTTAAATGGAATGCGTTAGGCATTCCGGAGTTTCCTCCTATGGAGACGGTCTTTCAAAGTGTTTGATAGTTGATGGAGGAACAGAAGGTCGAGGGAGTGAGTTTTAGCACCTGCGGATGTTTCAGTTTTGTTTTCAGATGGGAGGAACTGTGCGGGCTCAGACAGAAGGACTGAGCTACTGAGGGGTTTGGAGGTAAGGAGGGGGCCACGCTTTCCTGGAGAACCGTCTCCAGCAGACGAGCACAGCGACAGGGCAGACCCACCTTCCAACATTCTACAGGCAGGAGCAAATAAATTAAAACCGGGATTTTTTTGAGGGGAGGAGAGGCCACTGAATCTACCTCCCCAGGTAAGCACTCATGGGCCTGAGCCTGGGGCCATTTCTGTCAGTGGGTGCCGGTGAAATTATTCTAGCCTCCGGCACATTTTATTTACATAATTGCTCTTTGGGCAAATTCCTCCACTTTCTGCAGAAACCCTGGCTCTTTGACTGACACCATCCTCAAGCTCCCATTTTCCCTCCATGGTTCATATCCCTGAAAAATAATTATAAGCTTTGATATATAAGAAATCATTACCCACTGATTTAGATAATGAAATAATATAAACTGCAGCAAGATGTTCTATGATTCTTACATACTTCCTGCTGTCTCTAACATCATTTAATGATTTTTTGATTTTCATTGCAAAAAAAAAAAAATGCTTCAAATTGGAAACACGGCAGAGACATCAATGCCAGGAAGCAAAAAAGGCATTTTATCCTATTTTCTGTACGTTACTGAAGCAAATTTAAAAAGAGAAAAATCTTCAAAGCCAGTCTGCAATCATTGCATGTTCTAATGAGAATAAAGCTGCTTTGTCAAAAAGCCCATCCTGTTTGCCAAATTGGTCTCTCGACTTCTATTTTATGAAGCCAGTCTGATGTCTTTGGAGAAATCTACCTCATTTATTAACTCATTTTTCTGTTGCCATTTTCTAGATTCAGAATACATGTAAATAAAAATGGAAAACTTGGTATCAGAAAGAGAGTAATCATGGAATACTCCTGGTATTTTATAATATTATATATTTGATGGATTAGCATTGTGCCTTAACATTTTAACCTATTTTTATTTTAGCAGTAAAAGTAACTCAGGCTTATATGAAGAAGTCAAATAATCCTGATATATATAGGAAGAAAAAAAAAGATACCCATTAATTCTCTCAGGATGGAAAAGTGTTTTCTTGTATCCTCTTAGGTACCGTCCCGGGGGTCTGTGAATTTAACTGACAAAAGATGAATTAAGAGAAAGAAATGCATTATCTCTACTTTATTCATTATTGTTTTATAGACATATTTTTATTATATAATTATTTATAATAATATTCATTAATATTTTATGTGAAAAGGCATTCACAGAAAAGAAGTTCACCTCCAAGAAGTGTTTTGACTCAGAGGCTTATATACCATTTTAACAGCAAACAGAGAGTTTGTCTTCAGAGACGATAAACTGGGAAAGTGAGAAAGAAATGTCTGGGGGAAACTTAATAGAAGATCCGGGTTTTTAGAGAGGTTCATTTCTGCCATCTCACCCTCTGTCGTCCCCTTCTCCGCCTGCCCCCAACCCTCCCAGCATCGGGGTTTTCGGCCATCTCACCTGGGTGCTAACCCTATCTTCAGTAGCAGGAGCTGCTCTTTTCTTCCTGGTCTGGTTTAGAAGGACATGGGCGTGCCACACGTGCCAAGTTGCTTCAGTCGTGTCCAGCTCTCTGTGACCCTACGGTCTGTAGCCTTCCAGTCTCCTGTGTCCACGGGATTCTCCAGAAGGACATGTGCACACAGGGGAGTGCTTGTCCTGCTTTTAGGCAGAAACAGAGGGATGAGAAACCGACCTACGTCTGTTGATTCTCAGTTGCCTTCAATTCAAAATAATCCTTGCGCCAAAGGGGCATATTAGCGGGGTGACATATTCTGATCCATTGCAATCTCAGATCCAGTGGATAATCTTCTAAAACTTACCCATTAAAAAAAATATTGTGGAGCTAGTTTTCCACTGTTCTAAGAATAAGAGCATTCTTATTTGTTTGCCAATTGTGTAAGTTAGTCATTGTCCTGTGACAGAAGACTCAAACACCTTACTGGCTTAAACAATGGATGTTCATTGTTTCCCTCTGGGTCAGCTGGGCAGCTCCTCCTGGTCTGGCCAAGCTCTATGCGAGTTCCAAGATGCCAGCTTTCACATCTCTGGTTGTTCCAGAGGGTCCAAGCTGTGAAACTCAGCCTGGCTCCACAGGGCATGTTATCCCCCAGCAGACAAGACCAGGATTCTTCACAGAGTCACCAATATGCCCCAAGGGCCCAACAAGAGGGTATCGCCCCCAACATGCAAGCTCCTTACAAGCTTCTGCTTGGATGATGTCAGCTGTTGCCTCATTGGTCCAATCAAGCCCCAGGTCAGAATTATTGTGGGAGGGATGATCCAAGTGGTAGATACAGAGAGGCGAAGATCACTGGAGCCTTTCTACATCAATCTATCACAAAACCTGTTCTCACGCTCCTCTACTTGAAGTGAGTAAAAGTAACACGAGATGAATCTTCAATGGCATCATATTTCCATTCCAATTACTAGACATCCACAGGTGATAGAAGGTTTTCATAGGTAATCAAAGCCTCTCTCCACCCGGCACCCTGCTGCCACCCAGGGGAACCACGTCCATACCAGGCTGTGGTCCTACCCCACAGGTTCCCACCCTCAGGGATCCACTTCCATAGCTGTATGCCCTCGACCCTCCCCCAGACCAACCCATACCCCTGAGCTCCTGGTGCAGCTCTCTCGCTCTTGTGTGTTTATACTGAGAGCACTTCCTTTGGGTCTCCTCCATCCTGCTGACTTAGTCTCCAGTCCCATCCAACCTGTGGCATCACATGCTTCATCCCAGTTCCAGCATCTGCCAACTCCTTTTAATCTTACCCCCCTAATAATGAAAACCTCTGAAAGACAATCCCCTGACCTTCAGTCCCTCTTCGACCTGACTTGCTGAAATGTTCACATGGCGTGGGCTGCTCTTCCTTGGAAGGACCACTGCAGACCATCAGTGTGGTCTCCAGATACCACTCTAGTCCCTGTCAGAGGCCTGCTATGCCCTAGACTTGAGAAAAGCAGCTGCCTGCAGTGAATTCTGTCAGTGTTCCACTCCTTATCTAAACATGCATCTTCTTATATATTTTTTCCTCCACCAGCCCATCATCAATTCTTCGGAACTGATGCTTTTGAACTGTGGTATTGGAGAAGACTCTTGAGAGTCCCTTGGACTGCAAGGAGATCCAACCAGTCCATTCTGAAGGAGATCAACCCTGGGATTTCTTTGGAAGGAATGATGCTAAAGCTGAAACTTCAGTACTTTGGCCACCTCATGAGAAGAGTTGATTCATTGGAAAAAACTCTGATGCTGGGAGGGATTGGGGGCAGGAGGAGAAGGGAATGACCGAGGATGAGATGGCTGGATGGCATCACTCACTCGATGGACGTGAGTCTGAGTGAACTCTGGGAGATGGTGATGAACAGGGAGGCCTGGCGTGCTGCGATTCATGGGGTCGCAAAGAGTCAGACACGACTGAGTGACTGAACTGAACTGAACTGAACTGAGCCCATCATCACCCTATTTCTCACACTAGGTACTCGATGTACTTCTTGGCTTTTTGGGTCATCTTGGAACTTTCTATCTCCTCCTCTTGGTTCCCATGGGTAAAAATCTATGTATGTGGGTATATTTGCTTGTTTCCTTTCTACTTTGCTCCATCACCTCAGCCTAAAAGCAAAGTCAGCTATGTTTCATCTTAAAAGCAACAAAATCAAATGCGTTTGAATTTTCTCAGCTGAATCTTTCTTTAATGGCCAAATTCCTTAAAATGGCGCATTTTTAAATTTTCATTTTTGTTGCCTCTCAATCATTTTAAATTTGAAGATTAACATGCATAAACATCTGTGTTCAGTTCAGTTCAGTCGCTCAGTCATGTCTGACTCTTTGTGACCCTGTGGACCGTAGCACGCCAGGCCTCCCTGTCCATCACCAACTCCCCGAGTCCACCCAAACCCATGTCCATGGAGTCGGTGATGCCATCCAGCCATCTCATCCTCTGCCATCCCCTTCTCCCCCTGCCCTGTCTTTCCCAGCATCAGGGTCTTTTCCAAAAACCTTTGTGTGAAGGGTGCTAAATCTTAGCTGTTTACTGAAGCAGCCAGTGAAGATGCATCCTTCCATGTGCTCTGCAACCACTATGAAGTTCAATGGCAGCTGAAGCACGTTCAGCACCTCCTGTCCCTCCTCTGCCCCAAAGGAGCTACTATCCTCTGCCATCCCCTTCTCCCCCTGCCCTGTCTTTCCCAGCATCAGGGTCTTTTCCAAAAACCTTTGTGTGAAGGGTGCTAAATCTTAGCTGTTTACTGAAGCAGCCAGTGAAGATGCATCCTTCCATGTGCTCTGCAACCACTATGAAGTTCAATGGCAGCTGAAGCACGTTCAGCACCTCCTGTCCCTCCTCTGCCCCAAAGGAGCTACTAATTGACTTTTCTCTCAGTACATCAAGTTGCCCTCCTACCAAACTCCCTACAAATTATAGCTATTTGTTTTGCTTTGCCCTGGCAACATTTTTCTGTTCATCAACTGACACATTTGCCATTTCCAGGCGTTCTTTGGTATTTTCTGAAATCGTGTGCTTCCATGTGGTATCATTGCTGTTTATTCTGAAAAACATTCTGTAATACTTGTTACTGTGCCCACTTGCCAGAAGTAAATCCTAGATTGGCAGACTTCCTGCCAACTCTTTGAATATCTATTGTCTTCTGGCTCCCATAATTTTTATTCAAAAGTCATCTGCATCTCCTTTGGTGCAATGTTTCTTGTTTCTTAAGCTTTTTGTTTTTTTGTTTTTTTCTTTTTTAGAAATTTGACTATAACGTGTCTCAGTGTGTGTTTGTCTTGTTGAATCCTGTTGTTTTTGTCGGTTTGAGTTCACGGAGCATCAAGAATCCGCGGGTGATAACCAGTTCTGTTATCGGTTTCAGACAGTGCCCACTCATCGTTTTCCCCACGATTCCTTCTGCCCATTCTTTCTGCTTTTCTCCACCTTTGCCTAACGTGAGCTGGTCTGGCCACAGCCTGGGTTGCATATTTCTCTATCTTTCAGCTTGGAGACATTCTACTAGCCTGTCTTTGAGTTCACTAATCATTTTCACTGTTGCAACTAGTCCCCTGTGGGTGTTTACTGGAAGAAACCAAATCATTCCACCTTGCCTTATTTACAAACTAATCTGGGTAAACAATCTGACATAAAATGAGATATTCAGCAAACATTGAAAAAAGTTCATAAGTTGAATGGGCAAAATTAATACCAAATATCTACTGTATTTAATGCAGCACACTTTCTTAAAGCTTATTTACTATATTTTTTAGTTTTAGTTGCATTTATTCTATTTTTCCTTGGTTTGTTTATAACATGATTTTAATTTTTGTAAATGTCTGTTTTTCTCTTAAATTTTTTCCCCGAACTCTGTAAATTTACTTCTTTCTTTCTTCAATGATTGTATAGTCTCTCTTTTGAATATTTATGTTCATTTTCCCCTAATATTTCAATAACTGATAATGCCTGCAATTTGAGAGCATAGTGAACAAATACTCTAAACTCTTTGGATTTTTTTTCTTTTTTTGTGTGTGTATATTGCCCCTCCCCCTTTTTTTGCTCATATTATGACTTACAAGACCTTTTAGAACTAACAGCCAAAAAAGATGTCCTTTTCATTATAGGGGACTGGAATGCTAAAGTAGGAAGTCAAGAAACACCTGGAATAACAGGCAAATTTGGCCTTGGAATGTGGAATGAAGCAGGGCAAAGACTAATAGAGTTTTGCCAAGAAAATGCACTGGTCATAGCAAACACCCTCTTCCAACAACACAAGAGAAGACTCTACACATGGACATCACCAGATGGTCAACACTGAAATCAGATTGATTATATTCTATGCAGCCAAAGATGGAGAAGCTCTATACAGTCAACAAAAACAAGACCAGGAGCTGACTGTGGCTCAGATCATGAACTCCTTATTACCAAATTCAGACTTAAATTGAAGAAAGTAGGGAAAACCGCTAGACCATTCAGGTATGACCTAAATCAAATCCCTTATGATTATACAGTGGAAGTGAGAAATAGATTTAAGGGCCTAGATCTGATAGATAGAGTGCCTGATGAACTATGGAATGAGGTTCGTGACATTGTACAGGAGACAGGGATCAAGACCATCCCCATGGAAAAGAAATGCAAAAAAGCAAAATGGCTGTCTGGAGAAGCCTTACAAATAGCACTGAAAAGAAGAGAGGCGAAAAGCAAAGGAGAAAAGAAAAGATATAAGCATCTGAATGCAGAGTTCCAAAGAATAGCAAGAAGAGATAAGAAAGCCTTCTTCAGCAATCAATGCAAAGAGATAGAGGAAAACAACAGAATGGGAAAGACTAGAGATCTCTTCAAGAGAATTGGAGATACCAAGGGAACATTTCATGCAAAGATGGGCTCGATAAAGGATAGAAATGGTATGGACCTAACAGAAGCAGAAGATATTAAGAAGAGGTGGCAAGAATACACAGAAGAACTGTACAGAAAAGATCTTCACGACCCAGATAATCATGAGGATGTGATCACTAATCTAGAGCCAGACATCTTGGAATGTGAAGTCAAGTGGGCCTTAGAAAGCATCACTAAGAACAAAGCTAGTGGAGGTGATGGAATTCCCGTTGAGCTGTTTCAAATCCTGGAAGATGATGCTGTGAAAGTGCTGCACTCAATATGCCAGCAAATTTGGAAAACTCAGCAGTGGCCACAGGACTGGAAAAGGTCAGTTTTCATTCCAATTCCAAAGAAAGGCAATGCCAAAGAATGCTCAAACTACCGCACAATTGCACTCATCTCACACGCTAGTAAAGTAATGCTCAAAATTCTCCAAGCCAGGCTTCAGCAATATGTGAACCGTGAACTCCCTGATGTTCAAGCTGGTTTTAGAACAGGCAGAGGAACCAGAGATCAAATTGCCAACATCCGCTGGATCATGGAAAAAGCAAGAGAGTTCCAGAAAAACATCTATTTCTGCTTTATTGACTATGCCAAAGCCTTTGACTGTGTGGATCACAATAAACTGTGGAAAATTCTGAAAGAGATGGGAATACCAGACCACCTAACCTGCCTCTTGAGAAATCTGTATGCAGGTCAGGAAGCAACAGTTAGAACTGGACATGGAACAACAGACTGGTTCCAAATAGGAAAAGGAGTACGTCAAGGCTGTATATTGTCTCCCTGCTTATTTAACTTATATGCAGAGTACATCATGAGAAACGCTGGACTGGAAGAAACACAAGCTGGAATCAAGATTGCCGGGAGAAATATCAATAACCTCAGATATGCTGATGACACCACCCTTATGGCAGAAAGTGAGGAGGAGCTAAAAAGCCTCTTGATGAAAGTGAAGGAGGAGAGCGAAAAAGTTGGCTTAAAGCTCAACATTCAGAAAACGAAGATCATGGCATCCGGTCCCATCACTTCATGGGAAATAGATGGGGAAACAGTGGAAACAGTGTCAGACTTTATTTTTTTGGGCTCCAAAATCACTGCAGATGGTGACTGCAGCCATGAAATTAAAAGACGCTTACTCCTTGGAAGAAAAGTTATGACCAACCTGGATAGTATATTCAAAAGCAGAGACATTACTTTGCCGACTAAGGTCCGCCTAGTCAAGGCTATGGTTTTTCCTGTGGTCATGTATGGATGTGAAAGTTGGACTGTGAAGAAAGCTGAGCGCCGAAGAATCGATGCTTTTGAACTGTGGTGTTGGAGAAGACTCTTGAGAGTCCCTTGGACTGCAAGGAGATCCAACCAGTCCATTCTGAAGGAGATCAACCCTGGGATTTCTTTGGAAGGAATGATGCTAAAGCTGAAACTCCAGTACTTTGGCCACCTCATGGGAAGAGTTGACTCATTGGAAAAGACTCTGATGCTGGGAGGGATTGGGGGCAGGAGGAGAAGGGGATGACCGAGGATGAGATGGCTGGATGGCATCACGGACTCGATGGACGTGAGTCTGAGTGAACTCCGGGAGATGGTGATGAACAGGCAGGCCTGGCGTGCTGGGATTCATGGGGTCACAAAGAGTCGGACACGACTGAGCGACTGAACTGAACTAATTGTGTTCCTTCTTTAATTTTCTGAATCTGTGGGCCCGGTCTTGTTTCAGCTCCTGTGTGGTTTTACTGACTGTTGTGGTGTCTGATCTCTGTCACAAAGAGCCTAAGGAGGAAGAAATGGAAATTACTCAGGAAGATGTTTGGCTTTCCATGGGACCTGGAGTCTCAAACAAATCGTGAACAATCTGGTCACTATTTCATCTGAGTAACGCGTGTACCCTCTAGTTTCCAGACGTTCTCCACGTCACTATTGACCCTTGCTTCCTCTCCATCTGGCCTGACTCTTAAGCCCCCAGAGCAGCGAGCAGTAGATGAGGAAAATGCTTGCGAGCATCGTTTCCCCCAGCTGGCTCTTCTCTGACATTACTTGGTATGGAACTGGGTTTGCTTTCCTGTGGTCCAACCACAGTCCTGGGTCTCACGGCCCTTTAAACAAAAATAAAACATAGTCAGCGCTGATCCTCACTAATGTGCCGCTTTAGGGGTTTGGCACATTTTCATAGGATCTGGCCTATTGTCTTTCCAGTTTGCAGTTAGTTGTTGAGAAAAATCCACAACTGAAGATGGCATTTCTTTAACCAAAAATGGCATAGTCAGCGCTGATCCTCACTAATGTGCCACTTTAAGGGTTTGGCACATTTTCATAGGATCTGGCCTATTGTCTTTCCAGTTTGCAGTTAGTTGTTGAGAAAAATCCACAACTGAAGATGGCATTTCTTTAACCGAAAATGGTATTTAAATCTTTAAAAAATATATATTTCCCTTTGTTTTTGCTTCTCCTGGGTTTTGATGGAGGTGGGTGGTATTTAATCAGGAAGCCCAGTCTTCAACACATCACCTTCAACACCAGTTCTTACCCCTCCACAGAAATGACTCTGGCAAAACTTGTGGACACAAGTTTTCTATTCTCCTTACCGCTTCCTGGGAGGGATCCAAAACTGCATGTGATTATGATACTTACATGTATGCTTTCCCAGATTCCAACACACGTATATCCACATTCACTTACACATTCATGCAAGTTCATTTGCACACAGGCACACATGCACAGCACAAGTGGAGGAGGAAGGGACAGGCAGGGGATTGGTGGATCCGTCCTCAGCTCCTGCTTGGACTCTCACACAATCGAGCAGTGTGCCTGTGGGCCAGTGAGTGAGGACAGGAGAGTCTTGTGGGCCGAGCAGACCTCTGTAACCCAGGTTCTTCCTGCTGTTGGTTGCAATATGCAAGGCAGTGTAGTTGCTTAAAGAACTAGACCATTGGACCTCTTTGGCTTTCGTTTCTTGCGAGATGCTTTTCTGAAGCTGGTTCAAACTCCCCCCGACCCTAGAGCAGTGAATCACTTTAGCTTTCATTCAGCACGGCCCCACTAAATGAGCAGGAATGTCTCCTGACTTACCTCCGAACTGCCTTCCAGCCGCTCAGTGCACAGAGAGCCAGCTTGCTGTGTGGCTCAGACCGGCTACAGGACAAGACGTCTGCAGGCTGGGCTCCTGAGCACACCAAGACTGAGCCCCCTCTGGAGAAGGCCGCCTCTCACCCTGTGCAGCCATCGGTGGGCACACTGTGACTGAGCTCTCTCGGCAGCGTTGCTGGTCTTCCCAGTACCTGCCTTGTGATTACATCACTGCAGTGGGAGGACCAGATGACAGGAGCTCATAGTCCTCGAACAGTCCTCTCCCTGCAGCAGTGTGACAAGCAGCCCACGCGAGGACTTTGGGGAGAGAAGGGGACTTGGATGACGTGGCCTCTGCTTGGCCTTTTCAGTTTCTGCGCCTATGGGGAGGGCAGAGTGAAACGGGATCACCACCCTCTCAAACAGGCTTTCTCAAGTTCTTGGTCCTCTTAGCGACCCACATTTGATGAGTCAAGGAAACCAGATTTTCCTGCAATAGAAACAAAATCCAAGTCCACTCATTGCCATTTATATACTTAACGATATTGAGTTTTTATATTTTCCACGTACAGTAAGTTTTACAGACAAAAATGCAGAAGTGCTTTACAGAGTACTTGTCACTGCTGTGGGTTAAAGTGCGAACAAAAGCCGTAAAACCAGCTGCTACTTGAAAATGACTATACTGATGAGCGTATATTTAACGAACACAAGGATACCACGCATAAAAGCTTCAGTAGTATTAATTACAAAAAGTCTTGTTGTTCTGAATTAAAACACGTACAATTAAGAATTCCATCAACAGCTTAGATAACTACAATGCTTACCGTCATCTTTTTGCTACAACAGTAAAATTCAACACACACACACATTCTAAACACAATCAAAACACACAATTTCACCATCAGGAAATATTTTCTCTTAATTTCTCTTGCTAAAAAGAAAATGGATTACTCCACGCACTCCATGGCCTCTGTGGGTCAACTTCCCGACGTCCTGTAGCCAGGTGCTGGCAAGAGTGTGGACAGGTGTTCTTGTGTCTGAGCTCCGCGTCCAGATGTCCTCCCACGGGCAGCCCAGAAGAGAGCATGTGGAGGTGAAGAGCCCCGCGTTTCACCTGCACAGCTGGGTGGGAGCCACTGCAAGAGGCAATATGTTATCAGGGTCCAGAAGCAGCACTCCGGCTCCAGGCCGCCCTTCCTCATATAACCCAAAGGCTTTCCTCTCTTCCTCTGTGGCACAGAACTCTCATCAACCTCTCCCCAGAGGTTCCTCCAGGGTGGAATTGGATCCCTTTGACCCCATTCCTACTGTTTATTGTTCAGTCACTAAGTCATGTCTGACTCTCTGTGACCCCATGAACTGCAGCATGCTGGGCTTCCCTGTCCTTCACCATCTCCTGGAATTTGCTCAAACCCCTGTCCATTGAGTCAGTGATGCCATCCAATCATCTGATTCTCTGTTGCCTCCTGCTCTCAATCTTTTTCAGCATCAGGGTCTTTTCCAGTGGGTAGGTTCTTCACATCAGGTGGTCAAAACATTGGAGCTTCAGCTTCAGCTTACGATATTTGCATGCATTTTTCATAGGGTGCTACTAATACCATTGGCAAAGTCACGTGTAGAATTCCTTAGTCCGGTTCTTAGGGTTCAGATTGTGGCTTCAGGGGGCCAAGTTCAGGTTGATTACTCCTATACATATCATCATAATAAGAAAACCACTCTCCTGGAGTTTGTCTTAAACCAATTGGTGAATGAAACATATAGGAAGTGCTCAACTAAATATTGCTGGTTATTTTCAAACTGACAGTACAAAACCCTTACCTGAATGGTGAGTATATTGAGGCAAGCATTTGTCTTCTGAGCGGATGAGCAAGAATAATTCCTAAGAAGGGAGCAAATGGCTAAGGATGAAGGATCTCGTGTTGCATTTGTTTGCCCAAAGGTGCATCCCAGAGCAGCAGGCTTTTGCTCTGAAAGTCTCCACCCAGGGATGACGTGTGTCATTGCCACTGACATTTCATTGGCCAAAGCCAGTCTTGTGACCATACCTGCTGTGGGACAAAGAAGCTGCATCTGTGTTCATACAGGCAACTAGTACATACGGAAGGGTTTAAAACATGGGCTTAAGAGTATAAAAACACACCTCCATGTGTCCCTAATAACAGCTACACTTAGCACTCACAGTAGGAGCTGAAACCTTATTTCTAAATGTATTAAATGTCTATATCAATATTAGCAGCTTATGTCCAATGTTAACTGGCAGCCAATGATCAAACCACTCCAGTATTTCTTGCCTAGAAAATTCCATGGACAGAGGAGCCAGGTATGGGGTAGAGTCCATGGCGTCGCAGACAGACACAGCTGAGCAGGCACGAAGGTGGACTCCCTGCGACCCCGTGCACCGCAGCCCATACCAGCCTCCTCTGTGGAGTTCTCCGGGCAAGAACACTGGAGTGGGTTGCCATTCCCTTCTCCAGGGGATCCTCCCAACCCAGGGATCTAACCCAGGTGGCCCGCACGGCGGACAGATTCCCTACCATCTGAGCGCCCAGGGAAGCCCACGCACTCATCAGAAGTCTGTGTTCTGGGGAAACCCCGTGTCAGACACTGAAGGGGCACGGCTAAGACCGGACCACCTGAAGATGGGGCTCAGGATACAGAATCCAGGGTATCAGAGTTAGAAGCTGGAGAGACCAAACGTGGCGTTGCTCTCAGGAACACAAGAGGCCCGAGGACAGGGGCGTGAGCAGGAATTCCACTCAGACCAACTCTAGGGAGAAAGTGCGGCAGCGCCTCGCCCTGCTGCAGGCCTGGGTGGGCTCTGGCTGTGCCGGTGGCGCCCCGCAGCGACGCCCCAGACCCGAGACGCCGGCTGAGCGCTGCCGCTGCGCTGATCCGCCGNCTGTGGGTGTTTACTGGAAGAAACCAAATCATTCCACCTTGCCTTATTTACAAACTAATCTGGGTAAACAATCTGACATAAAATGAGATATTCAGCAAACATTGAAAAAAGTTCATAAGTTGAATGGGCAAAATTAATACCAAATATCTACTGTATTTAATGCAGCACACTTTCTTAAAGCTTATTTACTATATTTTTTAGTTTTAGTTGCATTTATTCTATTTTCCTTGGTTTGTTTATAACATGATTTTAATTTCTGTAAATGTCTGTTTTTCTCTTAAATTTATTCCCCAAACTCTGTAAATTTACTTCTTTCTTTCTTCAATGATTGTATAGTCTCTCTTTTGAATATTTATGTCCATTTTCCCCTAATATTGCAATAACTGATAATGCCTGCAATTTGAGAGCATAGTGAACAAATACTCTAAACTCTTTGGATTTGTGTGTGTGTGTGTGTGTGTGTGTGTATTGCCCCTCCCCCCTTTTTTGCTCATATTATGACTTACAAGACCTTTTAGAACTAACAGCCAAAAAAGATGTCCTTTTCATTATAGGGGACTGGAATGCTAAAGTAGGAAGTCAAGAAACGCCTGGAGTAACAGGCAAATTTGGCCTTGGAATGCGGAATGAAGCAGGACAAAGACTAATAGANTCAGGTTGATTACTCCTATACATATCATCATAATAAGAAAACCACTCTCCTGGAGTTTGTCTTAAACCAGTTGGTGCATGAAGCATATAGGAAGTGCTCAACTAAATATTGCTGGTTATTTTCAAACTGACAGTACAAAACACTAACCTGAATGGTGAGTATATTGAGGCAAGCATTTGTCTTCTGAGTGGATGAGCAAGAATGATTCCTAAGAAGGGAGCAGATGGCTAAGGATGAAGGATCTCTTGTTGCATTTGTTTGCCCAAAGGTGCATTCCAGAGCAGCAGGCTTTTGCTCTGAAAGTCTCCACCCAGGGATGACGTGTGTCATTGCCACTGACATTTCATTGGCCAAAGCCAGTCTTGTGACCATACCTGCTGTGGGACAAAGAAGCTGCATCTGTGTTCATACAGGCAACTAGTACATACGGAAGGGTTTAAAACATGGGCTTAAGAGTATAAAAACACACCTCCATGTGTCCCTAATAACAGCTACACTTAGCACTCACAGTAGGAGCTGAAACCTTATTTCTAAATGTATTAAATGTCTATATCAATATTAGCAGCTTATGTCCAATGTTAACTGGCAGCCAATGATCAAACCACTCCAGTATTTCTTGCCTAGAAAATTCCATGGACAGAGGAGCCAGGTATGGGGTAGAGTCCATGGCGTCGCAGACAGACACAGCTGAGCAGGCACGAAGGTGGACTCCCTGCGACCCCGTGCACCGCAGCCCATACCAGCCTCCTCTATGGAGTTCTCCGGGCAAGAACACTGGAGTGGGTTGCCATTCCCTTCTCCAGGGGATCCTCCCAACCCAGGGATCTAACCCAGGTGGCCCGCACGGCGGACAGATTCCCTACCATCTGAGCGCCCAGGGAAGCCCACGCACTCATCAGAAGTCTGTGTTCTGGGGAAACCCCGTGTCAGACACTGAAGGGGCACGGCTAAGACCGGACCACCTGAAGATGGGGCTCAGGATACAGAATCCAGGGTATCAGAGTTAGAAGCTGGAGAGACCAAACGTGGCGTTGCTCTCAGGAACACAAGAGGCCCGAGGACAGGGGCGTGAGCAGGAATTCCACTCAGACCAACTCTAGGGAGAAAGTGCGGCAGCGCCTCGCCCTGCTGCAGGCCTGGGTGGGCTCTGGCTGTGCCGGTGGCGCCCCGCAGCGACGCCCCAGACCCGAGACGCCGGCTGAGCGCTGCCGCTGCGCTGATCCGCCGAGATCCCCGCTCACTCACCGGTGGTGCAGCCCACGCAGGCCACTCGGGGTGCGTCCCCTGAGCTGCAGATGGATTATTTGTTGGAGAGTCCTTTAGCCCTCAGCGGTGCTGGAAGCGCGGAAAGGAAGGCAGGTCTGGCCCAGGGCCTGCAGAGGCCTGCAGGGACGCCTCCAGAGCAGAGTTTGCAGCAGCAAGCTCCCTCTGCCCCGGAATCAGAGCCGCTCCTGATGCTGCGCGGAGGTTTCTAGGCTATAATTTACATGCTCTGCAGCAGGTACATCAGTTCCTCAGACCTCATAAAAGCTGTCACTCTTCCTTAAGTAACCCTGTCCAACCATCGTTTAGCAGCTCAGCGTCGTATTTATTCATCTTGTCCGACAGAGTGATCAGAAATGACTCATCATTACTTTTATATCCCACCCAAGAGCAGTGATCATCATCGTCACGGTCATCACTGCCGCCTGCCCTGTCCACTAGCCTCACTGAACCTACCCCCGAGGACCGCCTGCAAGGACAGAGATGGAGACCTGGGTGAGGACGATGCGCCTCCCTCAAGGTCACTGAGGTCACGCAGCCAGGAAGCAGTGACTCAGGACTTGAACCTGGTTCGGCTGGATCCGGGCACCAAGAGCGCTTCTGTTCCACACAGTCCAGCCAGCTGGTACCAGCACGGTCAGGCTGGTGGGCAGCTGAGTCTCAGCACCACGCTGCACACCCTGGACTTATCGTGGGGCCTCCCGTTTACTTATTTGCGTCTCCTTGGGGGAAAACTCATTTATTTTATGACGCATGGTTTGAAGACACTTCCATAAACTGTGGAGAAGGTCAGGGGAGGTCAGGGAGTCCTGCCTTGCCTGGCAGCCC
>SJYX01000112.1:687727-698277 GCA_006410675.1 Oreotragus oreotragus
TCCAGGCAGCTCCGGTCCAGGGTTGGAGGCCGGACCGAGACGCAGCTCCTGGGACTGCCAGTCCCCGGGCTCCAGGCTGTGTGAGCTTTTACTATCTGCATATTTATTTCACCTCTTAAATGAAATCCAATTTGAGGCTATTAATATTAATGCATGGAGATAATTCTGATGATGAATTAATAAAGCACTCGGCCTCTCCGTGTGCTGTTTGCTCTTACATTTAATGATGCTCTTAACTGGAACGAGGAGGCGGCCTCCACCTGGAGCCTGGAAATTAGAAACCACTTCATTGTTCTGAGCTCGCTGCTTTAATGACAATCGATGGAATCGATCCGGGAAAAGAAAAGTATTTACTCGTCTCTGCCCTGCCTGGGATCCCAGAGCTTCTGCAGAGGGCTCTGGGCGGCATCTGCTAATGAATTACATGCTAAGTGAACTTCTCAGCCCCCCACCCCCACCCATGGTTTCGATACCGGAGAACTGTTTTTCCTAATCAAAACATAAAGTCCTACCAGAGGACCTGGGAAGGAGGGCTTTGTTAGAAAATCAAGAAATCATCTCAGTTGTAGACTCAGATTGACTTGCAAAGCAGACCTTAGCCTTGGCCTGTGTGGCTCCAAAAACAGTTCCTGGCTGGTGGTCTTTTGTTGTTCAAATGAACAGAATTTGCGATTCACACTCTGTTGGGAGAGTCATTGAAAAGACAATTGAGCTCCCATTGACTTAACTGGGTTTAGCATTAAAGTAAATAAACTTCTATTCCAACACCCTTTCGACAAATAAGTGTTAAAGTCCTCCAATTAGGCCGGTTTCTCAGTTGATTAAAAACGGCAGCACCAACAATTCGCGGTTGTTGGAAGCTTCCCAAACAGAAGCCGGTTCTGTAGGAAGAGGCCGCGACCATCCAGCCAGAAGCAGACCCGAGGGTCTCACCCTGGGGCCGCCGAGAGCAACCCAAGTCCCCCAGGGCCTGGAAGCCACGGGCTCATCCCGGACCGGGGTGGCTTTTAAGAACAAAGTCACAGCGTCAAAGCGGTGACGGTGAGGAAGGAAACCCAACAGCCGGTCTCGTCTTCGGCTTTAGGGCCAATTCAGCCTTTAGGAGAGCCCGCCGCTGCTGCTAAGTCACTTCAGTCGTGTCTGGGAGAGCCCGCAGGAAAAGACAAAGCCTGCCCAGGGCAGAGCTGAAGTGCTCGCCGTCGTTTACAAGCGGCTTCCTCCAGTGCCTTCCGCTGTGCAGTCGGAAGGAGTCTTTCCAAGGGGGCGGCGGTGGCCTGTGTCTGGCTCAGTGTTTACAGGGCGCCCCTTGCTCTTGCTCTGCCCCGACTAAGAGGAGAGCGGGTCTCAGTCCCTGGTGGCCACGCAGGTGTAGGAAAGGGATCCGGGCGGAGCCCCCGAGAAGCCAGCTCCGCGAAGAGCTCGGGACAAGGCGTTCCTGCTGCCTGTGTGATGGCGGCCCAGCCCCGAAGTGTGGCTTCAGGAGGTGCCTTCACCTCGGCGCCCCACAAGTCTAACACCTCGGAGGACACACTTCTAAGCCTATGCCCGGGCACATGCATGGACAGTCACACAGGCAAGGGCACGTCTCTGCACACGCACACACCTGTGTGACACGTATGACACGCGTACACATGCCGGCACACCCATGTAACACACATGACACGTGTACACACACGCACACACCCGTGTAACATGTATGACACATGCACACACCCACACACCCGTGTAATACGTATGGCATGTGTACGCACACCCACACACCCGTGTAATATGTATGACATGTGCACACACCCCCAAACACCCGTGTAACATGTATGACACGTGCACACACCCACACACCCGTGTAACATGTATGACACATGCACACACCCACACACCCGTGTAACATGCATGACACATGCACACACCCGTGTAACATGTATGACATGCGTACACACACCCACACACACGTGTAATGTGTATGGCACACACCCATGTAATATGTATGATATGTGTACACACATCCACACACCCATGAGTACACACATCCACACACCTATGTAATATGTGTAATATATGTACACACCCACACACCTATGTAATATGTATGATATATGCACACCCACACATCTATGTAATATGTATGATATGTGTACACACATGTTGACACACCTGTGTGCCTGTGTATATATGCATACATACATAACGTGTGTGGTATATATGGTACATATACTTTTTGCAAACAGAAAAATGCAGTTACAATATTTTAATGTTTATTAGTNCCCACACACCCGTGTAACATGTATGACATGCGTACACACACCCACACACCCGTGTAATGTGTATGGCACACACCCATGTAATATGTATGATATATGTACAGACATCCACACACCCATGAGTACACACATCCACACACCTATGTAATATGTGTAATATATGTACACACCCACACACCTATGTAATATGTATGATATATGCACACCCACACATCTATATAATATGTATGATATGTGCACAGACACCTATGTAATGTGTATCATATGTGTGCACCTACACATCTATGTAATATGTATCATACGTGTACACACATGTTGACACAACTGTGTGCCTGTGTATATATGCATACATACATAACGTGTGTGGTATATATGGTACATATACTTTTTGCAAACAGAAAAATGCAATTACAATATTTTAATGTTTATTAGTCATTTAACCTCTTTTAGGACATCCATGGTGGCTCAGATGGTAAAGAATTTGCCTGTAATGCAGGGGACCTGAGTTTGATCCCTGGGTTGGGAAGATCCCTTGGAGAAGGGATTGGCAACCCACTCCATTATTCTTGCCTGGAGAATTCCATGGACGTAGGAGCCTGACGGGCTGCAGTTCATGGGGTTGCAAAGAGTCAGACACCACTGGTTGGCCAACACTGCTACTGCTGCTGCTGCTAAGTCGCTTCAGTCGTGTCTGGCTCTGTGCGACCCCATAGATGGCCAACACTAACCTCTTTTAAATACGTTTGCTTTTGGATCTTATTATTTTCTATTGGAGTATAATTGCTTTACAAGTTTGTGTAAGTTTCTGGTGTGTGACAGATGAATTGGCTCTATGTACACACATGTCCCCTCCCACTTGAGCCTGGCTCCCACTCTCCGCATCCCAGCCCTCTAGGTGGTTGCCGAGTGCTGCGCTGAGCTCTCTGCTATACAGCAGCTTCCCACTAGCTATCTATCAAATACGCTCTTAATTATTGTGATACGATACTTGCCTACTTGCAAATGCAGCCATAATACAAGTTGAGCCAGTCACACGTGACGTGAAACACTAAGAGCATTCACTTACCATCAGCGAAAACCCCGTCTATCGGACAGGCTCTCAGCTGCAGAGTGGCTTAGAAATGGTGAGAGCGTCCCAGGTAGACAGAAACCACGAGACCTCGCCCAAAGCAACCAACGCTGCCGGAGCAGGTACTGTTTCACTGTGAATGCTAATAGTCTCCAAACAGAACAGTTTGAAGATCCAAGCTAATAATAAGGGAATACAGTAGCAGGCAGGCCCTCTACGACCCGTGTTTTGGTTTCAAAACAAAAGGGCAGCCCAGCATAAAGCAAGGATGGACAAAATGACCGTGGGCTCCTGGCTATGCACGCAGGTGTCTGGCTGGTTTACACTCACAGTCGTCCTTCCGGCCAGCAGCAGGACCAAAGGAGCTGCCTCTGCGGTGGGGACTTGGGTCCAGCGAGCTGCACTGGCTAGGAGGGCCAGTTACTGCTCTGGCGCTCTGAGCCTGCCACAGGCCCCCAGGGCTGGGGAGCCAGCCCACCAGGCGGGACCGCCGCCCCTGGCGACCACCCTTGGCCAGCATGAATGCCGGGCCTCTGCTCAAATAACTCCACTTCCCAGGAAGTCTCTTTGGGAAAAGGGTGGCATAAATACACGGGTAAACAAAACAAAGTGAAATGGAGTAAAATAGAATGAGCGCGTTTTTCCACTTCACATCCCTTCCACTGGCGCTCTGGGTATCAGATTTATGCTGGAGGTGGGCAGATAGCAAATGAAAAATGAAAAACAATTTCATATTTTAAATTTATGAGACCAGAGGATAATAGATCACTTTTTTCCCTCAAGCTCTCTGTGCTGTAAATTGTCTATAACCTATTTGCCGTATTTTCTATATCGCTCGTGTTGGCTCCATTTTCGTTAATGCCTTTAGTCTTACCTAAGTGGTTCATCTCAAGGTGATACTGCATAGCTAATCATTTGGAGGAAGGGGGTAGCTGTCTGTCCTGTTTTTCTAGACATAAAGAGATAATGTAAGGAGAGAAAAAGGCAGACAGGGCCCCATCATAGCACGTCTCTACCCTTCGTGTATATGAAACACTTTAAGGTGACGAAAAGGACAGGCGCTCGTGTCTAAATCAGCCGAGCTCGATGTGATGCCAACGCCTTTGGCTAAACACAGATTGACTTAATTCTCTCAATAATGACTTGGGTCCAAGTCCGTCTCCACCACAAGAGGGAGAAGGCCAGCAGAACAGAGAAAATCTTCTCACTCGGGTTATCTTGACTCTGCTCCAGGCAAAACCTAGAAATATTTTTTTAATCGAGATTCTCTACAGCAGCCCTTTCCAAATGCCAGTATCCATCATCGCTGACTGGATCAATAGCTGTGTTTTGGCCCCAGTCTCCTGCGAGAGATGGCATGCCATCAGTGATAGACAAATATCACAGTTAAGCAAAGTATCCAGCCAGACCTAGTAACATTTTTATTGATTTTTGTTGTGCAAATAATGTCTTTTTGGGCTGAATAAATGGCTTTGAGCCAAACAGTCATTGTTTATGATTCCAAAATGCAATAAAGGGACAGGAAATATATTATAGCCAATGTCTCAAGGCGCACAACGTAATCATCCTTTGGTAGTAAAAAACTACCCATCTGAAGCCAGGAGTGCATATTTATCCATGCTTAAAGGTGCCTGTAGGACTTGCAAATCTTACACAAAATGTCCTGTTAGGAAACAGATGGCGTTGCCCTTTAACCTATTGAATAACTACTAGAAAACCAAGCAAAAAAATAAGCACTATATTTCTTTAATCAATACAAAGGAAGCGGTTTATTATGCTCCTTTCAAATGAAATATCAAAGTTGCCAAACAGCATCTATTCAGTTCAAAAGAAAACACATCAAAAGGCTCCCTGATTTTCTCAAATGCTTTAAAATCAGAAAATAGTAAGGTTTTTGTGAAAAAAAGAAAGACCCTCGTTCCAAATAACCATGAACTCGTTTCATTGGGTAGACCCACGGAAGGTTGGCCGTCAAAGACTTACCCCTGAGATAAGACACACCTTTTGTGTGCATGTGAGTTAAGGTCAGCATCCTGCCCTTACGTCAGTTGCTTGCATTTTCAAAGGGGCATCTGAGCTGAGCTCCACACTCATGCCCCCACAGAACGTGAGGCTCTGCATGTGCACCCAGATCGCCAGGAGAACCGTGGCCCTGCCAGCGGCCTGTGGTCTCACGTCCACTCCTCAGATGCGGCTGCTGCTGTCTGGGCAGCCGAGTCCCAAGGAACATGACATTGTGCTGGGTTCTTACGAGAATGGTCCCTCCAGAAACTGGCATGATTTGGCGGGATTAGCCTTGGCCTCGAGTCCTCACAGGGAGCCACAACCCCAAGCATGGGACAAGCAGACGGGAAAACATACACTCCGTTTTCATCATGTTCTCTGCTTGCTGACATGTATTCTTGGACTTAATATCATAATTTGATTATTCGTTTCCCCTTCCAGAGCTGTGACCAACCTAGACAGAATATTAAAAAGCAGAGACATTTCTTTGTCAACAAAGGTCCGTCTAGTCAAGGCTATGGTTTTTCTTGTGGTCATGTATGGATGTGAGAGTTGGACTATAAAGAAGGCTGAGCGCTGAAGAATTGACACTTTTGAACTGTGGTGTTGGAAAAGACTCTTGAGAGTCCCTTGGACTGCAAGGAGATCCAACCAGTCCATCCTAAAGGAGACCAGTCCTGGGTGTTCATTGGTAGGACTGATTTTGAAGCTGAAACTGCAATACTTTGGCCACTTGATGTGAAGAGCTGACTCATTGGAAAAGACTCTGATGCTGGGAGGGGTTGGGGGCAGGAGGAGAAGGGGACGACCGAGGATGAGGTGGTTGGATGGCATCACCGACTCACTGGACATGGGTCTGGGTGGACTCTGGGAGCGGGTGATGGACAGGAAGGCCTGGCATGCTGCGGTTCATGGGGTCACAGAGTCGGACACGACTGACTGAACTGAACTGAAGGCTTATTTAAAGTATACACACTTTCACTATTCACATACTACTCTAAATTACATAATTATGACACAACTTTTGAATTATTCTTTCCCCAACTAAGGCCTTCTAGTCCCCTCTCTTCAAAGAGGATTTCTCATATGGTGAGGATGCTGAGTGTAAACATCTTGGTGGCTCAGAAAATTTATTTTGCACTAACTTGTAATTTTGCTACCATAGCATTGCAGACATTATTTTTAATTATGTGATGATTACAGCTACACATGTATACTTTCCCCACAACTATGCATGCATTCCTTATATACGTATATGCTTAACAAAATACATTTTCATATATATGTGTGAAGTTTATGTACTTAAAAAGATGAGTTTTAATGTGCAGATGTGAGGAAACACTTTGTTAAAGCAATTATTGCCTCCTTCAGAAAAATGATGCTCACATACACACTACAGATACCATGCCTAAAGTAGATAACTAAGACAAGCTACAGTTTGGCATGGGGAACTCAGGGCTCTGTGGTGACCTGAATGGGAAAGAGGGCCAACAGGGAGGGGATACACGTGTTCATCCAGCTGAGTCACTGCGCCACACTGCAGAGCTAACACGACATTGTGAGGCAGCTACACGCCAATACAAGTATTTTAAACAGAAACAGCGAAAGAAAAGGGATAATAAACGCAGGGATTCTCAGGCCACTTCAGGTCCGCCACCTGTCCTCCTCCCTAGAGCAAAGCCAGCACTGAGCCCTGGCATTCTTTTGCATCAGACCCAATTTGGCAGATGAAAATCTACCTTAAATTTTAAGCTTTCCTCCCCTTATTTCTCATGGAACTGAATATCTTTAGAAGCCTATTTGTCTCTTAATTTTAGTTTTGAATTGAAAGACAGTTGATCTACAATGCTGTGCCAGTCTCTGTAGTACAGCAAAGCGACTCAGTCATACATGGGGAGACACTTTTTTTTATTCTTTTTAAATTTCATTTTAAATATTAAAAAATTGTTTGTTTCTATATCTTTTGCAAAACACTGTTAGTGCCATCCTCTTCCTCTCCTTCATTCCCGTGTCTCAGTGGAAAATCGCTTTCCAGTTTCAGGGTAGTTTTTCTCCTGGACGATTTCTCGTTATGCCACAGCAGTATGAAAGTCCATTGGCTGGAAGGTCTACAATTTTTTTCCTTTTTTTTTTGCTTGAACTTTTAATGTGATTAATGCTGTGAATGATTTTCAGTTTTTGTGTTTAGTCAGCTTTATCGGACTTTCATGGTTTCTATCTCTGATGTTCTTCTCAGGCAGACAGACCCTGCTGTGCCCTCACGTGACCGTTCTGGGTCCTCTTCCTACATTTAACTCCAAGCTCAGAGGCTTTTGCTTCCACAGAAGGCATGAAGCAAAGATGTGTTCGCATTTTCCCTCAGTTCCAACTGTTTAACTCAAGACGTTCCGTGGGTGGTTAGAAATGCCTCACTCGTGGTCTAGTTACCATTTCTTTACAATTCAGTGCCTGGTATCTCTGCACTTTATTCCTCTTGTTAGCTGCGTGCTCAGCCATGTCTGACTCTTTGCTGTCCCAAGGGCTGCAGTCCACCCGGCTCTCCTGCCATGGGATTCTCAGGCAGGAATACTGGAGTGGGTTGCCGTTTCCTTCTCCAGGTCGTCTTCCCACCCCAGGGATCAAAGCCACATCTCCCGCATCTCCTGCATTGGCAGGCGGGGTCTTTACCCCTGCACCACCCGGGAAGCCCCTTAGCCTCATGTGCTTGCTGTAGCCTGATAGTGGCTCATACCTGGCAAGCTTACACTCTCTCTTGGTCTTCTTTTAAAGTACCTGGGCTATAACATCCATGTGATTCTTTAGGTGAAACTTACAGTTTACTGGACTCACACAGTATTTATAAATTAGCTGAGGGGCTTTGTGTCTGAATGTTTCGTCCAGGAATCTGGCATGTTCCTCTCCAGGTGTTGAGAGCATCTTTCAGATCAGGTAGTGTCCTTGTTCGACCCCTAAACGTTTCCTTGACTTCTGTTTCTCGGTATTTTCAGGTTTTGTGGCTACAGGGAATGAAGTCCTTTCCACTGGACTCTCTCTAGGGCTCTTGCAGGTGAACATGAGACTCGGTGAGTCTTCCTCCCCAGCACTCTGCTCTGTGTGCATTTCCACAAACAACTCTCAATATAAACGGTGTTCATTGCCCCTCTCCAGTTTTACAGGTAAGGTTATGCTCTAAAAATTATGTGACTCTTGCCTCTTGCTTTTCAGCATTTTAACTGGTTTTATATTAATGCCTACAACTTCCAGAATGAAATTCGGTATCCACGGTGGTTGGACACTCAGTGTAGCGTCTTTACCAGACACGAGTATGGGATGTTTCCCCTCGGGTACCTGGAGGCAACCTTGCTGGGGGAGGCGACGTGCTTCTCAGACCCATTTTTCTACGTTGGCAGCATGTGAGGAAGACAGTGCCTGCCCAACCAACCCTGAAGTCACGACCCATGAGCAGCACCCAGGAGGCTTCCAGGCTCTTTTCTAGATATCAAATGGAACTTCCATGTTAGTACTTTGTACTGAAAGCTGAGGAAATGGGTATTCTAAATTCGTAAAATTTGTACCAATAATAACTGCAGTTACTTTCTGAACTCTTCATTTCAAGCTGTTTAGTTTTCAGAAAATACATAGAAAACGACACTTAGCCCAGAAATCTCTACTCCTTTGGTGTGGAGGAAAGGGAACTCTCCTACACTGTCGGTGGGAATGTAAACAGATACAGCCGTGATGGAGAAGAGCACGGGGTTCCTTAAAAACTAAAAGTAGAGCTACCCACTCCTGGGGAAATATCTAGAGAAAAAGCATGATCCGAAAGGGTACACGCACCCCAGCGCTCACTGCGGCACTCTCCACAACAGCCAAGGCATGGAGGTGCCCTCAGTGTCCATCAGCAGAGGGAGGTACAGCAAAAATGTGCCACACACACAGTGGAATCAAGCTCAGCCATAAAGAGACTGAAGCAGCGCCACTTGCAGCAATACGGATAGCCTTGGAGACTATCATACCAATGAAGCAAGTCAGCCAGAAGGATGCACATCATATGATATTACTTATATGTGAAACCTGAAATATGGCACAGAAGGATTTATCTGTGACACAGAAACAGACTCACAGACATGGAAACCAGATTGGCTGTTTATGTGTAGCTGAGTCACTTTGCTGAACAGCAGAAATTAACACAACATTGTAAATCAGGTATCAGTTCAGTTCAGCCTCTCCTTCATCTCCCACTCTCTGTGACCACATGGACTGCAGCACGCCAGGCCTCCCTGTCCCTCACCGACTCCCAGAGCTCACTCAAACTCCTGTCCATTGAGTCAGCGATGCCACCCAACCACCTCATCCTCTGTCGGCCCCTTCTCCTCCTTTCCCAGAGTCAGGGTCTTTTCAGTTAAGTCAGTTCTTCACATCAGGTGGCCAAAGTAGTGGAGTTTCAGGTTTAGCATCAGTCCTTCCAATGAATATTCAGAACTGATTTCCTTTAGGATGGACTGGTTGGATCTCCTTGTAGTCCAAGGGACTCTCAAGAGTCTTCTCCAACACCACAGATCAAAAGCATCAAATCTTCAGTGCTCAGCTTTCTCTATAGTCCAATTCTCACATCTATACATGACTNGGTTGGATCTCCTTGTAGTCCAAGGGACTCTCAAGAGTCTTCTCCAACACCACAGATCAAAAGCATCAAATCTTCAGTGCTCAGCTTTCTCTATAGTCCAATTCTCACATCTATACATGACTACTGGAAAAACCATAGCTTTGACTAGATGGAGCTTTGTTAGCAAAGTAATGTCTCTGCTTTTTAATATGCTCTCTAGGTTGGTCATAACTTTTCTTTCAAGGAGCAAGCATCTTTTAATTTCATGGTTGCAGTCATCATCTGCAGAGATTTTGGAGCCCCCCAAAATAGTCTTTCACTGTTTCCATTGTTTCTGCATCTATTTGCCATGAAGTGATGGGACTGTATGCCATGACCTTAGTTTTTTGAATGTTGAGTATTAAAAGAACTTTTTCACGCTCCTCTTTCACTTTCATCAAGAGGCTCTTTAGTTCCCCTTCACTTTCTGCCATAAGGGTGGTGTCATATGCATATCTGAGGTTATTGATATTTCCCTGGCAATCTTGATTCCAGCTTGTGCTTCATTCAGCCCGACATTTCGCATGATGTACTCTGCATATAAATTAAATAAGCACAGTGACAATATAAAGCCTTGACATACTCCTTTCCTGAT
>SJYX01000114.1:0-21657 GCA_006410675.1 Oreotragus oreotragus
GCAATGCAGGAGACCTGGGTTCGATCCCTGGGTCGGGAAGATCCCATGGAGAAGGAAATGGCAACCCACCCCAGTAGTATTTTGCAATAAAATATTTTTAATTTTGTTGTTTGTTTCTCATGTTTCCTTATCTCCTTTTTAGTGTTCCCTTTTTATTTTGTGCCATTTCATCTGTTTTTGAAAAATTATCTTATGGTCAATTAGTCATGCAATGGAAATGTTTGTGGCAGAAATGCTTGTAGCAAAGATGTCTACCTCAAAGATTCTTGTGATAACAGTTCCTAGGACTGATGGTAGGATGCTAGTATGTATTTTACCACTGACTAGCTTTCTTTGTCTGAATTGCATTTGGGATTATCCTGAATAATATTTTTCAGTCTGGTCCAATTATGTCCCTGTAGTGAGTATTAAGAGATTTCTAACCTTTAAAATGATGTTATGACAAAAAGTCAAGGTTTACACTACCTCACAGTGGTTGGGATTGATAATCTCCTTCTCACACTTGAAAAGTTCTCAGGGGGTACAGAGGTAGTTGAGGCTGAGCTACTCCAATTCTTTTCCTATCTCTCTTCATATTACCCAGAAGGAATATGCATTTTGAAAAAAAAAAAATTTTGCCCTAAAGAATATCTTACCAAAAAAAACGCATCAGAGCTTAGACTTGCAACAACTAATATGGTAGCCCATAGCCACATAAGACCATTTAAATAATGTAAAATTATACAGTATTAAAAATTCAGATATTCAGCTGTCCTAGCATTATTTCAAGTGCACAGTCATCACAGGTGACTAATAGCTACTATATTAAGCAATATAGATAAATAACATTTTCATTATCAGAAAGTTCTATTGGACAATGCTGGCCTATTGTATAATTACACAATTCCAAGATTTTGAAGAGTGTAAGAGTATGCTGCTGCTGCTGCTGCAAAGTCGCTTCAGTCGTGTCCGACTCTATGTGACCCCATGGACGGCAGTCCACCAGGCTCCCCCGTCCCTGGGATTCTCCAGGCAAGAACACTGGAGTNGAAAGTTCTATTGGACAATGCTGGCCTATTGTATAATTACACAATTCCAAGATTTTGAAGAGTGTAAGAGTATGCTGCTGCTGCTGCTGCAAAGTCGCTTCAGTCGTGTCCGACTCTATGTGACCCCATGGACGGCAGTCCACCAGGCTCCCCCGTCCCTGGGATTCTCCAGGCAAGAACACTGGAGTGGGTTGCCATTTCCTTCTCCAATGCATGAAAGTGAAAAGTGAAAGTGAAGTTGCTCAGTTGTGTCCTACCCTTAGCCACCCCATGGACTACAGCCCACCAGGCTCCTCTGTCCATGGGATTTTCCAGGCAAGAGTACTGGAGTGGGGTGCCATTGCCTTCTCTGGTGTAAGAGTATAATGTAGAAAAATACAGACCTGGGAGCTATAGCTTGAACTTTTCAGTTTAAATTCCAAATCCACTACTGTATCAGCCTTGTGATCACAAGCCAAGTATCAATTTTCAATTTTTCTATGTGTTATCTTCTCTGTCTTTAAGATGGCTGGGTAATAATAACATTTCATAAGGTAGTTTTAGAGATTTAATATGCTTTATACTTAAAGAGTTAAGGCACTTGTAAAAATACTGAGGTAAATTCACACAAAATTAATTCAATTATTTTAAAGTATAGAATTTGGTGGCATTTACATTTTTGTGCAAATACCACCTCTATCTTATTCCAAAGCAGTCTCATTACCCTATAATAAAACCCTATACCCATTAAGCAACCACTCACTATTCTTCCTTTGCCCCAGCAAAACCATCAATCTTTCTGTCTCCAAGAATTTATCTATTCTACATATTCATATAAATGCAGTCATACGACTATTGTGTCACATGACTAATGTGGCCTACTATGTCTAACTTCTTTCACTTAAAATAATGTTTTTAAGGTATCCAAATTATAGGATGTATCCATACTTAATTCTTTTTTATGCCTGAATAATATTCCATTCTATATATACATCACTCATACATCTGTTCACCTGTTGATTGACATTTGAGTTGTTTCCACCTTTTGACTATTTGGGATAGTACTTCTATGAACATGCATGTACAAAAATCTGTTTCTGTCTCTGTTCAGTTCTTTAAGGTATATATCTAAGACTCAGATGATGGGAAGGATTGAACACAGGAGAAGGGGATGACAAAGGACAAAATGGTCAGATGGCATCACCGACTCAATGGACAAGAGTTTGAGCAAGCTCTGGGAGATGGTAAAGGACAAGGAAGACTGGCATGCTGCAGCCAATGGGGTTGCAGAATTGGAAATGACTAAACAACAGAAAAACAAAGTATTAGGTCATATTCTGTGTTTACCTTTTTGAAGAACCACCAGATTGTTTTCCCAAACTGAACTTTAAATTGTAATCATTTTCCATCTCCCAACCATAAGAAGAATCTGGTCATGAGGCCTTGATTTATTCATATTAAAGCTTTTCTCTTGCTTTGAGAATCTCACTTATTTGTTTAGGTGAACCACCAGTAGAAGAATTGATGCTTTTGAACTGTGGTGCTGGAGAAGACTCTTGAGAGTCCCTTGGACTGCAAGGAGATCCAACCAGTCCATTCTGAAGGAGATCAACCCTGGGATTTCTTTGGAAGGAATGATGCTAAAGCTGAAACTCCAGTACTTTGGCCACCTCATGCGAAGAGTTGACTCATTGGAAAAGACTCTGATGCTGGGAGGGATTGAGGGCAGGANCTGTGGTGTTGGAGAAGACTCTTGAGAGTCCCTTGGACAGCAAGGAGATCCAACCAGTCCATCACAAAGGAGATCAGGCCTGAGTGTTCATTGGAAGGACTGATGTTGAAGCTCAAACTCCAATACTTTGGCCACCTGATGTGAAGAGCTGACTCATTTGAAAAGACCCTGATGCTGGGAAAGATTGAGGACAGGAGGTGAAAGGAACAACGGAGGATGAGATGGTTGGATGGCATCAGCGACTCAATGGACATGAGTTTGAGTAAACTGCAGGAGTTGGTGATGGACAGGGAGTCCTGACATGTTGCAGTCTGTGGGGTCACAGAGTCAGATACGACTGAGCGACTGCACTGAACTGAACTGAATTGGTGCAGCATTTTGATTGCATCATCTTTTAGGATTTTAAATAGTTCTGTTGCAATTACATCACCTCCACTAGCTTTATTAACAGCAGTGATTCCTAAGGCCCACTTGACTTCACACTCCAGGAGGTCTGGCTCTGGGTGAATGACCACACCATAGTGGTTATCTGGGTCATTAAAATCTTTTTTGTACTGTTCTGTATTCTTTCCATCTCTTCTTGATCTCTTCTGCTTCTATTACGTCTTTACTGTTTCTTTCCTTCATTGTGCCCATCCTTGGGTGGAATATTCCTTTGCTTTTTCCTCCTTTTCTAAATAGATCTCTAGTCTTTCCCCTTTGTTGTTGTCCCCTATTTCTTTACATTGTTCTTTGAAGAAGGCCTTATCGTATCTCCTTGCTATTCCCTGGAACTCTACATTTAGTTGAGTGTACCTTTTCCTTTCTCCCTTGCTTATCACTTCTCTTCTTTCTTCAGCTATTTGTAAAGCCTCCTCAGACTTCTTTGCCTTCTTGCTTTTCTTTTTCTTTGGGATGGTTTTGTTCACTGCCTGCTGTATAATATTAAGGACCTCTGTCTATAGTTCTTCAGGCATTCTGTTTCCTAGATCTAATCCTGAATCTATTTATATTTGTAGGGGATTTAAGTTGTATCTGGCTGGCTTAGTGGTTTTCCCCTCTTTCTTTAGTTTAAGTCTGTGTTTTGCTATGATAACCTGATGCTCTGAGCCACAGTCAGCTCCAGGTCTTGTTTTTGCTGACTGTCTACAGCTTCTCCATTTCAGCTACAAATAATGTTATCAATCTGATTTCAGTATTGACCATTTGGTGATGTCCATGTGTGAAGTTGTCTTTTGTATGTTGAAAAAGGGTGTTTGCTGTGACCAATCCATTCTCTTGACAGAATTCTGTTAGTCTTTGCCCTGCTTCATTTTGTGCTCTAAGGACAAACTTGCCTGTTACTCCAGGTATCTCTTGATGTCCTATTNCAGTATTGACCATTTGGTGATGTCCATGTGTGAAGTTGTCTTTTGTATGTTGAAAAAGGGTGTTTGCTGTGACCAATCCATTCTCTTGACAGAATTCTGTTAGTCTTTGCCCTGCTTCATTTTGTGCTCTAAGGACAAACTTGCCTGTTACTCCAGGTATCTCTTGATGTCCTATTTTTGCATTCCAATCCCCTACAACAAATGGGACATCTCTTTTTTTTTTTTGGTGTTAGTTCTAGGAGGTCTTCTAGGTCTTCACAGAACTGATCATCTTAATCTTCTTCGGCATCAGTCGTTGGAGCATAGACTTGTATTACTGTGATGCTGAATGGTTTGCCTTGGAGATGAACCAAGATCTTTCTATCATTGAAGTTGTACCCAAATACTGCATTTTGGATTATTTTGTTGATTATGAACGATATTCCATTTCTTCTATGGGATTCTTTCCCATAGTAGTAGGTATAATAGTCATCTGAATTAAATTCACCCATTCCTTTCCATTTTAGTTCACTGATTTCTAAGATATTGAGGTCTACTCTTGCCATTTCCTGCTTGGCCATGTCCAGTTTACCTTGATTCATGGACCTAACTTTCGGGTCCAGCCTCAGCAGGATCCAGGGATACCCTCAGGATGGACGGTGTTGGTGATGGAATGAGTGACACAGGGAGACCAAGCTTCAGTGAGCGAAGCTCGTCACTTTAATTTCAGAGGGAGCTTTTATACCCTGAGTTGTACATTGAACAAAGTGAAAAATGCAGAGTCATGCCGAGTCAGCTCAACATTCCATCAGTATTAACTTATATCGATACCAGGTTTCTTCCCACATACTGTTTCATAAACAAGGGTCTTATTTTTTTTACATTATCTTCTGGCCTGGAGGCCTGTTGACATTTTATGACCCCTTTTTGATAAAGGTTGGTCAGCTAGAACACTTACTTTCCCTTGAAATGTTTTTTTTTTTTTTTCTTAAATTTCTTAGCCTGTGTGACCCTTAAAGTACAGAGTTATGGAGCAAAGGTTCAGTGGGTTACAGCAAAGAAAGAACTTATTAACTCAAAGTCTAATGTTGCTAATGCTAAGGCTACTACTTGTTTATTCTATATCCTAACTATATGCACTCCCAGGAACACAGTGGATAAGGGATGTGGGAACTTGGCAGCAAGCATTGGCTCAACAATGTTGTTGCAAGAGTCTGGATAAACCTGCCAAGTAAGCTAGAATGCTAATAGGGGGTTTGAATTTAAATACTCCTTTCATGCCCAGGAGATTTATCAACTAGAGCCCTAAGTTGATTTTCTCCAGAGAAAGGTGGTCGGGGATAGCCCCCTGTCAATGTCAGAAGAGTTGGTGAAAGGTATAACATAGTAAACAGTAGACAGACAGATTTTGGTTTGGGGTAGATGCTTGAGTAGGTCCAAGGAGTCCCTTGAGTCCTGATCTGCCTTGCCTGTCAGGTTTCTTCAACATGACCTTGTCATGGGTGGGATCTCCCGTGCTTGATCCTGGCACGTAACATTCCAGGTTCCTATGCAATACCGTTCTTTACAGCATCAGATTTTACTTTCATCACCAGACACATCCAGTGCTGAGCACTGGTTCTGCTTTGGCCCTGTGGCTTCATTCTTTCTGGAGCTATTAGTAATTGTTCTCCTCTTTTCCCCAGTAGCATGTTGTACACCTTCTGGCTTGGAGGACTCATCTTTCAGTGTCACGCTTATAGCTTGATTGAGTTATAGTTTCATACTTATAGCTGCATGGCTTGTAGCTTCAGTGAGTTACACAAGCCCCTTCACATGAGAAGGCAGTGACCTGTGAAGGGATCAACTATACACCAATAAAACTTTTTTAAAAGACAGGTTGTTACTAGAGAAAAACAAGTGCTTTATATAAAGATAAATGGAGCAATACATCAAGAATATACATCAGTTCTAATCATAACAAGAGAGCCCTGAATTAAAAGCAATATAGACTAACAAAACTGAAGGAAGAAATAGATAATTCAGTGTTGATAGTTGAAGACTTTAGTATCCCATTTCCAATAATGGAAAGAAAATTTTGAAATAATCAATAAAGAAATAGAATACTTAAACAAAACTATTAAAAAACTAAACCTAGCAGATATTAAAGAACACACCACTAAACAGTAAATGCATTATACATTTCTTACAAATGCACATGGAAGAATTACAACTCAATAATTTAAAAAATATGATACTCCAACCTAAAAATGACAGACAAGGGATTAGTCTTAAAACAGCTCACAAGGCTTAACATCATCAAAACAAACAACCCAATCAAAAAATGGGAAGAAGACCTAAACAGACATTTCTCCAAAGAAGACATGCATGGACAGAAGGCACATGAGTAGATGTTCAACATCACTCACGACTAGAGTAATGCAAATCAAAGCTATAATGAGATTATCACCTCACACCAGTCAGAATAACTACCATCAAAAAACCCACAAATGATAGAAAGAGAGAGGGTGTGGAGAAAAGGAAATCCTCCTACACTGTTGGTGGGAATGCAGAACATTATGGAAGTTCCTTGGAAAACTAAAAAATAGAGCTACCATATAACCCTGCAATCCTACTCCTGGGCATATACCTAGAGGAAAAAAAAGGTCTGTAATGATACATGCACCCCAATGTTCATTGTGGCACTGCTCACAATAGCCAAGACATGGAGGCAAGCTAAATGCCCATCAACAGAGGAACAGATAAAGAAGATGTGGTACATATATACAACAGAGTATTATTCAGTCATTAAAAGGAACAAAATAATGCTATTTGCAGCAACATGCAACATGGATGACCTAGATATTGTCATGCTGAGTCAAGCAAGTCAGACAGAGAAGGAGAAATATCATATGACATCCCTTATATGTGGAATCTAAAAAGAAATGATATGAATGAGCTCATTTACAAAACAGAAACAGACAGACTTAGAGAATGAACTTATGGTTATCAGGAGGAAGAATGGGGATGAAAGATAGGGCGTTTTGGATCAACATGTACACACTGCTATATTTGAAATGGATAACCAACAAAGTCCTACAGCATAGTACAGGGAACTTTGCTTAATAGTACGTGGCAGCCTGGATGAGAGAAGATTAGGAGGAGAATGGATACATGTATGACTGAATCCCTTTGCTGTCCACCTGAAACTATCACAACATTGTTATTTGACTATAAGGCTTCCCAGGTGGTGTTAGTGGTAAAGAATCCACTTGACATCAAGAGAAATGGCTTCAATCCCTAGGTCAGGAAGAAACATTGGAGTAGGAAATTGCAACCAACTCCTGTATTCTTGCCTGGAAAATTCCTTGGTCAGAGGAGCCTGGCAGGCTACAGTTCATGGGCCACAGAGAGTCAGACATGACTGAGTGACGAAGCAGCAGCAATACCCCAATATAAAATAAAAAACTTAAAAAATGATAAAAGGAGAAAAATTACTTATTAAAAATGGGCAAATGATCTAGATGAACATTTCTCAAAAAAAATGTACAAATGGATAAAAAGCACATGAAAAGATATATAACATCATTTAAGAAATGCACGTCAAAACTACAATGAGATAATAATTCACAACCATTAGCATGTCTCTAAATAACAGACAGAAAGTAACCAGCATGAGTGAAGATGCAGAGAAATCAGACCACTCACATACAGCTGGTGGGCATGCGAAATGTTCGATTCATTTAGAAAAGCAGTCACACCAGACCTCAAGCAGACAGAGGTGCTAGAGACAGGTTGTTGGAGGTAGAAAATAGGGTGCTACTCCAGAGCTGGGAGGAGCCAAATAGAATCAAGGAAAACAACATGAAAACCAAGGGATGGGGTGGGGTGGTTGTGGGCAAATGACTCTTTCTGTCTGGGCAACCATCCCACCTTATCCCTGGATTCCAGGACTGTGATGCTGCAAACAGCCTCATGTGCTTCCTGTTCAGTTTTCCCACCTATCAGTTGTAGACTTTTACTAGAAAATATTTCCTCATGTACCTCAACATTGTTAATTTCAATATAGAGTCACAAAAGTTTGAAAAGTTGCTTCTAAAGAAAGAGCTTCAAGCATTTCTAACTCCCCTTTGCTGATAAGAGCCTGAACTGTCTGGCTGACCCCACAGGGAAGGAGAGAGAATCTCTACTTGATGTACCCAGGCTCCTGATCAAGAAAAGCTGAAATGATACATGTGTAGGTGGTTAAGATAGATTCTATGGCTTTTCTACAGTTATTGTTTGTGTTATTATTTTCATGGTATATATTCTTCCATATTTTGACTCTGAACTCATTTGTGTCTTTGGATCTAAAGCATATCTCTAATAGAAAGCATACAGTTGTATCATTTTATCCAGTGTGACACTCCATACCTTTTAACTGAAATGTTTAATCCATTTATATTTTGGAATCAGTATTCCATATGTCTTACATCTTTTTTATTTCTGTCTCCCATTTACTATCTTCTTTTTGGTTAAATATATATATATAGTTTCCAAGGTGGTGCAGTAATATAGTTTCCACTTGCCAATACAGGAGTTGCAAGAGACTCAGGTTTAATCCCTGGGTTGGGAAGATCCCCTGGAAGAGGAAAGGGCAACCCACTCCAGTATTTTTGCCTGGAAAAATCCCATGGACAGAATGGACATATTCCAAAGGGTTGCAAAAATTGGACACAACTGAGCAACATATATATATATATACTTATATTTATAAATATATACATATAGATTTAATTTTAATTCCCTTTTATTAACTATATTTATGAGACTTCTTTATTCTGAGGATTACAAAATAGACCTTTAATTGGTCCCAATCTCATCACAATCCACTTCAGGTTACCCTTGACTAATTCTGGCAAATATAGCAGTGTGGCAGAGCTGTGAGTTTTTATGCCCTATTACAAATCAAACCTACCTTCTTTGGTAGCAAAGCTGCAAATTTTGAGGCCAGACCCAAGCTAATAAAACTATAGTTATCATCTATAACTATAGTTGTGCAAGGGGAGGGTTGGGATGGGAAGAACCACTAGCAAATAGGCCTCAGACTCCCACATTCTTACATGAAAAAATTTTTTGGAAGTTTTCAAAAACAAATATTTCTCAATTTATTGTCTACCTGTAATCAGCAAGAAATGGTTGCTTTGTAAATTTTGTCCAGTTAGGGTTTGTTTTATGGGACAGAGGTGGGGAGATGGTCCACAACCTCATCACAAAATCATAAAAGGAGGCCCAAGCTGCCCATCTCATTTTTAACCTTAGGTTCAATGTTTTTTTTAAATCATGATTGCCAAATATTTAAGGAAGAAAAATCCACTGAGTTAGATAAATCTGTTTCCTATTTCCCAGTACACAGATTAATTCACCTGGAGATGATGTCAGCAAGATGACAGAATAGGATATGCCCTGTTTGTTTCCTCCCACAGAAACAGTAACTTGGCAGCCATCCTTGGGCAAAAGTACCATTTGTGGAAGCTTTAGTGTTCACCCTGATGGAGCCTAAGACTAAGGAAGGCCATTTTGATAAGGCAAGACCAAGCGCAGGTGGAAGCTTGTTGACCATGGTTCTAGTTACCAATCCAGAAGCAGCCCAGTTCCCCTGCAGACTTATCTGCAGTCCCATTTAGCCTTGGTTCTGCCAAAAGTACCATCTCCCAAGCAACCTGGGAAGAGCTATGCCTACCCATGCCTTGGGTAATGGACATGCTGATTTTGATCCTAGCTATGTACCATGAAGAAGCCCATCTGTAGACCTTCTAACAGGCTCTCTTGTAAGCAGATCTGTCTGTGAACTCAATTTAAAGTATCTTTTCTGACAATACTGGTATGAAACTAGAAATCAATTACAGGAGGAAAATGGGAACATTTATTCATATATGGAAATTAATTAAAGATGCCCCTGAATAACCAATAGATCAAAGAAGAGTTCAAATGGTAAATCAAAAAGTATCTTGAGATAAATGAGAATGGAAACACAATACACTAAAATGTATGGGATTCAGCAAAAACAGCTCTTAGAGGAAAACTTGTTATGATAAATGCCTAAATTTAGGGGAAGGAAAGATGTCAAATAAACAACTTTACATAGTTTTAGTCTACATTTCTACTAGAAAAGGGAGAGCAAACTCAGCTCAAAGTTAACAAAAGGAAGAAAATAATAAAGATTGGAGAAAAATAAGTGAAAAAGAGACTAGAAAGATAATAGAAGGGATCAATGAAAGTAGGAGTTGGTTTTTCATTAAAAGAAAAAAAAAATTGACAAAGCTTTAGCTAGAGTATGCAGCCCGTGACCCAGCTCTAACTCTGCTCAGCCACAGTCCAGAAGTAACCCTGCCTGCTCAGAAATAGGCAGAAGACACATCCTTCTGTGACCCTGGAGGCAAATGGTACTATATCAAGCTAAACGTCTTCTGTACAGTGAGGAAAATGTCAACAAAATGTAAAGGCCATCTATGGAATAGGAGAAAATATTTGCAAGTGTGATAAAGAATTAATATCTAAACAATATAAATAACATATGCAACTCAATATTTAAAAAAATCAAATAATCCAATTAAAAATGGGCAAAGAACTTGAATAGAAATTTCTCCAGAGAAGAGAAACAGATAACTGGAAAACAAAATGGCCAGGAGGGGCCTGAAAAAGTGTTCTAAATCACTAATCATCAAGGAAACACAAGTCAAAACCTCACACCTGTTATGATGACTTTTATCAAAAGACAAGAGATAGCAAGACTTGACAAAGGAACCCTAGTAGACTGTTGGTGAGAGTGTACCAGTGTACAGTTATTATGAAAGTATGAAAATGAGGAAGTACAGAAAAGTCCTTAAAATTCTGTTAAATTAAAAGCAAAAAATCAAGCATATGAATGATTCAGCAACCTCATTCTGGATATATATCCTAAGGACATGATATCAGGATCTCCAAGACATATCTGCACTCCCATGTTTATTGTAGCATTATTCACACTAGTCAAAAAGAAAACAACTAAGTGTCTGTTGACAGCTAAATGGATAAAGAAGATATAAGATATATATCCATATATCTACATTTATGTTGGTGTTGTTCAGTCACTAAGTCAGTCCAACTTTTTTCGACCTCATGGACTGTAGCTTGCTAGGCTCCTCTGTTCTCCACTATCTCCTAGAGTTTGCTCAGATTCATGTCCATTGAATTGGTAATGCCATCTAAACATCTCATTCTCTGCCAGCCCCTTCTCCTTCCGTCTTCAATCTTTCCCATCATCAGGGTCTTTTCCAATGAGCTGGCTGTTTGCCTCAGGTGGCCAAATTGGAGCTTCAGCTTTAGCATCAGTCTTTCTAATGAGTATTCAGGGTTGACTTTGTTTAGGATTAATGGGTTTGATCTCCTTGCAGTCCCAGGGACTCTCAAGAGTCTTCTCCAGCACCACGATTTGAAAGCATTAGTTCTTCAGTGCTCAGCCTTGCTTATGGTCCAACTCTTAACACCTATACATGACTGCTGGAACAACCATAGCTTTGACTATACGGACCTTTGTTGGTAAAATGATGTCTCTGCTTTCTAATACACTGCCTAGATGATGCTGAAAAGTGCTGCACTCAATACGTCAGCAAATTTGGAAAACTCAGCACTGGCCATAGGATTGGAAAAGGTTGGTTTTCATTCCAGTCCCAAAGAAGGACAATGCCAAATTCTACATGTATATCTTTACCTATATCTATCTATCTATCTAATTCAGCCATACAAAAGAAGGAAATCTTGCCATGGTAACAGCATGACTGACCTGGAGGACATTACACCAAATAAAGTAAGCCAGACAGAGAAACACAAATGCTGCATGATCTCACTCATGTATGAAATCTAAAGCATTAAATCTCTTAGAAGCAGAAGGTAGAGTGATGATTGCCAGGAACTGGGGATTGGGAAAATAGGCAAATGTTGACCACAGGGTACAGACATTCAGTTATACGATGATTAAGTTCTGGGAATCTAATGTATAGCCAGACAACTATAGTGAATGATAATGTATTGTATACTTGGAATTTTCCAAGAACAGATATTAAGTGTTCTCACCACACATGTGAAAATATTAACTATGTAATGTGATGGATGTGTTGATTAACTCTTTTGTGATAATTACTTCACAATGTAAACATATATTAAATCATCACATGTACATCTTAAACATATTCAATTTTTATGTATCAGATATGCCTTAATAAACTGGACCAAGATTAGTAGTCCTGATTTAAGAGAAAATGATTACTTTTTTAAAAATAAATTTATTTAATTGGAGGTTATTACTTTACAATATTGTCTTGGTTTTACCATACATCAACACGAATCGCCACAAGTATACACGTGTTCCCCATCCTGAATCCCCCTCCCTCCTACCTCCTGGTACCATCCCTCTGGGTCGTTCCAGTGCACCAGCACCAAGCATCCAGTATCATGCATTGAACCTGGGCTGGCGACTCATTTCATATATGATATTATACATGTTTCAATGCCATTCTGCCAAATCATCCCACCCTCTCCCTCTCCCACTGAGTCCAAAAGACTGTTCTATACATCTGTGTCTCTTTTGTAATCTCACATACAGGGTTATCGTTACCATCTTTCTAAATTCCATATATATGCGTTAGTATACTGTATTGGTGTTTTTCTTTCTGGCTTACTTCACTCTGTATAGTAGGCTCCAGTTTCATCCACCTCATTAGAACTGATTCAAATGTATTCTTTTCAATGGCTGCGTAATATTCCATTGTGTATATGTACCACAGCTTTCTTATCTATTCATCCGCTGATGGACATCTAGGTTGCTTCCATGTCCTGGCTATTATAAACAGTGCTGCGATGAACATTGGGGTACACGTGTCTCTTTCAATTCTGGTTTCCTCGGTGTGTATGCCCAGCAGTGGGATTGCTGGATCATAAGGCAGTTCTATTTCCAGTTTTTTAAGGAATCTCCACACTGTTCTCCATAATGGCTGTACTAGTTTGCATTCCCACCAACAGTGTAAGAGGGTTCCTTTTCAATGTGATTTTAAAAAGAATAGTCAAAACAATTTTGGTCTGGAATATCTGAAGTAAAGTATTTCAGCATTAAGTGAGAATATATAATCTTTTTACTCTCAGCCAAAAAAAATAAGCCTGAACAAGATCAGAAATGACAAGATCAGAAAATTTACAACATTTCATCAAAGCAATGAGAAACTATTTTATTTTTTAAAAATCACTGAAATTGTTTTACTGGGGGAAAAATGTAATTAAATTTCTCAAACATATTTACCTGAGAATATAGGAGGGTGTTGCCTTTAATGAGAATTCGCTACATATTTCCAGTGATCTTTGTGTAAGAAAGGAGAAACAAATTAGGAAAACAGTAAATTTAAAAGGTGCCAGTTGATAGGAAAAATAGTCTTTCTCTAGATATAAAGCAAAGTCTTTGCAAAGATTTATTACATTCATACGAATCATCTCTGTAGGGACACCTGATCACAATAGTCAAAGTATGTGAGAATAACAAATGATGACTCAAAAGGAATTCAAACAAATTTAGCATCAAACATATATAATGCAGATGGAAAGGAGGCCAGCCATTGTGTTCTGTTTATTAACATACATAAATGCATCCATCAGTGATGACATTCAGTCTCCATGGCAAGCCTGTGGGACAACCAGCACTTTGTAGCACGTTTCATCCAGGGAGGGATTGGCAGTGACCTCCCACCCTCGGAAACTCTGCCTAGTGCCACGGGAAAGTCCTTAGCCAGCACGGAGGAGGTAATCTGAGGCTGCCTTTAGCACTGCAATGAACAGTAATTACCTAGAGACTCAGCAGAACGATAGAGTTTAAAGAAGCCTACACAAATGACTAAGTTTTTCCTAGAGAATTTCTCAAGCCCTGGAAAAAAGGTAGCTTATTATATGTAAACATCACTGAGGGTGTTTTCATGTGAGAGTGTAGAGTGAAATGTTTGTGTGGTGGGAACATGAAGGAGCTGCAAGACAGGACCCAAACATGAGTGAAATGATGAAAGGAAGCTTTGCACTGGCAACCCAGCACGGGTGATGGAGAGGAGTCTGGGGACCCTTAAGAAAGGTATGTAAACAGAACTCCCAGAAAAGTGTTTAAAATAAAGAGCAAGGAGAGAGCCTCAGAGAAACACCCAGAATTTTCAGGAGGGAATTAGGTTACACTTCAAAAATAGATGTCAGGAAGGTGGAGGTGCCAGAAGAATAAGATCAGCTCTGACGGGAAAAAAATCCTTGAGCAGTGATGATGGTGAACCCCGAAGGTTAAAAGGGATGACTTCTGGTAAACAGCTGCTGGCCAGATGCCCCAAAGCACACGGCAAATAACAATATGCACCCTTCTTCTGTAGGTGTCCCCCCACTGCAGCCAAGGAACCCAGTCAGAACTGAAACTCTCCACAGAAGGCTCCCCAACCTCAAGTTTCAAGTGTCGAACCCTGCCAGTTTTTCATTTGGGAATTTGTTATTCATCCTCAGTGAGGAGAGTCCTGAAAAAATCAGCACAATCTTTTCTCACAAATGTGGCTCACGTTGGGCATAGTGAGGGGAGTCAGGTCTCCCAGGCTACGTGCTAACTGGGCTCCCAAGGGCAGCCTTGGCCTGCCTCCCAGGGGAGGCGCCAGCGCCCGGCTAGCGCCTGGCTGCCGCACAGCTTCCAGAGAGGAGTTGGTCCTCAGTGGAGGCCGCTATTGTTGGCCAAAGATTCCGGGGCATATCTCATCACCACGGCACAGCGGTGGTGCGCTTGTCAGCAGGGCCTTCTGACATGCTCCCGTCAGCACTATTCCCACGGCCCACCCCTGGGCCCTGGGGGTCTTGCTGACACTCAAGTGCGTGTATGCTAAGTTGCTTCTGCCGGGTCTGACTCTTTGCCACCCTGTGGACTGTAGCCAGCCAGGCTTCTCTGTCCATGGGATTCTCCAGGCAAGATTACTATAGAGAATTGCCATGTCCTCCTCCAGGGGATCTTCCTCACCCGGGGGTGGAACCTGGGGCTCACGTCTCCTGCATTGGCAAGCGGATTCTTTACCATTAGCGCCACCTGGGGGACAGTTTAGCACCACCTCTGATTTCTGCCCCCTCTATAAACTAGCTGTGAACAGCCTCTACAGATGTGATGAGGTGCAGTCTTAAATGACATTGCATATATCATTTCCCTCATTTAATTGCAGAGTCACCAATTCTCTATTTGCTGGGCACGAGTACATGTCTACACGTCTTCACAAAGGTACCTCATCAGAAGGAACCCATCACCCATCGGGCCAGTGTCTACACTTTTCACGAGATTCAGATCAGGTGTGGAGATGGCTAGTCATGAATCTTAATCTAGCCGGTACCATTCATTAACTGTGTAATTTCCTTAGCTACCTTACTTGTTAATTTGCCTAACTGAGCCTTTCCTCTCCTAAAAATCTCTCTGACAAAAGGGGCTGTGAGGATTAAATTAAATTCATTCAATGATTTTACAGCACTTAGTTTAGTTTCTGGTTTGTCTTCCCTGGTGGCTCAGATGGTAAAGAATCTGTCTGCAGTGAAGGAGACCTGGGTTCAATCCCTGGGTCAGGAAGAGACCCTGGACAAGGAAATGGCAACCCACTCCAGTATCCTTTCCTAGAGAACTCCATGGGCAGAGGAGCCTGGAGGATTGCAGTCCATGAGGTCACAAAAGAGTCGAACATGACTGAGTGACTAACACGGTCTTCTGGTTATATGCTATTTTCCCTAAGAAAAAGAAATGAACCCAAGCATACAATAATTCCCCAGCGTGGTGATTCCCATATCCCCTGGGATTAGAGGTTTCTTGGCAAAGGTGGAGTCTCACTGCAAGGAGTCCCATCTCCTTGGAGCTGGGTCGAGTGCATCGACAGCAAGGAGAAAGTTTGGGCAGCCCTGATAAACCACATCACGTGGGAGACAGGGAAGCCAAGCTTGGGTCTGAATTACACATGGATGCAAGATGGATTGCGGAAATGTCTCAGGAGATGAGGCGGCCCTCTAGGAGCTGCAGGTGACAAGTCTGCAGGGGAGAGAGGCAAGGAGCACTGTGTGCAGAGAGGAAGGAACAGAGCCGGGGCTAGTGTCTGATTTCTAACGGCCACGACCTTTGTAGAATCCATCATCTGCATTAATGGAAGGGAATTCCACTGGGTGCTTAACCTAGCTCCACTAAGGTGGCTCAGACACGTCTGAGCATGACTGGTGAATTTGCATGAAGAGGTGTATAGAGAGAATTGGTAATCCATTCAAACCATCAATGCTGATTGTGCATCTCTAATGCACTAGGCGCTGAACAGAGCCCTACATATGGAGACGTAAACAGGTATTGCTGTGTAGGAAGAAGGAAGCAGACAGAGGAGGCTGCGCCAGGATTGAAGTCTTAGCTGAAGGCTGACTGGGCTGTCCCACAGTCATGTGACTTGGACTTGGAGAGGGATATGGAGAGAAGGACCCCCGAGGGACAGGGTCTTTCTTCTTGCAGGATGCACAAGTCATAGCTACCCTTTAGCTCCTAAGGGTTCCAAGGAATGCTGTGCTGGCTGCTGACTGTGAACAGAGAGGTTTTCAGAGTATTTCAGCTGTGACAAGCTGAAGAGCAGAATCTGTGGACAAAGTCAAGGGATTTGGGAATAGGAAAACAAGAGGAGGGGAAAGAAAACAGCAGGCACCAAGGGGAAGCTGACAGAACACACATAAGATATGAAGATTCTCAGACATAAACAAGGTGGGCTCTGCCTTTGCCAGGGTTTGGAAAACTGCAGTGAGAGGCAAGGTCCATATCCAGGGAAACCTGCAAGTGATGCTGTTCTATTACAGGAGCATGAGCCCACACCTGGCTCAGGAAATGGTCCCAGCAATGGCGATGACAGCCACAGCAAGGACTGTGAAGCAGTCTCTCAGCTGACCCATACAAGATAATGGCTCTTTCGACATGTGGAGTGTGAGGGGACAGACACTGGGAGGCGCTGGCACGTAGGACTGTTGGAGAAATTGATGCCGATTGCTCCTAGAGTCATGTCAGACTCTGTCAGTCAGAGGGCAGAGGTCATGTTGCTCTGGGTGTGAACTCTTCTCCCATTCATACCTATAGGGTCTGCAACCCTCCTTAGCTTCCTTCACTCTGGGGTGACCTATGTATGCCCATTTTCACAGTCTTACCTCTTTTATTTTAATTTATAAAATAATATTATCATTTACTTCCTAGGATATACATTTTAAAACCTGCTTTATACTAACACTGACCAGGCTAAGTCCTGACTCAGGTAGCACCTAAACACAAGGCTGGGGCAACTTGCATAAACCAATGCTACTCTCATATAGAAGTCACTTGGTGCATGCATGCTAAGTCATTGCAGTTGTGTCCAATCCTCTGTGACCCTACAGACTGCAGTCAGCCAGGCTTCTCTGGCCATGGGACTTTCCAGAAGTCACCTGGAGATTTTGTTAAAATGTTGATGCTGATTTAATAGTTTGGGGAAGGAACCTATTGTTACGCAGTTCTTACAGGCTCCCAGGTAATGCTGTTGTTACTGCTCTTGGATGACCCTTTGCATAGTGGGAATTTGAACTCTTTGAGCTGCAGTTTCCACATCTGCAAAATGAAAGAAATAGTGGTTGGATTGTTGTGAAGGTTGGATAAGATGATGCACTTAGCACAGTGCCTGGAAACTGTTAGGTGCTTGATAACAGGTATTTTAGTAAGTGTATTAGTATATTTAATATATATATTAGCTGCATTTTGGAGAAGGCAATGGCACCCCACTCCAGTACTCTTGCCTGGAAAACCCTATGGACGGAGGAGCCTGGTGGGCTGCAGTCCATGGGGTCACTAACACGACTGAGCAACTTCACTTTTCATTTTCATGCATTGGAGAAGGAAATGGCAACCCACTCCAGTGTTCTTGCCTGGAGAATCCTGGGGATGGAGGAGCCTGGTGGGCTGCCATCTATGGGGTCGCACAGAGTCAGACACGACTGAAGTGACTTAGCAGCAGCAGCAGCTGCTGCATTTTATGGGAAATCCCAAGGAGGCATTTTATGTGACTTTTGTGAGAATGTGTATGGGTGTTCTGAAACAAATATCTCATTGCAAATGTTTTACATTTCCAAACATTGAAGTAATTCCTTTAAGTGGTTAATTTTGGTTGTTTATGTAGTCTCTCTAGTGCAGTGAATAAATTTATTATTATTTATAATAATAATATATTTACCTTCAACATAGTATTGTATATTAATTCTCCAAGTAGTCAGATCTCTGGACAAGCTACAAAAGAAATCAGTTTTTTATTCATCCCTGGTGGCCTTCTCCTTATTCTGATTTTGTTAGCATGTGAAAATGTTTATTCTGACTTACTTTCTAAAGTTACCTTTTAAGTATAAAATAACTTAATTACACATCCCCCGGTAGTAGTAACATTCTTCTATGAGATTTATGTCTTATTTTTAAGACTGAAAGCAAAAAACATCATTGTGCAGTTTCTTCCAAAGAAGATGATAGAGAAATTTAGACTTACATTTATGTCAGAATAGCCTAAAACTTCATTTAGTACACATATCAAAGCTTTTATAACCTATTTACAATGTGAAGTTTTGTAAAAAAAAAAAAAAACAAACAAACATTTAAAATATATCTGTAAACTTATATGTAGTAATTACTTTGATTCCTTTTAAGGGATTGCTCTTTGAATTAAATACATCAGATTTTGTGATATATTAAATTAGGAGATCCTCTGTGAGTATTCAGTTCAGTCACTCAGTCATGTCCAACTCTTTGCGACCCCATGAATTGCAACAAGCCAGGCCTCCCTATCCATCACCAACCCCTGGAGTTCATTCAGATTCACGGCCATCGAGTCAGTGATGCCATCCAGCCATCCCATCCTCTGTCGTCCCCTTCTCCTTCTGCCCCCAATCCCTCCCAGCATCAGAGTCTTTCCAATGAGTCAACTCTTGGCATGAGGTGGCCAAAGTACTGGAGTTTCAGCTTTAGCATCATTCCTTCCAAAGATATCTCAGGGCTGATCTCCTTCAGAATGGGCTGATTGTATCTCCTTGCAGTCCAAGGGACTCTCAAGAGTCTTCTCCAACACCACAGTTCAAAAGCATCAATTTTTCGGCACTCAGCTTTCTTTACAGTCCAACTCTCACATCCATACATGACCACTGTGAATATTAGCTACTTACAAATTCTGTTTTATAAAATATTTTGCTGATACTTAGAATATTGGTCTCCACTTTCTCCATAGAACCTAATATATTCAAGGGATTTTGCAGCTGCAAAGAAAAGAAGAAATGCCATATATGACTATTTTTCCTCTATCACTGCTTGCCAGGAGGGCATATTAGATTGAACTGATTATTTTTTAGTCCATAGATTCTTATCTTCTCCATGGTACTTGAAGAATTAATGTTTTAGTTTGCTGAGAACAAGTTATTCATTATCACCCTAGAATGATTACTAACATTCACTAAGCTCTCATCCAATAATTTCCAGTGCTGGATACACATTAGAATCACCTATGGAGCTTTAAAACTACCACTATCCATGTTTTACCCCAGTTCAGTTCAGTTCAGTCACTCAGTCATGTCCGACTCTTTGCGACTCCATGAATCGCAGCACGCCAGGCCTCCCTGTCCATCATCGTCTCCCGGAGTTCACTCAGACTCACGTCCATCAAGTCAGTGATGCCATCCAGCAATCTCATCCTCGGTCGTCCCCTTCTCCTCCTGCTCCCAATCCCTCTCAGCATCAGAGTCTTTTCCAATGAATCAACTCTTCTCATGAGGTGGCCAAAGTACTGGAGTTTCAACTTTAGCATCATTCCTTCCAAAGAAATCCCAGCGTTGATCTCCTTCAAAATGGACTGGTTGGATCTCCTTTCAGTCCAAGGGACTCTCAAGAGTCTTCNAGCTGTGGGACTTCATACATGGCCCTTCAATAGTTTGGATCCCATTTTTCTGTCCCAGTTTCCACCAGCATCACCCACACAAAGACATCGCCAGTCCTGACTTCTTCATCTCAGGTTTCCAGAAGGATTAAACACAACCAAGGACAGAAAAACAGCTAGCCCTTGTCATTGGCAGGGGCTTCCCTCATGGCTCGTTGGTAAGGAATCTGCCTGCCAGTGCCGGAGACACAGGTTCCATCCCTGGTCCAGGAAGATGCCACATGCCATGGGGCAACTAAGTCTGTGCATCACGAATACAGAGCCTGTGCTCTAGAGCCTGAGTGCCCCAACTACTGAGCCCACAGGCTGCAACTGCTGAAGCCTGTGCCCCACAGCAAGAGAAGCCACCACAATGAGAAAGTCGTACACCTCAGTGAAGAGTAGCTCCCGCTTGCCGCAGCTAGAGGAACGCCCGCGTAGCAACAAAGACCCAGCACAGCCAAAAATAAAGAAGGATTTTTTTAAAAAAGATGATCGCATATGAATAATCCTCAAATTGCAATGTTGAGACTTTGGTCAAATTCAGTGCCTGGCACCTACTAGTCACTGAGAGAATATTTGCTGAATGAAGACCAGGTCATTTATTACAGCCGTGTGCCCCCTGTGCTATTTGGACGCATGCTCTATGACATGGGAATGAGGAATCAGTTTGTCCTGGTATTGCTGGCTTTCTGGCAGAGAGTAGCCTAATGAAATGTGAGTATAAGCACTGAAGCAGCTTTGGTTGTGTTATTATTAGGGACTCCAGATATGTCCTAAAACATGTGTATGATCTCTTAGAGTGGGCTTGGTTCATTAATCATTGAATCCACTGAAAAACAAAGAGATCCTTGCATGCAGTATCTATGTATCTATTACCATCATACTGATCATTTTCTTATTCCTCAGCTAGGTAGATCATTTTTGTCCTTTCTGCTCAAGGCCAAACAGTAGATTCCATCACAGATTCCACGTCTTGCTTTTGTTACCCTAAATTGCTAGATTTTATGTCCTCCCTTCTTTCCATGTCTTGAGCTAGCTTTTCTCCCGTCAGGGATGCCAGATGCCTTTTTCACTAAGGACATTTTCTTAAAAAACAAACCAGAGCAAAACAGACATAAATCCTTGATAAACAGGCCTCCAAACACAGCTAAGTAAAGGCGGTATACACAGAATATTTTCTTTTGCCTCTCTCCAGCTGTGTGGACTACATGCAAATTCCTCTGTGGCAGACATTAGATTTCTGTGCCTTAGTATTTAGCACAGGGTCCAGTACAGAGCAGAAAATAAATACTTGTGGAGAAAATAATCTCTTTCTTAAGAAGCCACCACAATGAATCACAAGTAAGAGTAGCCCCTGCTGGCCCCAACTAGAGGAAGGCCGCACGCACCAATGAAGACTTAGCACAGTCAAAAATAAATAAATAAAACAGTGAATATTGTTTTAAGTATATCTCAGGACTTGACTTGGACACAGGGATAATTCTATAATCTGTAGACCAGCAGCACTGACAATAGCTTGGAGCTTGTTAGCACTGCAGAATCCTCTGCCCCGATTTGAACCAATTAAATCACAGCCTTCATTTTAACAAGATTGAGGCGATTCATTTGAGAACCACTGACCTTGT
>SJYX01000114.1:21800-39415 GCA_006410675.1 Oreotragus oreotragus
TTTACTGAGGTTTGATTTGTGACTCAAGATGTGGGCTCTCCTGGAGAATGTTCCATGTGCACTTGAGAAGAAGGTGTATTCCTGTCTCTTATACACATCTTCTCACATCCATACATGACCACAGGGAAAACCATAGCCTTGACTAGGCGGACCTTAGTCGGCAAAGTAATGTCTCTGCTTTTGAATATGCTATCTAGGTTGGTCATAGCTTTTCTTCCAAGGAGTAAGTGTCTTCTAATTTCATGGCTGCATTCACCATCTGCAGTGATTTTGGAGCCCCCAAAAATAAAGTCTGACACTGTTTCCACTGTTTCCTCATCTGTTTCCCATGAAGTGATGGGACCAGGTGCCATGATCTTCGTTTTCTGAATGTTGAGCTTTAAGCCAACTTTTTCACTCTCCTTTTTCACTTTCTGCCATAAGGGTGGTGTCATCTGCGTATCTGAGGTTATTGATATTTCTCCCGGCAGTCTTGATTCCAGCTTGTGTTTCTTCCAGTCCAGCGTTTCTCATGATGTACTCTGCACAGAAGTTAAATAAGCAGGGTGACAATATACAGCCTTGATGTACTCTTTTTCCTATTTGGAACCAGTCTGTTGTTCCATGTCCAGTTCTAACTGTTGCTTCCTGACCTGCATACAGATTTCGTTAGGGCCATGCTAACTTGGAAAGTTTTTTAAAGCATATATTAAAAAGTAAGCTTGAAATACAAATAAAATATTTTTCATGAGAAGTTAGAAAAACAGCTAGTTAAGCACAAAGAATGTGCAAATAAATGGAAATAGTCAAAAGTTAATTGAAAAGTGATAAAATGAATAAACTCCTCGTGGGGGACTAATTAAAGCACAGATAGCCAAAAAAATGAAAACATTTCTGCAGATTTTTCAATCATAAAAGGATAATGAGAATATTATGAACAGCTTTATGACAATAAGTATGAAAATTTGATTGAAATAAACAAGTTTCTTGAAAATACAGTGTTTCCAAACTGGCACAATCAGTCCTACATCTGACTGGTCTTAAATCCTCTATTTTAAATTAAATCTATAATTTTAAATCTTCCTACAAAGAGAACTCCAGGCCCAGACAGCTTCATCAGTGAGTTCAGTGAGTTATGTTTAAAGAAACTATAACACCAATCTTATTTTCAAAGACTAGAAAAAGGAGATGAGCCCTAACCATTCTATGATGGCCACACTGTCTTGATACCAAATCCTCGCAAAGACATTACAAAAATATAACAAGCTAATCTCACTCATAAACTTTAAACAAATGATCAGCAGAATGAACCCAGCAACGTGTAAAGCTGATGTACATCACAACCAAGGTGGGATTTTTCAATGAATGGTAGTTTGGTTTGACATTCAAAAATCAGAAAAAGATGTTGAATAAAGTTCAGCACTACTTATGATTTTTCTGATGTAAGTACTAGCAACGCAGGAATAAAGAGGAATTTTCTGAACTTGATAAACGGCGCACACACTCTTCAACACACACAGTAAGTAGTGTACAGGCGTGCAGGCATCTTACAAGAAGTGGAATGCTAAACACGCTCCCTTTGGCTTGGCAGCAAGGATGCCTACCCTGACCACTTCCATTCACTGTCACAATGGAGCACCAAGCCTGTGCAATTAAAAAAAAAAAAAAACTGAAAGGTGTAGGTCTGAAATGGAAGAAATGCTGTTTACAAGGTAACCTGATACATGTGTTTAAAAATCCACAAACACACAATGAGAATTAACAAGTGAGGTTAGCAAGGTTGTTAATATCAATATTAAAATGTATTTCTACATACTAGTATATCCTGTATAAAGCAACAATCATGTAGAATATAAAAAGTTTAAAAAGAAATCCTATACATGTACAGCAATGTTTGTAGCAGCACTGTTTGCAATAACCAAGGCATGGAAGATTACTCAGCCATTAAAAACAATGGAGTGTTGCCATTTGCAGCAACATGGATGGCCTAGAGGTGATCATGCTATGTGAGGTCAGTCAGATAAAGAAAATCAGTGTAGGATGCAACTTACATGTGGAGTCTAACACAAGCGAACTTATTTACAAAACAGAGATGGACTCACAGTCATAGAAAACAAGCTTAACGGTTACCAAAGCGGAAAGTGGGGAGGGATAAATTAGGGGTATGGGATTAATAGATACACACCTCTATATGTAAAACAGATAAACAGGTATTTATTGTGCAGGGAACTGTATTTAATATCTTGTAATAACCTGTAGTGGAAAACAGTCTGAAAAAGTGTGTGTGTGTACACACACACACACACACACACACACAACAAAGAGCTGAAAGTAATGCAACTGAAAGCCAGGTGTGAAAACTAGAGGCCTTCCTGGTTGCATGAAGCTCTCATCTACAGTGACAAGGCAGAGAAAGCTGAGAACCTAGACCATGAGGATTAAGCACCCAGCAAAGGCAGGTCTCATGCCAAGGTCAGGCCCTGGATGGGATGGAGGCAGATGGGCCATGATGAAGATTTTGACCCCAGCTTCCTGTGGACCTTCCAAGCCTGGAGAAGTGGCCCATCCCCAAACCCACTGGAAGAGCCAACACTCCCAGCCTTCTGGAACACACCACACAGAAGCCTGCCCCTGAGAAGAGCGTAGGTTCCCTCCTGGGTCACTAGGCCTATCACTGGCTGAACTCAGTACATAGGGGTTAGGGACGCTAAGGAATTACATGCCACAGAAGACCTGCAGGCCCTCGCCGGCGTCCGGGAACTGAACTCTAAGCGTGCTTGATCAAGGGACCAGAATATAAAACTGGGTGAAGAAAAGTCTGTTGGCTTGGGAGGGCTCTTTTGAGATGCAGCATCTAACATCTTAAGGATTCTGGGTCACACTCACTATTAGAAAAGTGGAACTTTGAGGATTGCCAGGATAGGAGGTGGGGAAAGCAAAAGGCTTTAGGATGAACTGTGCGGACCTGGAAATAACCAGATACATCCCACCTCTTCTGGGGAGAGACACGCTGCCCAGCTGTGGGGAGTGACAGCTTCCAGCCGGCAGCACCTTGGGGCCTGGCTGGGCTGCCGGGTGCTGCTTGGCCTGGGGTCATACTCTGCCCGCCCTGCCCGGGGCAACCTGCACTGTGACTCAGCATGGAAATGCAGCCCAACAGAGGACCCTCTGATAACAGTAACTGCCCCAGAGCAGCACACCAGGGCAGCCAGTGCCCTGGGCTGGCTCACAGCATCTAACATCTTAAGGATTCTGGGTCACACTCACTATTAGAAAAGTGGAACTTTGAGGATTGCCAGGATAGGAGGTGGGGAAAGCAAAAGGCTTTAGGATGAACTGTGCGGACCTGGAAATAACCAGATACATCCCACCTCTTCTGGGGAGAGACACGCTGCCCAGCTGTGGGGAGTGACAGCTTCCAGCCGGCAGCACCTTGGGGCCTGGCTGGGCTGCCGGGTGCTGCTTGGCCTGGGGTCATACTCTGCCCGCCCTGCCCGGGGCAACCTGCACTGTGACTCAGCATGGAAATGCAGCCCAACAGAGGACCCTCTGATAACAGTAACTGCCCCAGAGCAGCACACCAGGGCAGCCAGTGCCCTGGGCTGGCTCAGACTGCCGCCTGTGCCCAACTCGGGGGCTGCCTTTTCCCTCGTAAACTCTTGCCATCCAGGTTCCACTGAGCAGCATGGAAATGCAGCCCAACAGAGGATCCTCTGATAACAGTAACTGCCCCAGAGCAGCACACCAGGGCAGCCAGTGCCCTGGGCTGGCTCAGACTGCCGCCTCTGCCCAACTCGGGGGCTGCCTTTTCCCTCGTAAACTCTTGCCATCCAGGTTCCACTGAGCATCCGCTTCTGCACTGTGACCTGCATACCATGCTCCTGGTTTTTAAAGACTCGGAATGTTCAAGAGGTCAGTTCACTGCTAAATGCTCTATAGATCATATGCAACCATATCAAAATCTCCAAATATTGATCTTTATGCAATATTTTTTACACTATAACACATTTATTTCCCAAGAGTATTTCCCATATTAAGTTTTTAAAAGTAGGAAGTTAACAAATGTTCTGTGGGGCTGTATTTAAGGATTGACAGATTTGGAGGAGAAATGCTTTATATACTATGCAATATGTGTGTGTGTATATATATATATATATTCAGGACAAAGGCAATTATTTAAAAAAATAAAATAGACAAAAAGATATAAACACCATAGAATGGTATTCTGAATTTATTAGGAAATGCAAAGGGTGAGGAATTATCAAGACACTCTTGAAGAAACAGGAGGTAGGTGGGCTTGCTCTACCAGATATGAAAACAGTATAAAGCTACAGAAATGAAGACAATGTGGTTTGGATACAAATACATGAGTAGAAAACAGACACAGCTCCTTTTTGAATGCTTGACTTGGGGCTGGTGTATGGGGATGATCTGGAGGGATGATGTGGGGTGGGAGGTGGGAGGGGGGTTCATGTTCGGGAGTTAGTGTAAAAAAATAAATAAAAAAAATTTAAAAAAATTAAAGAATTTCTGGCATCCTCAAACTTGCCTACTTGCTTTTCTCAGTTTTTTTAGGTCATACAAAGCAAGTTTTTTAAGGTGTACCAAATGATGACTTAACGTGCATACACATTGTGAAATGATTACAATTAATACGTTCATCACCTTACCTTTTTGGGGAGGAGTGAGAACACTAAAGATCCACTCTCTTAGCTGATTCTGAGTGCTCAGTGCAGTGTTGTTAACTGGAGTTAACATGCTGTAGTTAGATCTTTACAACTTCATCATCTTATAACTGAAAGTTTGTGCCCTCTGACCAACCTCTCCCCATCTCCCCCACTCCCCAGCCCCCGACAACCACCATTCTACTCTCTGGTTCTAGGAGTTTGACTTTAGATTCCACATGTAAGTGAGATCACAGTGTGGTTGTCTTTCTGCATCCAGCTAGTTTCTCTTCGCATTGTGTCCTCTGGGTGCTCCCGTGTTGTCTTGCCTTTCAGCCCTTTCTCACATCTGCCCTTCCCATCTCCCCTGGCCAATTACGCGTATGAGCCGTGCACAGGCACCTCCGTGCGTCTGCCTTTGCCTCTGGCTTTCTGACCTCCTGCAACCTCTCTCGGAGGGCAAGCGCTGCTTTGCTGAGTCTGCATCTCTGCTGGCAGTCCTCACACTGATCTTGACAGGAAGCTGGGTGTCCTGGGTCCTGAGTCAGCAGAGTGGAAAGGAAATGAAGGCCACAGAGCAGTCAGAGAGGAAGCTGCCAACCTACAGGCAGAACTGACACTTCTCTGTAGGTCTGGAGGAGAGTCCAGTCCTGATTCCAAAACACGGCTCCTGAAACTGGCTCTCGGGTCAGCCAACCCTGAGCAAGTCTTCTGGCTCTCTCTGCAGTCATTTGCCCAGATATAAAGTGAGAATGGCTGTGTGAGGATCTCAGGCATCAACAGCCATGGCCTGGATAGAAAAAGTATGCACAAGGGCTAGTGCTAACTCCTTTCAAAGATTTCTAAGTGGGGAGTTAAAAAAATACCCATCTATTTTCTTCCTGCCTTTCCTCTCCCATGTTCCGGTTAAGAACTGATATCAAAAGAGCAAACAAAAAAACCCTGAAACACCCTAGTAACCTATATTTTGGCATTTTGCAGTTGAATCAAGATTTCTTTCATGGAAAAGTGGCACTTATATAGGATAATGTGTTTAAGGACATTTCCTTCTGCCCAAGTCGCGAAATCTCCCAGTGACCACCAGGGAGCCGATATCTGATGCAAAAGTAAGAGAGTTTTTATTACCAAGCTCGAGCTGGGGCTCCCACTGTTACCAACACAGTGGCTAAGGAGAGGAGCCTCGAACTCTGGGTTTCATTGCTTATATAGGGTATTCGCGCGTGAAAAATTCGAAAAACGGGAGTTTCCGGGTTGGGAGTACCTTCTGTGGAAGGGTTAGGTGTTGGGTTCTGATTGGTTTTCATTTCCTGGGCTTAATTCAAATTTCCTGGGCAGGTCATAAATCCTGAACGTAAAGTCAGGAGATCCTGATCTGGGATCTGATTGGCTCGAAGGTGGTAGGGTGAGGTCAGGGGATTTCCAAAGACTTTCCTCAGAACTCTAAAATGGAGTCTTTTTTAACAAAATGGGGTGGCTTAGGTTCTTCACTTCCTTGACCTGATTGTAACTGGCAATTGTATTTAGGGCCCACAAGTCCAACTCCCCTATTTCTAGTCACTGAAGGTTCAAAGTGGGGCTTTTTCATATGCACAGATAGCAGGAAGTACCCGTTCAGTGATGAGCTCTCATGTGGAGCCTGGTCTGTGGAAGCGTTAGGATGTCAGGATGCACTGGGAAAGCTTGAGCTCAAAGCTGGGTGACCCAGGCTTCAGTCTGGATGAGACCCTGGGCTGATTACTTCGCTTTCCTGCCTGTTAGATAGGCGCATTAGATTAAAATGGTGTTTAAAGTTCCTTCAGTTCAATAATTAAGGATTCCTTATGTCACCCCTGGAGAAGGCAATGGCAACCCACTCCAGTACTCTTGCCTGGAGAATCCCATGGATGGAGGAGCCTGGTGGGCTGCAATTCATGGGGGTCGCTAAGAGACGGACACGACTGAGCGACTTCACTTTCACTTTTCTCTTTCATGCACTGGAGAAGGAAATGGCAACCCACTCCAGTGTTCTTGCCTGGAGAATCCCAGGGACGGGGGAGCCTGCTGGGCTGCCGTCTATGGGGTCACACAGAGTCGGACACGACTGACGTGACTCAGCAGCAGCAGCAGCAACGTCACCCGCGAAATAAAAAGGAGTCACGAGGGTCTGGGCTAAGAACCCGCCCGGGAAAAAATAGGCCCTTAAGGTCCTTTTTTTTTAAAGTGTGTTTTTAAATTACAAGTCGAATTTCACTTTCCGGAAAACAAACAACCCTTAAGCATTTTCTGTTCTGTTTAGTTTAATCTTTCTCCCCAGCAGATAGCTCTTCAGTGAAGGGCTTGGGCGAGGTTTCTCACACTTTACACCTACAGGCCAGTTTACATACCAGAAGGGACGCCTGGATTTTACCGAAGGTTGCTGCCAAGAGAGAAGGCGACACTTTAAAGGGACTTGCGTGGATCCCTGGCGCCACTTCTGACGCCGCGGGGCTGGTCCAGCATGAGGACGGTGACACGCGCAGAGCTGAAATGGGTTCCACGTTCATGACCAAGGACTTGGCCTCCTGCCCTGTCATATGTTATGAAACAAGCATGTGTTGCTCTCGATGTGTTTGTATTGGACAGGCATTCTGCAGTGCTTGGGTCTAGACTCGGAGACCCCGCGATCACCCCCGCCCCCCACGACCCCCGACCCCGACCCCCGCGCTGCCTTGTCAGTTCTTCGATCGGTATCTTGCCCACCCCTCTGCTGTGTTTCTAGAGAACAGCTGAGGCTACACGGGTGTGACGTCCTGGGAGCAGGCGAGGCCCTCCACCGCGGCTTAAACTCTTCAAAGGGCTTCGAGTTCAGATCTAATTGGTATTCTGCAAAACCTGCAAATGCACACCAGTTTTAGATTTGGGAATTATCAGCACAGGCAAGGTCCTCCATCGTGAAATTCTCCGGAGTAGGGTGGAGCAGACTTCCGTAAAGCAAATTCCAGTCTCCCCAGCCTTCTGTGAAAACATTTGTACCCAAAGAGGAGTCCCTTCCAGCTCTCAGATGCAGTAGTAGAACCATTTTTCTCTAAATGAAGTGCTTTGTTAACCAGCTTGCCTGTACCTTCGGAAACGTCAAGTGCATAATTTGACCTCAGTTCATCTTTTTGCCCCATAAGCTTGGCTGAAAGGTCAATATCCCTGCTGATTCTCCTCACAAGGAAGAAGACTTCCAGTCACCGTGGTGTCCATGAAGATGGTTGCACAGCCATGGATCAAGTCATCAGGCGTTACTGAAATCCCTACTTGCACAGAGCTGGGCTTCTTTTCAGTGTGGCCTGCTTTATTTTTCTGGCCCTTGTGCCGTGTTTGCTCACACAACCTAGTTATATGAAGGCTTCTTTGAAGTCAGGAGCACCTCCAGCACTGCAGATGACCCCTGGAGGTGGGCGATGGCTCCTGACCCCAGACCCAGCTCTGCTTCCTGGAACTCTGCTTACAGATGAGGAAGAGGCCTCAGCCCCAGGGACCACAGAGCCAGCCGCCAGTGAATCCCACAGCTGGACATCACCCTCCTGCTCTTCCTGCCCACCCCCCGCGCTGGTTCAGGCCCTCTTGTCCTTTCCTCCCGTCTTTCCCTTTTCCCCGTTTCCCGTATCTTCCTTTTTCCCTCTTCAGATGGAGTCGTACTCAGTTAAGCAGAGGCCGTAGCTGTATTTCCCCTCGCGTCCTGGCGTCCATGCGGTCCTTTTCATTTTCTTCTCTTTGCCAGCAGCACTTGTCTCCACTCCAGCGTCCTCGACCACCTGCCCAACAGCCTGTCCTTTATGCCGCTGGGCAGCGCCAGCACTGTCACTGGAGTCATGGTGGCAGGACTTTCCTTATAGAGGACACATCTCACCTGAGACCACAGGCTTGTTACATGTCCCGATTACCATTCTCTTCCTCTCTAGTTTTTGGATGGAACTTGACAGCCCAGACTGCAATGCACAGCCTCTCCTGAAGCTAGAAGTCACCTTGAAAAAAAGGATATTACTGGAACTGTTGTGCAGTGTACAGAAAGTGTCCTTAAATGGGGGCATGGATGCCTTTCTTTGTTCTTCCCAGTTTCTGCTATCAGAATGGAGATGTGCTGTGTGGAGCTTGAGTCCCCAGCTTGGATCACGAGACCCCAGGCAGCACACATGGGAGGGGTGTAGCAAGACACGGTCTGAACCTCCCTCCAGACCAGCCCTGGACTGACCGCCTGCCCAGTTGTGTTACCCGAGGGAGAAACTAAACTTCTACCACATTTGAGCCACTATTGTTTTTTACAGATACATATCCAGAGGTACATTCTAACATCGGAATTTATGAATGCATGTTGCACATGTCACATTTATCTGACACAGCAGAGGATGGGCCTTGCCAAGAGGACAAGCAGAAGGTAAGGTATACTAATGACTCCAAGTCATTCTGACAAGTTTTCAGCTTTACTGACGCCTTTGGTGTCACAAGTGACATCCAATAATGGCTTTAGTGATGAAAGACGAAAGATATTTTAAGTTTCCTCATCTTTTTCTGGGGGGTAGGAGGCTGGTAATTACAGACTTAGCAGCAAATTGCAAACATAGTAACAGGAGTTCCATTTGACCTTTACCCGCATTCCCCAGATGTTAACGCTAGCACATTCATGTTATCATTGCTTGTCTATCAATTCTTTTTTTTATTGCATATTTTTAAAGCTTTATTAAATAATTTTATTTCTAAAATTGCAATATAATCAATGAAGCAGTAGTTAAAAATATACATGAAAAACCGTGATTTTGAATCTAAAATGTAAGCTTGCCTTTTCACATCTCTAGATTATCTGCAATTATAGAAATGAAACCAGTATTTTAACATACATTTAATNATTGCATATTTTTAAAGCTTTATTAAATAATTTTATTTCTAAAATTGCAATATAATCAATGAAGCAGTAGTTAAAAATATACATGAAAAACCGTGATTTTGAATCTAAAATGTAAGCTTGCCTTTTCACATCTCTAGATTATCTGCAATTATAGAAATGAAACCAGTATTTTAACATACATTTAATAGTATTTTTTCATAACTCTTAGAATTCTTGCAAATTCAAATTCTATGGGGCAGACAATGACAGATACTTTCACCCATGATGGGTAGTCTTTTATAAAAGAAACATATTTAGTGAATAAAGTAAAAATAAAAATGAGTAGAAACAGTCTCTTTCAGGCTAAATATATTAACAAATTGGCTATTTCTTTAATTTATAAAGGGTTCATTCAGTGTGTTATATCAATTCTTGTCTGAAACGTTTGAGAATGGGTTGCAGAGGCACTGCCCCTCTACCCACGAACATTTTCAGTGGGTGTTTCCTAAAGACAAGGGCTTATGTGCAAAGCAACCACAGGGAGACAAGCAAAATTCACCCTCATACAATACTACTAGCTAACCTACAGGCTTTCTTCAGATTTTACCAATTGGCCCAATAATGTCCTTTAATACCCCAAAAGACAAAGAAGAGAAAACCCCAAATTATATGTTGCAATCGGTTCTGGTGTCTCCCTAGTCCTTTCCAACCTGCAGAAATCCCTGCCCTGCCCTGCTTCCTGGCCATGGCATTTTTGAGGGGTCGGTTATTTTATGGCACGTCCTTCCATTTGGGTACTTCTCATGCTTTTCTCACAAGTAGGTTCGTTTTTTGTGTTTTTGTGCCAGAATCGTCCAGAAGTACTGCTGTGTGTCTCAGTGTGTCGTTTCACGAGGCATATATGGAGGCCACTGTCTCATTACTGGGGAAGTTGATGGTGATTGTGGGTTGGAATGGTGTCTGCTCTGAAGTTATTCTTCTTGTAAAATTAATAAGTACCTTTGAAAAAGGGCCCTTGGACCCAATTCCAGTATGTGTGTGTGTTTAGACTTCCCACACCAACAGGCAATTCTTAGACACCAGTGGGGTGTCCAGGAATTCAACTCAACTCTGACACTTACTTAGAAATAGAATCAGGCTCATCCCACAAGATGGGCCTCCACTTCAGATGCGAGTCACAAGCACAGGTTATTTTTACCTGTGCTTCTGACCAACTGACTACAAATCAGAGGCTCCCACAACCTCTCCTTGGGTTTGATTAAGTTTTTAGAATGGCTCACAGAACTCAGGAAAACTTGTTTGCTCACCAGACTACAAAAAGGGTATTAAAGGATATGAACCAGCCACTAGATGAGATACACAGCATGAGGTATGGGAAGGGGTCCCTCCACTCACACATCTCCCCGTGTTCACCAGCCCAGAAACTCCCCAAACCCTCTCCTGTGGGGTTTTTTTGGAGGCGTCCTTAGACATGATTGATTAAATCGTTGGCCATTGGTGATTCATTCCACCTGCAGCCCCCTACCACTGAGACAGGGGTGATACTGAAGTTCCAACCCTCTAATATCATGGTTGGTTTTCCTGGCAACTGATGCCCACTCGTGGGTGGGATCCAAGAGTCACTTTCTCCAAAGTGTTTTCAGGAGCTGAGGAAAGACCAAACATCATCCCACTGCTCTTATAGCTCAAGAAATCCCAAATATTTGGGGAGCAGGGAGCCAGAACTGTAGATGAAGTCCAAATATATGAGAAATACATATTTGAGTCATCCGAATGATCAAATACTTATCTCTGTTAAATCATGATGTCACAATCTTGTGGAAAGACACTTTGAGACTGTGTAGTTGTTTAGTCACTAAGTCATGTCCAACCCTGTGACCCAATGGACTGTAGCTTGCAAAGCTCCTCTGTAGAGTTATCCAGACTAGAATACTGGAGTGGGTTGCCATTCCCTTCACCAGAGGATCTTCCTGGCCCAGGGTTAAACCTGTGTCTCCTGCACTGCAGGTGGATTCCTTGCCACTGAGCCACCTGGGAAACCTGACTGGGTAGATAACCTGCTAATTCTTCAACTTTCACCCACTAACTTGAGCTTCCAAGCTTCCATTACTTGCATGAAGAAAATATTACTTTAATGGCTGCCCAATAGTGATATGGTAACACTTTTTCTCTCATATTCTTTCCAAAAGAGGATTGAAATTATTTATTTTAAAAGTTTTTAGTTTGTTTAACATGGGTTTGATTCCTGGGTAAGGAGGATCCTCTGAAGAAGGGCATGGCAACCCACTCCTGTATTCTTGCTTGGAGAATCCCATGGACAGAGGAACATGGAGGGCTATAGTCCACAGGGTCGCAAAGAGCTGGACACGACTGAAACGACTTAGCAGGAGCTGCTTTATTGGCATGTGAGGGTTGGAATTTATAAGATGAAAGCAAGAACCCAGGTCACCGTCACAGTGAACACTATAAATAAAAATAACTTACTCTTAAGCAGTCTCTGGGGGCCCAGAGCATGTGTGTGGCGCCATGCCGGGCCACGGATTCAAAAGGAAAAGAGACGCACCCGGATCCTCAGGGAGCACGCTGTTTTCGGCGTAGGGGCAGAAATGTGAGCATGTATTTTCTGCAGCGCAGCAAGGGGCGTTGCAGCTGTAGAACCAGGTACCCCGTGTGGCAGGGCTGGGTTCCTCCTGAGGAACCTGGAGTGGAATGAGCGCACTTGATTTGCTGTCATAAAGCCACGTTGCACACACTGATTTTTCTGTAGGGCAACAGACCCTCTGGAAGGCGAGAACTTGAGCCCTGGCAATCACTGTTTTGACTGACGAACGTGGGAGCGCAGCCAGGGCGAGACTACCGCACAGGATTACGGGAGCCGCAGGAGAGGAAGACCCACCTACGTGAAGCGGCCTCCGTGTCCTAAGACCCTCGCGGTCCTGGCTCCCTGCTCGTGGGGGTCTCAGCCCTTTTTATGTCAAACGTGAATACACCCATATTCCATCAGTTGGTGTGTATGCGTGTTAGTTTCAGATGAGTTGGTTTTCATTGTCTCGTGACATAATATATTTTGTCAGCTTTTGATTTATTTCAAATCTTCACAGTTTAAACCCAATACATTTTTTTTAGGTCTCAAAAAAAAAAAAACAAACAAACAAAAACACTTTTTGTAGATTCTCACAAAGCTCCTAGGCCCTAGGAACTGCATCTGAAGTAACTGGTCAATTATTTTTAAGTTGCAAGAAGTTTTATTTGTCTCGGAGACAAATATCTCTGACTTAATCAAACTTCTTTTCAAAAAAACTTTATCGAGATACAGTTTACATACCATAACATTCATCCATTTAAAGTATAGGATTCAGTGGTCTTCAGCACATTCACAGAGTTGTGTGACCAACACCACTCTCTAATTTTAGAGCGTCTCATCTCTGCAGAAAGAAACCTTGTAGCCTCTTAAAGCCACTCCCCACCCCTCCCCTGGTCCCTGGAAACCGCCAGACTACTGTTTGTCCCTGTGGATTTGCCTCTTGTGGACATTTCGCGTAAACGGGAAGCATGTGACGCCTGGCCTTCTACGCTGTCTCCTTTCAACCCGCCTAATGCTCCGGTTCCTCCCTGCTGCAGCCGGTGTCGGAGCCTCGTCCCTTTTCACTGTGACCAGCGCGTCAGACTGCGTGGAAATTGCACAGTCTATTTATCCATTCACCAGTTGACAGGCAATTGGCTTGTGCCAGGTTTTGGCTATTGTGAACAACAGTGCTGTGAAGATCTTGTGCAAGTCTTTGTATGGACATTTTTTTTAAGAGTGAAATCGCTGTGTCATGTGGGAACATTATGAGATGTTGCCAAACTGTCCAGTGGTTGCACCATTTTACATTCCAGCAGTGAATGAGGGGTTCCATTTCTCTGCATCCTCACCAACACTAGCTATTGTCTTTTCTATTCTAGTCCTCCTAGTAGGTATAAAGTGGTATCTCATTTTGATTTTATTTGCATTTGCCTAATGACTGATGATGTAGAACATCTTTTCACGTGATTAGTGACCATTTGTATGTCTTCATTGATAACTGTTTCTTCAAATCCTTTGCCCATTTTTAAAAATGGAAATATTTGTTTTCTTCTTAGGCTGTAAAAGTTCTTTCTTTGTATATTCTGGATAAAAGTCCCTTATCAGTTATGTAATATGCTAGTTTTTTCTGTGCTGTGAGTTATCTTTTCACTTTCTGGATGATGTCATTTGAAGTGTAAAAGTTTTTAACTTTGATAAAGTCCAATTTGTGGATTTTCCCTTTTATCATTTGTGCATTTGATATCATATCTAAGAAATTGTTGCCCAACCCTAATCATATTTATCCCCTTTTCCTCTAAGACTTTTATAACCCTAACTCTCACATTTAAGTCTATTTGCCATTTTGAGTTAATGTTTGTGTATGGGATAAGATATGAATTCCACTTAATTCTTTTCAAATGAATTTTAAAAAATATTTGCTTATTCATTTGACTACACCAGAGCTTAGTCGCAGCACATGAAATCTTTGCTGCAGCATGTGGGATCCAGTACCCCCACCAGGGGTGGAAACTGGGCCCACTGTGTGAGGAGCACAGAGTCTAGCTGCTGAACCACCAAGGAAGTCCCTCAACTTAACTCTTTTAAATGTGGCTATTCAGTTGTCCCAGCAACATTTGTTGAAAAGACTACTGTTTCCCTCATTGACTTGTCTTAGCTCCTGAATTTCACAATAGTTCTGAGACCTTGCTGTTGTTGCCCATCCGCTAGGTCCTGGCCAACTCTTTGCAACCCCACGAACTACAGCACAGCAGGCTTCCCTGTCCTTCACCATCTCCTGGATTTTGCTCAAACTCACGTCCATTGAGTTGGTGATGCCATCCTATCCTTTGTCCATCTCATCCTTTGTCACCATCTTATCGTCTGTCGTCCCCTTCTCCTCCTGCCCTCAATCTCTCCCAGCATCAGGGTCTTTTCCAATGAGTTTCCTCTTTGCATCAGGTGGCCAAAGTATTGGAGTTTCAGCTTCAGCATCAGTTCTTCCAATGAAGATGCAGAGCTGATCTCCTTTAGGATGGACTGGTTGGATCTCCTTGCAGTCCAAGGGACTCTCAAGAGTCTTCTCCAACACCACAGTTCAAAAGCATCAATTATTTGGTACTCAGCCTTCTTTATGGTCGAACTCACATCCATGCATGATACTGGAAAAACCATAGCTTTGACTATAGGGACCTTTGTTGACAAAGTAATGTCTCTGCTTTTTAATATGCTGTCTAGGTTGGTCACAGCTTTTCTTTCAATGAGCAAACATCTTAATTTCGTGGCTGCAGTCACCATCTGCAGTGATTTTGGAGCCCAAGAAAATAAAGTCTGTCATTGTTTCCATTGTTTCCCCATCTATTTGCCATGAAATGATGGGACCGGATGCCATGATCTTCATTTTTTGAAAAATGAGTTTTAAGCCAGATTTTTCACTCTGCTCTTTCACCTTCACCAGGATGCTCTCTAGTTCCTCTTTGCTTTCTGTCATAAGGGTGGTATCATCTGTATATCTGAAGTTATCGATATTTCTCCCGGCAGTTTTGATTCCAGCTTGTGCTTCATCCAGCTGGACATTTCATATGATGTAATCTGCATATAAGTTAAATAAGCAGGGTGACAATATACAGCCTTGATGTACTCCTTTCCCTATTTGGAACCAGTCCATTGTTCCATTTTCGGTTCTAACTGTTGCTTCTTGACCTGCATACAAGTTTCTCAGGAGGCAGATAATGTGGTCTGGGATTCCAATCTCTTTAAGAATTTTCCACAATTTGTTGTGATCCAAACAGTCAAAGGCTTTGGTGTAGTCAATGAAGCAGAAGTAGATGTTTTTGTGGAATTCTCTCACTTTTTCTGTGATCCAGTGGATGTTGGCAATTTGATCTCTGGTTCCTCTGCCTTTTCTAAATCCAGCTTGAACTTCTGGAAGTTCTCAGTTCACATACTGTTGAAACCTGGCTTGGAGAATTTTGAGTATTACTTTCCTAGTGTGTGAAATGAGGCAGTGATCAAAATGATTCCCAAGAAAAAGAAATGCAGACAGGCAAAATGATTGTCTGAGGAGGGCTTAGCTGAGAAAAGAAGGGAAGCCAAAGGGAAAGGAGAAAAGGAGAGCCATATCCTTCTGAATGCAAAGGTCCAAAGAACAGCAAGGAGAGAGAAGAAACCTTCTTAATTGAGCAATGCAGATAAATAGAGGAAAACAACAGAATGGGAAAGACTAGAGATCTCTTCAAGAAAATAGAGATACCAAGGGAACGTTTTGTACAAAGATGGGCACAATAAAGGACAGCAACAGTATGGACTTAACAGAAGCAGAAGATATTAAGAAGAGGTGGCAAGAATACACAGAAGAACTGTACAGAAAAAGACCTTAATGATCTAGTTAACCAAGATCATGTGATCACTCAGCTAGAGTCATACATCCTGGAGTGCTAAGTCAAGTGGGCCATAGGAAGCATCACTAAGAACAAAACTAGTGGAGCTGATGGAATTCCAGCTGAGCTATTTCAAATCCTAAAAGATGATGCTGTTAAAGTGCTGCACTCAATATGCCAGCAAAATTGGAAAACTCAGCAGTGGCCACAGGACTGGAAAAGGTCAGTTTTCATTCCAATCCCCAAGAAAGGCAATGCCAAAGAATACGCAAACTACCGCATAATTGCACTCATTTCATATGATAGCACAAGTAGGAACGGCTACTATAAAAGATTGGAAAGGTGACAGCTCAGAGCAATTAAGATTTGGGCATTCACTGAAATGCGTACTAAGCGCCCGGCGGCTGTGAGAGCTGGCGGCGCACTAAGCGCGGCTGAGAGGAGCTACCCCACATCCGAGGTCAGGGGCAGCGGCCTAGAGTGCCAGGCTGTGATGGCGCAGGAATGGCCGAGCGGAGCTACCCTGTGTCCAAGGTCAGGGGCGGCAGCTGAGAGGAGCTACCCTGCGTCTGAGGTCAGTGGCAGCCAGGAAGAGACACCCCACATCCGAGGTCAGGGCAGCGGCCAGAAGGAGCTACTCCACGTCCGAGGTCAGTGGCAGCGGGGAGGAGACACCCCACATCCGAGATCAGGGGCGACCGGGAGAAGCCACCTCGCGCCCGAGACCAGGGGCAGTGACCCTGAGAAGCCACCCCGAGCCCGAGGCCAGGGCCGGTGGCCGGGAGGAGCAACCCGAGGAACGGTGACTGGGCAGGCACAGGAGGGCCTAGAGGAGCCATCCCACGTTGAAGGTCAGGAACGGTGATGGTAAGGAGATACCCCTTGTCCAAGGTAAGGAGCAGCGGCTGTGATTTGCTGGAGCAGCCATGAAGAGATATCCCACTCCCAAGGTAAGAGAAACCCAAGTAAGATAGTAGGTGTTGCAAGAGGGCATCAGAGGGGAGGCACACTGAAACCATACTCACAGAAAACTAGTCAGTCTAATCACACTAGGACCACAGCCTTGTCTAACTCAATGAAACCAAGCCATGCCTGCAAGGCAACCCAAGGCGGGCGGGTCATGGTGGAGAGGTCTGACAGAACTGGTCCACTGGATAAGGGAATGGCAAGCCACTTCAGTATTCTTGCCTTGAGAACCCCATGAACAGTATGAAAGGGCAAAATGATAGGATACCAAAAGAGGAACTCCCCAGGTCATTAGGTGCCCAATATGCTACTGGAGATCAGTGGAGAAATAACTCCAGAAAGAATGAAGGGATGGAGCCAAAGCAAAAACAATACCCAGTTGTGCATGTGACTGGTGATAGAAGCAAGATCTGATGCTGTAAAGAGCAATATTGCATAGGAACCTGGAATGTCAGGTCCATGAATCAAGGCAAATTGGAAGTGGTCAAACAAGAGATGGCAAGGGTGAACGTCGACATTCTAGGAATCAGCGAACTAAAATGGACTGGAATGGGTGAATTTAATTCAGATGACGATTATATCTACTACTGCAGGCAGGAATCCCTCAGAAGAAATGGAGTAGCCATCATGGTCAACAAAAGAGTCTGAAATGCAGTACTTGGATGCAATCTAAAAAACGACAGAATGATCTCTGTTCATTTCCAAGGCAAACCATTCAATATCACAGTTATCCAAGTCTATGCCCCAACCAGTAA
>SJYX01000114.1:55928-75973 GCA_006410675.1 Oreotragus oreotragus
ATGAAATTAGAAGACGCTTACTCCTTGGAAGAAACGTTATGACCAACCTAGATAGTATATTCAAAAGCAGAGACATGACTTTGCTGACTAAGTAAGGTCCGCCTAGTCAAGGCTATAGTTTTTCCTGTGGTCATGTATGGAAGAAGGCTGAGCACCGAAGAATTGATGCTTCTGAACTGTGGTGTTGGACTCTTGAGAGTCCCTTGGACTGCAAGGAGATCCAACCAGTCCATTCTGAAGGAGATCAGCCCTGGGTGTTCTTTGGAAGGAATGATGCTAAAGCTGAAACTCCAGTACTTTGGTCACCTCATGTGAAGAGTCAACTCATTGGAAGACTGTGATGCTGGGAGGGATTGGGGGCAGGAGGAGAAGGGGACGACCGAGGACGAGATGGCTGGATGGCATCACGGACTGGATGGACGTGAGTGTGAGTGAACTCCGGGGGATGGTGATGAACATGGAGACCTGGCGTGCTGCTATTCATGGGGTCTCAAAGAGTCGGACACTACTGTGCTACTGAACTGAACTGAAGAAAACTAGTAAGAAAATGAACGATTATTCTACCTTTCTGCAAATCCCTTTAATGTCTGAGGGAACAGGAGATGGCTGGATGCTAACAATAACCGCTGCGCACTTGATCTCTGTGCTGACACATATCACATAGCCGCTGGAAGAATGGAGTTGCAGTCTTACCGTAAACATGCTTTAGCTTCATGGAGCCTTAAAAGTGTCGCAGGAATCCTTGGGAATCCCCCCAGTCTCCCTCTGAGCAGTGGTGGTCTAAGCAGCTCTTGCTGGCTCCACCAGGGACTTGCAGGATCTTAGTTCCCTGAGCAGGGATCAAACCCAGAAGCGGAAGTGTGGAACGCTGACCACTGGAATTCCCGTAAATCCCTCTTGATTGGGTTTACTCCCCGGAGTGACGATCCTGTGATTGATAATACCTCCTCAGGGTTGATGCATCTGTTCCTTCCAGGCCTCCTCCCCTCCCAGAACCTCCCCCACATTCTCCTCCATTAGGTCCTTGCTTGACTCCCTCTCACTTCACTTAAGGCTCCAGCAACAATTTCATATCCACTGAGAAACCCTCTTGCACCACGTGGTAACTGTTTCCTTCCACAGGATTTATTACCATCCTACACTTTTTATTTTTTAGATCAGTTTGCTGTTTAAGAATGTAAGCTTCACATGGGCAGGTGTTTTGTTCTATTTACCAGTACAGGCATTCAGTAAATATTTGTGAAATGAATACACGAGTAAATGAATGTGGGTGATGACATAAGGATACTCTAGAACATACTCCAACTGATGTGAAAATGAGTCATTTTCCAGAAAGTATAAGAATGGTTGCTGGAAGCTGGGGTAAGGGGTAAGGGGGAGTTATACCTTATTTGATATAGAATTTCAATTGGGAAAAATGAAAAAATTCTGGAGATGGATATGTGGTGATGGTTATACAACAATGTGAATGGACTTGATGCTGTAGAACTGTACACTTGGTTAAAATCGTAAGTCTTTTATCACAAGTAAAAAAATAAGCTATTCAGAAGCACTGGTATTGTATTACAAGAAACAAATTGCTTGTAATACAGTCACACATGAGGGAGCACCTATACATCTACTAAAACACTTTATTTTCATCATCAGCAAAGCCTTGGCTCAGTCGTTGGTTGGATTCATTTGCAAAAATTTCCAAACACAGTCACTTCTTCTTCACATCAGAGTCAGCTGGGGAAGGGTAGATCATCTATTTGAATGAAAGCAGGGGGAAAACTGCATTAAACAGCGTCATACTATGACAGATATAAAAATCACAGTTTGGGGACGCACACACACGCAGGCATGCACACACACATAGGCACGCACCCACACATGCACACACACACACAACACACGGAGGGTTAGGAAACAGCCTGTCCATTTTGGCTGCAGAGGCAGGGATTTTGATTTCCTTGGCTTCAGCGCTGTGCTTGGAGTGGGGCCATCAGGAGAAACTGAGCAAGTCCAGGGGTCCATCGACCTTGGGCTGCATCCATCAAGGACACAAAAAACAGGCCGTCCGGCCCTCTCCCCCTAGGGGCACAGACGAAAGTGTCGTTGATACTGAAGCTGTGAAAGCTTCAGAAGGTCCCGGGGAGGAAGCTTGGCATGAGCGGCGAAGCGCTCTGACCCGACCCGTCGGAGCGCCGGGTGGGCGCGCTCCGGACCGCGCGCTGCCTCGCGGGGAGAAAGGGGCAGCCGGCCCGCAGGCTCCGCGCGGTAGGCCCCCCAGCGTCTGCGGGGTCCCTCAAGAGGGCGCCGCCTGTGGAAAAAGGCTCGAGGTGTATGTGGAAGGGGAAGTCGAGGTAACCGTGCGCTGCCGAACCAGGCCGGGGAGACACGCCAGTCGTGGCGGGGCCGTTCCCCGGCTCGGCCGGCCTTCGGGCGCTCAGCCCCCAGCCCTCGGCGACCCCGGGCCGCCGCTCGCCCGGCCTGCCCGCCCTTCCCCGCCCCCGGGGCCTGCGCAGATGGAGGCCAGGTAATTGCCGACCTCCCTTCGCGCTGTCTGCCTGTGGGGGCAACGTCTCCTGCAGCCGCAGCGGGCGTTCAGCACTCGTGGGCGCGTCCGGAGCGCGCCCGCGCCGGCCTGGCGGGGGAGAAAGCCGGCGGGAGGGCGCCGGCGGAGGGCTCTGCGGCCTCGCGGCTTCTCTCGCCGGCCCCCTGCGTCCCCTGACCGCGCGCGCAGCGAGAACCGCCGCTGCAGACGGTTTCCCTCCGACGGGCGCCCGCGCGGGGCCCCGGAGCCTCCCCCGACCGTCGCCGCGCCCGCCTCAGGCCCCGTCTGGCGCTTCCGCCTGTGGCCCAGGCTGCGGGTGGGGCGCGGCCTCCGCTTTCTGCTTCCGCTTAAACCGTCCCTCCGGCCGCCTCAGCGAGCGTGGCCCGTGTTGCTCACGCCAGCCGCCGCTGTGGAAAACGGCCGAGACGGTCGTCCTTGGGAGAGACTCGGCAAGTTCCTTGGGAAGAACGGAGCTCATCCCAAGAAACAGGGCAGAGCTGGGGCTAGTACAGTCATCTCTAGGTTCCACAGAAATCCGTTTCTTGGCTTTTTCTATTATTATTAAGACTTTCAACAAAAACTTTTGGACCCTTTTTAAAGTTTTTATTGAATTTGTTACAATATTGTTTCTGTTTTATGTTTTGGCTTTTTGGTTCCAAGGCATGTGGGTTTTTAGCTCCTTGACCAGGGATGGAACCCACATACCCTGCATGGCGAAGTCTCAAGCCCTGGACCGTCAGGGATGTCAGCATCTATCTTTAGACATATCTCTGTGGTCCCTAACTGCCTAAATATTGAATTTTCTTCACATAAACACTATGCTGTACAGAGGAGTCCTGGCCTCTTTACAACTTAGTTTCGAGTTGCTTCCTCAGAAATCTCACCTCATGGTGGAGGTCCGTGGGTGGGCTGCAAGGAACCCCAGAATGTGACACTGAGAAAGTTCCAGTTGCTCTGGAGGATGGTCTAATAGCAGAGAATACTGCGAGGAGATGCTGGTGAGACTGAAGCCCAGCAGAGAAGTGTGCGGGGAGAGTGAGCTGACTCTGCCACAGGGGCAGCACCTCCAGGGGTGACACACACACACACCCACGGGCGGCTGTCCCCTGAAGGCCTGCACGCCCAGTACTTGCCCAGACTCAAAAAGCCTGCAGTCAGCGACAGAGATATCAGTGGTTTAATGGATCTTAAGGGTCCTGGAGAACACCCTACCGTGGGCTGCAGACGGCAGGTGGGACACGGGAGCAGCCTTTGCTACTTGGGAGAGGAGAGGGCAGTGACCAATTAAAGTGGCGACTGATGTCAAGTTGGCACAGCAGTTAGCAGAGAAAACAGCGAAGGAGGCCCCTCGCCCCGCCCCGTTGGCCCTCTGATGGGCTGCCACAGTGGAGGTAGTTCTGATCTGAAGATCTGGATGGTCACTAGCTGCAGCAGGGGCAAAGATGTAGGCGTTTATTGACTAGGCTCTTCAGTTAAGAGGGGCAGCCAGCCAGGTGAGCAGGGCACACATGAGCCAGGGAGTGGTCGAGCAGGAAAACAGCCGTCTCTGTGGCCTGATCTCACACACACAGGCGCGCAATTGCACATGCACGCGTGCGCGTGCACACGCACACAGACACACACACACTGCTGCAGATGGGAGGAGGGGGCATCTTCAGATCATCGTGTCTCGGGCTATGATCTCTCGAGGTGTTACTCCAGGAATGGGAATGAAGGAAAGAGGGCAGGAGGAGGGCTTAAAAGTCAAGGAAGGTCCTGGTTTTCCCCCACCCCTGCCTATCAGGTATGGGCCCTTAAACATTCTTCCTGGGCTTCTGGTGAGCCCCCTTGGCCTGAATGGGACCCTGAGTATGTTTTTCGCTCTGTCCTTCCCCTGACACACAGGGCTTCATCCTGGGAAGGTAAGACTAAGAAGCACATCAGAATCCCCCTCAAGGGACCAGGTAGCCACTGCAGGAGGTGCCTTCTTGCATCACATCCTGGGTCTCCCTGCGGGGCCTGACTCTTGTCACAGTGCAGGAGGGACAGCCCCAGCTCTGCCCACCAACAGCAGGGCACTGACCACACGAGGGTGGCACAATTCACAGCATCCTCTGCCCCTCCCCCGACTAGCACCTTCACAATTCCTTTCAGCCTTCCCACCAGCGGAAGTCACCCTTATCCTCATCGGAGTTCCCCACCCCCACCTCCCCTCCTTGCCTCTGTCATCTCAGTCAGAGGATGTGAACTTTCTGGTGGACCTTTAAGCTGTTCTTGACATTGAAGAGAAGTGATCCCCTGAGTCACAGTCTATCAGGTTCAATGAAGCCCAACCCTCAGAGTGTAGCCTATTTGGAGATGAAGTCGGTAAAGAGGTGGTTAGTTTAAATGAGGTCCTAATCCAACATGCCTGGTGTCTTTCAAACAGAGGGAGGGCCTCCTGGGTCAGAGGCATAACTGTGTGAAGTGGCAGCAAGAGGCCTCAGAAGAAACCGACCCTGCAGTCACCATGACCTTGGACTTCCAGCCTCCAGACCTGTGAGAAGATGGATTTCTGTTGGAACCACCGAGTCTGGTATTTTCTGATTGCACCCTGAGCAAACAAGTACATAGTCCCACAGTCCTCACTGGGCCCAGGGGCCTCTGGACTTCATCTTGGGGCAACATATACACATGTGCACACACGTACATACACACACATTGGGTGGGCAAGAGGTTGTCTATTGAGGTGGAGGGGCTGATAAAAGAACTGTGGAAGCAGTGCTCTCTGTCCATTGTCCATGAGACACCTAGACAGCGAGGTGAGCCCTTGATTTCCTGCTGGGAATGGGGACATCCACCCCAACCCTGGTCTGGGGCCCACCTTGAAGCTGAGCCGACCTTGTGGGTCTGTCCTTCTGCCTCCTTTCCTCCTGTTCTCCACCTGGGAGGGATCCCGTTGTCCTTCCAGGTCACAGAGGGAATTTCCCCAGGGCCCAGCCCTGCCTCTCTGGGGACCCTGCTTTATTCCTGGGGCTGCCCTAACAAAAGGGACTGGTCCCAAAGCTCTGGGCGACTCAACCCCTCTGCGCTGGGCCCCGGCGACTACAGAAGGAGAAAACAGCGGGTTCCTGTAGCTGTGAGAGGGATCAGAGAGCTTGCTCAATGCCCGTCCCGCTTTTCCTAGCCTTTTTGCTCAGTCCCTCAGTCGTATACGACTCTTCGTGACTCCGTGGACTGTAGCCTGCCAGACTTCTCTGTCCATGGGATTTTCCAGGCAAGAATACTGGCGTGGGTTGCCACTGTCTATTCCAGGGGATCTTCCCAACCCAGGGATTGAACCCACGTCTCTTGTATCTCCCGCAGTGGCAGGCGGATTCTTGAGCACTGCGCCACGTGGGAAGCCCTTTTCCTTGGGAGAACGGATTTGATCTTTCTTACAGCGAAGGTGGTAGGAGAGCTAGCTGGGAGCAGAGTGCAGAGCTGCCCTCTAGTGGCTCCTCAGGGCCAGGCCGGCTTCTCCAGGAAGTCATGTCTTGTGTTCGTGGGTTCTAAGTCCCCTCAGTCATGTCTGACTCTTGGTGACCCTATGGACTGTAGACTGCCAGACTCCTCTATCCATGGGATTTTCCAGGCAGAAATGCTGGAGTGGATTGCTATGCGCCCAGGAAGATCCACGGCATCTTCCCAACCCAGGGATCAAACCCACATCTGCATTTTCTGCATTGGTAAGTGGATTCCCTGGTGGCTCAGAGGTTAAAACGTCTGCCTCCAATGTGGGAGACCCAGGTTCGATCCCTGGGTCGGGAAGATCCCCTGGAGAAGGAAATGGTAACCCACTCCAGTACTCTTGCCTGGAGAATCCCATGGATGGAGAAGCCTGGTAAGCTACAGTCCATGGGGTCGCAAAGAGTCGGACACGACTGAGCGACTTCACCCAGCTCCACCTGGGAAGCCCAAGTCATGTTTTAAGAGTTCCTTAAAAAATAAATAAAAACTTAAAAAATTAACTATTGGAGAGAATATTTATTTCTCTCTTTCCTTCCTTTTCCCCCCTATACTGCTGAGGAATAGAGGAAGGAGACGGGAAAGCAGAGAAACAAGATGGGAGGGGTATACTACATGTTAAATAAAGGCAAAGTTAAACATTCCCATAAAAGAATCACTAGTTTACTTGTTCTGTGACACTTCAAGTTTGGCACCTTTTAGCAAACTAGCTAGAAATTCAGCTTGGTAACTGTATCAAGTATTATTTTACTGGGATAGGTTATTTTATTTAATTCTTATATAAAACCTAGACAGAGGCACTTTTATTTTTATCATCATCATCATCCCCATAGAAATGAGGAAATGAGTAAGGAGAGGTAACCCGACTTACTTGGGGGTGCCGAGCTGTTGAGTCTGAAATTGGGATCCTGTCCAAGTTTTGGGCACAGGACCACATGTTAACCCCTCTGTTGAGCCAACCAGCAGTGAGACTTAGGGTTCTCAGGACCCTCCTGTCCTCTGGGCTTACCAGTATTCCCTCATCTGTGTCTCGGGTCCATTCTCCATACCCATCAGACATGGAGGGAGGCACAAGGTGATTTTTACTCCGCACAGTCCAATAAGTAACCTGTGACCTTAGGTCATTGGACCAAATTATAATAATTGTAAAGAAATAAAGGCCAGGGAAATGTTTCATTGGCAGAAATTTTTCTGGCAGAAAAGACAGCTATTTCCAAAGATTGTGAACCACCCTCTGATCTCCTTTGTTTCAAGTCATTTAAAACAGCCTGCCAAAGGGAAGTAACCAACTCAGAATGCTACCACACATACCCATTAATTCCACAAGTATGTATTTTGCATCCAAAGAATAAAGAGCTGATTGTGTTTCCAGGCACTGTTCTGAACTCCAGGGACCCAGTAGGGAGCAGCAGCAGTAAGGACAAAGGACAGGGGACAGTTGATGCTCAGATAAAGAAGGAGGCATGTAGTCATTTCAGACAGTGGCAGATGACACGACTGGAATAAATCTAGGAAGTGGGACACAGAGGCTCTCAGGACCACCTTAACCAGAGAGGCCAGGGAAGTCCTTTGAGACATGGCATTCGACAGAGACCCAAGTGGGAACAAAGAGCCCAAGGAGAGCCAACTGGGCCAAGATCTGGGGAACAGTCTCAGAAGAGAGACATGAGCATGTGAGAGATGCTGACCCAGGAGGAGTCAACATGTTAGAGATGTGCAAGGAGGAATGAGTTGACAGTTGAAAATATCCACCTAGATATTCAGGTAGAAATGAGCTGTTGCCTGGAGTCTGAGGTTCAAGAGAGAACCTTGAACAACCTTGAAGCAAGGTAGAAGATGGTGACTTGAAAGTCATCAACCTAGACGTATGTCTAGTGCCAAGGGATTGGATGAGAGCCTCTTGGGAGAGAGTCTGGGTGGAGAAGTGGAGACGGCTGCGGAGAAATCCGGGCCCTCCATTCAGAGCCACTGGTCTGATGATGTTGCTGGAGAAACAGCCACTGAGACAGAGTGTGATGGTGACTCTGGCAGAGAAGCCAAGAAGAGGCTTCAACAAGGCAGCTGAGCCAAATGCTCCTGAGAAACCAAGTAAGATGGGAGCAGGACACCTGGCCATTGGATATGACATGCTAGAGGGCACGGATGTCCTCCAAAAGGCCTCTTTGGAAATTGGCAGAGATGAAGGACAGGTCACAGGGCACACAGGAGAGAAAAGGGGAGAAGCAGACACAGCGAACAAGACTAGAGGAAATGTTTGTGTCCAAGTCTTCCCCACTCCCTAGACCCTTCCTCCTCTTGTTGTTCAGTTGCTCAGTCGCGTCTGACTCTTTGACTCCTCTGCCCCTGGAATTTTCCAGGCAAGAACACTGGAGTGGGCTGCCATTTCCTACTCCAGGAGATCTTCCGGACCCAGTGACGGGACGAACCCGTGTCTCTTGTGTCCCATACGTTGGTGGGCAGATCCTTAACCACTAGTGCCACCTGGGAAGACCCCCTCATCCTCATACCTCTCAGATCCTAAAGAGTAGGGAGGGGTCTGCATTTGCTGTTTACCATCCTTTACAATCCCAAGAACTCAGTATTTTATTAAAAGTAAGATATGTTGATCACTAGGAAGATTTACTAATGGCTTAAAATGAGTGTGATCACGTGGAAAGTACCAATTGTCTTAACCTGGGTTCTCTAGAAAACACAGCCTGAGGCAGAAGCTTTGTGCTACCAGTGTGTTAGGGAGTAGGATTTCAGGGGGTGGGAGTGAGGGACCAGGGCAGGGAGGCTCAAAAGGAGGAGAAGGCACTACCAGGAGGAAGATGCAGCAGCATCCCTGTCGCTGCCCACTGTCTCCATTGCAATACTGGAGTATGACACCAGAAGGACCATTTGCTCATTGTTAATGAGACGTTACCTGTCATCCACGTGACTAGCCCTTCCTCTCCTGGTAGGCAGACATATACAGTATCAGAGAAAGCATTGTATGTATGTGTGTATATATTATTTCTCATTAGAGTAAAATATAACAACATAAAATGTACCATTTAAACAATTTTTAAGCATAGGAAAAGTATTTAAAACTTGAAAATAGGTAAAAGAGATTGCTGAGTTTTCTTTCTGGGCAGTACTGATCCTGATTTTGTGCTATTTTGAAATTCGGTTGGTGCAGAGATTAATATATATTTCTGCCCACTAGTGATGCAAATAATACCTGTCCTAGATGTGTGTATTTTATGTTCACAGGAATTGTGATCCTATCTTCTTATTAAAAAACCCCAAAAAACCTAAGGTGAAATTCACATAAAATTAACCATAAATTCACATAAAATTTTTTACTTTAAAAGTAAAAAATTCAGTGGAAAATACTACATTCACAATGTTGTACAAACATCACATCAGTCTAGTTCCATAACATTTTATCACCCCAAAATAAAACCCCATATATACATTAAACAGTTATTTTCATTCTCTCCTTGTTCTTGTCACTGGTAACTACTAATCTGCTTTTTTCTTTCTCTTGAAATTCACCAAAGCATGTTCAGTCTATATTTTCCTGAAAACTCTAATAGTATCAGGGACGGGGGAGCCTGGTGGGTGGGCTGCCGTCTATGGGGTCGCACAGAGTCTGACACGACTGAAGCGACTTAGCAGCAGCAGCATCTAATGCTATCATTTAGATGTTTACACTATTTGGAGTTTATTCTCGTGTATGGTGTTCAGTTCAGTCCAGTTCAGTTGCTCAGTTGTGTCTGACTTTTTGCGACTGCAGCACACCAGGCCTCCCTGTCCATCACAACTCCTGGATCTTAAACTCATGTCCATCAAATCGGTGATGCCATCCAACCATCTCATCCTCTGTCGTCTCCTCCTCCCACCTTCAATCTTTCCCAGCATCAGGGTCTTTCCCAATGAGTCAGCTGTTCGCATCAGGTGTCCAAAGTATTGGAATTTCAGCTTCAGCATCAGTCCTTCCAATGAATATTCAGGACTGATTTCCTTTAGGATGGACTGGTTGGATCTCCTTGCTGTCCAAGGGACTCTCAAGAGTCTTCTCCAACACCACAGTTCAAAAGCATCAATTCTTCGACACTCAACTTTCTTTATTGTCCAACTCTCACATCCATACATGACTACAAGAAAAACCATAGTTTGACTAGACAGGCCTTTGTTGGCAAAGTAATGTCTCTGCTTTTTAATATGCTGTCTAGGTTGGCCATAATTTTTCTTCCAAGGAGCAAGCGTCTTTTAATTTCATGGCTTAGGGAGTCTTCTAATTTCATGCTGGTTGTCATCATTTAAGGAACCTCCACACTGTCCTCCATAGTGGCTGCAACCAATTTACATTCCCAGCATCGATTCCCTTTACCCCACACCCTCTCCAGCATTTATTGTTTTCAGAGTTTTGACAACGGCCATTCCAACCAGAGAGAAGTGATACCTTATTGTAGTTTTCATTTGCATTCCTAAATATTATTTTGGGCTGTTGGCATCTTCACATGTGCTTTTTTTTTTTTTTTTAAAGGATGTGAGTTAACCTCACTTCTTGAAATTAGTCTCTCGAATGACTGCCCCGTTTTGAATTCTTTTTCGGTGACCACACCTAAGATATTTCTTAAGGGCGGGTGTTTTTTACTTACAGCTGTACAGGACTTGGTGGTGCCCCTCAGCACAGCTTTTAAAGTTGTTGTTACAGGAAATGGCCACAGGTGGCAGCATTTCTTCATGCGCCACACTTTGGAATTTCATTTTTATTTTATATTTGAGTTGATTTCTGATGTTGTGGGGTTTTTCTCTGTGTGCGTATAGAGAAACTTAATTCAGTATACATATATGTATATCTATTCTTTTCAGGTTTCTTTTCCCCATAAAGTTTTTTTACAGTGTGTTCAGTAGACTTCTGTGTGCTTTTTAGTAGGTTTTTTGCTTATCTATAGGATACATATTAATGTGTATATGTTAATTGCAAATTCTTCTTGTGTCCCTCTGCTCTAACACTTTTTTTGGATAATCATGAGTAGGTTTTCTAAGTTAGTGAGTCTATTTTTCTTCTGTAAATGAGTTCATTTGTATAAATTTGTAGATCCCACTTGTCAGTGATATGTCATGATATTTGTCTTTCTCTCTCTGATTTCTTTCACTTAGTATGATAATCACTTGCTCTGTGCGTGCTGCTGCCAATGGCATTATTTCGTTCTGTTTTATGGATGAGTAGTATTCCTGTGGAGAGGTGTACCACTTAGTCTTACTTTTCTGTGGATGGACGTTTTGGTTGATCCTATGTATTGGCTATTGTAAATTGTGCTGTCCTGAAAACAGATTGTCAACTTAAAAAAATAGTCAAACCTAGAAGTTGAGGGTCAGTTCTCCAGGGTTACTTGAGATGCTGTCTCCCAGGTGTGAGGTCCTAAGAATTCCCACCAAATAAAACATAAACACAAATTCTAGGTTGTAATTATTTTTTAAGTCAAGAAGTGCATGCTTCGGTTTGAATTATGATTATTTCCAGATCTAAGCCCAGAAGTGGGGTTGCTGGGTCATATGGTTCCTCTCCTTTTGTTTTGTAAGGAACCTCCATGCAGTTTTCCACAGTTCTGCAGCCATTTACATCCCCACCAAGAGTGTAGGAGGGTTCCCTTTTCCCTATTCCCTCTTCAGCACTTATTCTCGATAGATCTTTCTGATGATTGCCGTTCTGACCAGTATGAGTTGATGCCTCATTGTAGTTTTGATTGCTATTGATTTACTATTTAGTGAGTTGGAGTATTTTTCCAGGTGTTTTTGATCTTATACCGTGTGAGTGCAATTTATCTCTTGAAATTGGCTTCTTGAAAGTCTGCCCTATCGTAAATTCCATTCTGATGATTTACCCCAGGACGTTACTTGAGGGCAGGTGTCATTTAGAGCCCCAAAGGTCTTGTGAATATCAAAAGCCCATCAGCACTGATTTTAAAGTTAAGGAAAGCAGAAACAAGGAGACAGCATTTCTTCCTGCCTTGTTGCTTGGGCAACCAGAGCCTTAGGCAAATCCTGTTCCTGCATTGTCAGTTAAAGGTGGAATGTGCCAGAAGTAACACCCAAGGCTGGTGTTAAGGAACTTCTTCCCCCTTCCCCTTTATCCCTAGGACACATCTCAATTTCTGCAAGACTACTACTATATGCAGGTCAGGAAGCAACAGTTAGAACTAGACAGGGAAAAACAGACTGGTTCCAAATAGGAAAAGGAGTACCTCAAAGCTGTATATTGTCACCCTGCTTATTTAACTTATATACAGTGTACATCATGAGAAATGCTGGACTGGATGAAGCACAAGCTGAAATCAAGATTGCCGGGAGAAATATCAATAACCTCAGATATGCAGATGACACCACCCTTATGGCAGAACTGAACAGAAAGTGAAGAGGAACTAAAAAGCCTCTTGATGAAAGTGGAAGAGGAGAGTGAAAAAGTTGGCTTAAAGCTCAACATTCAGAAAACCGCGATCATGGTATCTGGTCCCATCACTTCATGGGAAATAGATGGGGAAACAGTGGAAACAGTGTCAGACTTTATTTTTTGGACTCCAAAATCACTACAGATGGTGACTGCAGCCATGAAATTAAAAGACGCTTACTCCTTGGAAGGAAAGTTATGACCAACCTAGATAACATATTGAAAAGCAGAGACATTACTTTGCCAACAAAGGTCTGTCTAGTCAGTTCAGTTCAGTCGCTCAGTCGTGTCCGACTCTTTGCGACCCCATGAATCGCAGCACGCCAGGCCTCCCTGTTCATCACCATCTCCCGGAGTTCACTCACTATGTTTTTTCCAGTGGTCATGTATGGATGTGAGAGTTGGACTGTGAAGAAAGCTGAGCACCGAAGAACTGATGCTTTTGAACTGTGGTGTTGGAGAAGACTCTTGAGAGTCCCTTGGAATGCAAGGAGATCCAACCAGTCCATTCTAAAGGAGATCAGTCCTGGGTGTTCTTTGGAAGGACTGATGCTAAAGCTGAAACTCCAGTACTTTGGCCACCTCACGTGAAGAGTTAACTCATTGGAAAAGACTCTGATGCTGGGAGGGATTGGGGGCAGGAGGAGAAGGGGATGACAGAGGATGAGATGGCTGGATGGCATCACTGACTCGATGGATGTGAATTTGAGTGAACTCTGGGAGTTGGTGATGGACAGGGAGGCCTGGCATGCTGCGATTCATGGGGTCGCAAAGAGTCGGACACGACTGAACGACTGAACAGAACTGAACTGTGTGGAGGGTGCAGTCATCTGCATTTGGGGTGACCCTGAGGCTGGAGGCTGGAAGTGGGAACCCCTCCAGCAGACTTGGAGCCCAGGGAACTTTTCAAAGCTCTTCCAGCCCAGAGGCTCTGCTGTGCTTTGGGTGCAGCAGGCTTGGTTTCTCTGCAATAAGGCCTGCTGCTGCTGCTGCTAAGTCACTTCAGTCGTGTCCGACTCTGTGTAACCCCATAGACGGCAGCCCACCAGGCTCCCCCATCCCTGGGATTCTCCAGGCAAGAATACTGGAGTGGGTTGCCATTTCCTTCTCCAATGCATGAAAGAGAAAAGTGAAAGTGAAGTCGCTCAGTCTGTCCGACTGTCAGCGACCCCATGGACTGCAGCCCACCAGGCTACTCCGTCCATTGGATTTTCCAGGCAAGAGTACTGGGGTGGGGTGCCATTGCCTTCCCCGGCAATAAGTCCTGCTACTGTCTAAAGAATGCAGGCTCAGGAAGAGGGCAACAGTCGCTCCAGGTACATTGGAGGCACCTGCCTGGCACAAATCTCCCAGGTTTTAAAAAAAATCTTTTAAAAGTCTATTTATTTTTAAATTGAAGGATAACTGCTTTACATAATTTTGTTGTTTCCTGTCTAACATCAACATGAATCAGACATAGGTTTACGTATGTCCCCTTCCTCTTGAACTTCCCACCCACCTCCCTCCCCATCCCACCCCTTTAGGTTGATACAGAGCCCCTGTTCGAGTTCCCTGAGACATACAGCACATTTCCAGTTTACATATGGTAATAAATTTCCATGTTATTCTCTCCATACATCTCACTCTCTCCTCCCCTCTCCATGTCCATAAGTCTGTCTCTATCTTTCTCCATTGCTGCCTTGCAAATAAATTCATCGGTACTATCTTTCTAGATTCTGTATATATGCATTAGTATACGATACTTATCTTTCTTTTTCCGACTTACTTTATTCTATATAATAGGCTCTAGGTTCATCCACCTCATTAGAACGGATTCCCAGCTCTTTTAGCGAGACGACAACCTAGCCTCAGGATGCAAGCCTGCTTAGGTTCCAGGGATGTGACAAAGCCTAGGTCATCATGGCAAGAGAGGCATAGAGTCAGCATTTTTTCCTCTTTTCATTTTCTCCTTATTATATAACTTGCATTGTCCTATATGGATGAAGTTCAGTGTTTTGAGGTTGTTTTCTTCCTTTTTGATATACAACAACATGATTCAATAATACATAGGTATATATGTTCTTTTCTGGGTTTGTTGTAGCCACACGTTCTGGGAAACAAACTCACTCAGAAGGACAATGCAGATAGTGAANAGTCAGCATTTTTTCCTCTTTTCATTTTCTCCTTATTATATAACTTGCATTGTCCTATATGGATGAAGTTCAGTGTTTTGAGGTTGTTTTCTTCCTTTTTGATATACAACAACATGATTCAATAATACATAGGTATATATGTTCTTTTCTGGGTTTGTTGTAGCCACACGTTCTGGGAAACAAACTCACTCAGAAGGACAATGCAGATAGTGAAGTGCAGTTTATTACACCGGCGGGCCCAAGGCAGAGTCTCCTCTTAGCCAAGGACCCTGACCAGCATTTGTGAAAATCTTAAATACCCCATGTGTACGTGTCTGAACCCACCACTCCAAATTCCTTGAGACTTACATAAAACAAGTAAAATACAATCAACCCCCTCATTCACGTGCTATGTGCTCATGTGCTCAAACAGTCAAACAATTAGCTGATAATCAATAAACCCGAGGTTACACTCCAATAGATACAGAAAAATTTATGGCCTGTCTGGAGGAAGGGGTGATTAGTGTATGTTTTCTCTGAGGCGATGAGTAACCTAGATACGATCTTCAAGGTTCCCCTGTCTGGAGGGGGTCTTATCCTTCTGTTGTTGTTTTCATAGGCACTAAACACAGAGTTCAGAGTCCATTGGAAAGGCGGCTGAGCATGATCAGCATGAACAGGCATAAGATGGAGTCCAGGCCCTATGAATTCCTTCTTCAGGTTCTTTTCCAATATAGGTTATTGCTGCTGCTGCTGCTGCTAAGTCGCTTCAGTCGTGTCTGACTCTGTGCAACCCCATAGACGGCAGCCCACCAGGCTTCTCTGTCCCTGGGATTCTCCAGGCAAGAACACTGGAGTGGGATGCCATTTCCTTCTCCAATGCATGAAAGTGAAAAATGAAAGTGAAGTCGCTCAGTCGTGTCCGAGTCTTCGCAACCCCGTGGACTGCAGCCCACTGGGCACCTCCGTCCATGGGATTTTCCAGGCAAGAGTACTGGAGTGGTTTGCCATTGTCTTCTCTGATCCTGGACATTATTGTAGTTCTAAGGTTTTTTTTTTTTTTTTTAAAAAAACCTCCATACTGTTCTTTCCAGCCAATTACCAATTTACAGTCCCAAGGACTGTAGGAGGATTCCCTTCTCCTCACAGCAGCTCAAGCTTTATTGCTGGAGAATTTTTGAGATGGCCATTCTAACAGGTGTGAGGTGATACCTCATTGGACATCTAATTTGCAGTTTTGTAATAAGCAGTGATGCTATCTTTTCATGTGCTTCATGGCCATTTGTATGTTTTCTACATGAAAATGTCCATTTTGAACTGTGGCCCATTTTTGTGTGTGTGTGGTTGGATTTTGTTATTGTTTAATATTTAGCAGCATGTGTTTGTATGTTTTGGAGATGGAGTCTTTGTAGGTATCTTCATTTTCAAATATTGTAATTTCCCATTTTGAGTCTTGCCTTTTTCCTTCAGGGTTTCCTAGATGTTCAAATGCTTTTCAGGTTAATTAAATCTCAGTTTATGTTAGGTTTACTTTGCAGTATTCTAAGATGTGGATCCAAAAGAACTCACTGTAATTCACATCAAAGCATGTTCTGCCTGTATTTCCCTCAAGTATTTCATAGTATCCATCCTGATGTTTAGGTATTTATACTATTTGGAGTTTATTTTAGGTATGGTGGTAGGAGTATTCTAATTTCATGCTGGTTTTCATTGTTTAGGGAACCTCCACCTTATCCTCCATAATGATTGTGAACAGTTGACATCCCCTGTATCCATGGAGGAGGGTTCCCTTTTCTCAACACCCTCTGTAGCTCTTTGTAGCTTTGGTTTGCATTTTTCTAATATTTAGTGCTGTTGGCCTCTATTCATGTGATTTTTCTTCAAAGGGTGTAAGTTAAACGTACCTTTTGACCTTGGCTTCTTGAAGGATTGTCAAAATTTCAATTCTTTTTTGGTGACTCCGCTTATGACATTATTTGAGGGCAAATGTTTTTCACTTTGAGCCCCATAGGCCTTGTGAATCTTCAGTGCCCATCAGCACAGCTTTTAAAGTTGTTGTTATGGGAAATGGCCACAAGGTGGAAGCATTTCTTCATGTCCCATCAGTTCTGTTCAGTTCAATTCAGTCACTCAGTCGTGTCAGACTCTCTGCGACCCCATGAATCGCAGCACGCCAGGCCTCCCTGTCCATCACCATCTCCCGGAGTTCACTCAGACTCACGTCCATCGAGTCCGTGATGCCATCCAGCCATCTCGTCCTCGGTCGTCCCCTTCTCCTCCTGCCCCCAATCCCTCCTAGCATCAGTCTTTTCCAATGAGTCAACTCTTCACATGAGGCGGCCAAAGTACTGGAGTTTCAGCTTTAGCATCATTCCTTCCAAAGAAATCCCAGGGTTGATCTCCTTCAGAATGGAATGGTTGGATCTCCTTGCAGTCCAAGGGACTCTCAAGAGTTTTCTCCAACACCACAGTTCAAAAGCATCAATTCTTCGGCGCTCAGCTTTCTTCACGGTCCAACTCTCACATCCATACATGTCCCATAGTTGTTTTTTTTTTAAAGACTTGATTTCCTTGTGCTTTTTGCAGGCGGNGTCCAAGGGACTCTCAAGAGTTTTCTCCAACACCACAGTTCAAAAGCATCAATTCTTCGGCGCTCAGCTCTCTTCACGGTCCAACTCTCACATCCATACATGTCCCATAGTTGTTTTTTTTTTAAAGACTTGATTTCCTTGTGCTTTTTGCAGGCGGGTGTACAGGGACCCGCTTCATTTATCCATAGACATTTATCTATTCTTTTTCAGTTTCTTTTTCCCAGAGAGGTTTTTACAATGTATTCAGTAGACTTCCCTGTGCTACTCAGTAGGTTCTTTTTCATTATCTTTTGGATATATATTAATATGTATATATTAATTTCAAAGTCCTCATGTATCCCTCCTCCTTAATACTCAATGGTAAAGAGTCTGCCTGCAATGCAGGAGACCCAGGTTCAGTCCCTGGGTCAGGAAGATCACCTGGAGATGGAAATGGCAATCACTCCAGAATTGTTGCCTGGAAAATTCCATGGACAGAGGGGCCTGGCGGGCTACAGTCCATGGTGTTGCAAAGAGTTGGACAGGAGTGAGTGAGTTACACACACACAATACTTTTTTGAATAAATCTAAGTTGTTTTTCTAACTTTGTGAGTCTATTTCTGCTGTGTAAATGAGCTCATTTGTATGAATTTATAAATCCCAGTTTTCAGTGATACGTCATGATATTTATCTTTCTCTCTCTGACTTCACTTACTATGCTGAGGAGATGAATGGCCGACTTTCGTCTCCATGAGGGGCTCCAGCAGAGTCAGACTGTGGGTCATCCTCAGTGTAACAACGATGTTTCCCCAAACACAGAAAGTTCCATGGGACCCGTCCTGACAGCTGGCCCTCAGGGGAACCAGGTCCTCTACTGTGGAATAGATTCTACTGGAAAATTGATATAATACTCAATGCCCCCAGTCATATGGTTGGGCTTTCCTTATTGTAGAATGAGAGTTGGCCCAGGGTGCAGGCAGTGGGAGGGTGACCAGTTGTGGGGGGCCCAGCAGGGAGGGGAGTAGGGCTGGAGCAGGTCAGGAAGCATGGGGGTGGAGTCAGGGTGGGAGCATCCATCTGCTGGAGTCATCAAGGTGTTCTTGCAGAGCTGGATGCACCCTGCAGGTCCTGGGTGGCATCTCCCCTCTCTCCCAGCTCAGTATCATCTCACAGGCTCCACAGGAGCTGGATCATCCAGGAAGCCACACACTGACTGGCCTGTGCAGGCTGAGGTTAGTCCCCAGAAGGGCAGGTGAGGGTTGCTCCGCCCCAGGTACCAGGCCGTTTCTGTTAAACCCCCAGCCGGCCCTTTGGCACTCTGGCCCGTGTGGACAGCCTGCCACCTGGGTCTCCTGATTGAGCCCACACATGTCAGGTCCCCTCTGGGGGGTTGGCTTTCTCCCCGGCTCCTAGCCTCTCCCCTCCGGGACCTCCCTGGACCCCAGTCCTCTCCTGAGAAACCCCCTCTTCCTCCCACAGCCAGGCCCTGCCCCGCCCCAGTGTCCCCTGCACGGCACCCCTCAGAGGCCCCTGCACCTCCAGACCGGCCCCTCTCCTGTGACACCCCCGTTGGCCCTGCCTCCCAGGGGGTGTTTGCATTCTCACTGGCAAGTGTGCCTTTCTGGGTGATGGCGTCCTCGTTCCATCCCCTGAACGTGCAGATTGGGGGTGGGGAGCTGAGGCGAAAAGAGAGGAGGAAGTGTAGCAGAGCTCAGTGAGCTCCGCCCTTAGCAGGGCAGCCATTGCTGTGTATCATCACCCTGCCCCGGTAGGGCAGGTCCTGCTCAGCCATTGGTTGGTGCCTGGGGGATGGCGCCCACTGGCAACCAACAGTCAGTGAGCTGCTATTAGTAGTCCTGCTTAGTCATTGGACAGTGTAGCAGTAAGCCCCACCCACAAGCAACAGTCGGTTAAGGAGTGACAGAGGAGTCGGATGAGTGGTGGTCCTGAGGTGGAGGAGAGTGAGGTAAGAGGACTCCAGAGCCCTCGCCAAGACCACCCCGCAGCCGAGGCCGAGGCCTTGAGGAGTGCTAAACCTGGCCTCCATGCTGGTCTCTGTGAGCCCGTAGCAGTGGCCATCTGCCCGGGTTGCAGTCTGAGAGACCTGGTCTCTCCCCCTTTGGGTGGCTGAGGGCCAGCTGGGTTGGCTGCCTGGCTGCCTCAGCGGTAACAGCTGGGCAGGCTATGGAGACTGGCTCTGAGGGAGCTGTGAGCTGAGCTCTGCTTCTTCTTAGCCAGGGCCGGGACCCTGTGACAGCTGTGCCCTGGGACCTTGCCCTTTCTTGTCAGGACAGAGAATAACATCGTTTGGTAGCAATTTTCAGGAACATCATCACCAGACTATGTGACCTCAGGAACAAAGGATCTGACAGCAAGAATTCTGCAACAACTAACCACTCCCCTCCCTCACCTTTTGTTTTTAAAGAGGCTTGCTGAAAACTTTTAGTAACTTTGGTGTTGTGGGCATGAGCTACCCATCTCCTCGCATGGCCTGTAACAAACCTTTCTCTGCCCCAGACTCCAATGTTTTAGTATTGTTTGGCCTTACTAAGCTTTACAGTAAGATGATGCTGTGAAAGTGCTGCACTCAATATACCAGCAAATCTGGAAAACTCAGCAGTGGCCACAGGACTGGAAAAGGTCAGTTTTCATTCCAATCTTAAAGAAAGGCAATGCCAAAGAATGTTCAAACTACCGCACAATTGCACTCATCTCACACACTAGCAAAGTTATGCTCAAAATCCTCCAAGCCAGGCTTCAACATTACATGAACCATGAACTTCCAGATGTTCAAGCTGGTTTTAGAAAAGGCAAAGGAACCAGAGATCAAATTCCCAACATCCGCTGGATCATAGAAAAAGCAAGAGAGTTCCAGAAACTATGCCAAAGCCTTTGACTGTGTGGATCACAACAAATTGTGGAAAATTCTGAAAGACATGGGA
>SJYX01000114.1:76134-86733 GCA_006410675.1 Oreotragus oreotragus
TGTTCAAACTCTCACATCCATACATGACTCCTGAGAAATCTGTATGCAGATCAAGAAGAAACACAACTGGATATGGAACAACAAACTAGCTCTAAATTGGGAAAGGAGTAGGTCAAGGCTGTATATTGTCACCCTGCTTATTTAACTTATATGCAGTGTACATCATGAGAAATGCTGGACTGGATGAAGCACAAGCTGAAATCAAGATTGCCGGGAGAAATATCAATAACCTCAGATATGCAGATGACACCACTCTTATGGCAGAAAGTGAAGAACTAAAGAGCCTCTTGATGAAAGTGAAAGAGGAGAGTGAAAAAGCTGGCTTAAAGCTCGACATTCAGAAAACTAAGATCATGGCATCTGGTCCCATCACTTCATAGCAAATAGATGGGGAAATAGTGGAAACAGTGGCAAACTTTATTTTTTTGGGCTCTAAAATCACTGCAGATGGTGACTGTAGCCATGAAATTAAAAGACACTTGCTTCTTGGAAGAAAAGCTATGAATAACCTAGACAGCATATAAAAAGCAGAGACATTACTTTGCTGACAAAGGTCCATCTAGTCAAAGCTATAGTTTTTTCAGTAGTCATGTATGGATGTGAGAATTGGACTAAAAGTAAAGCTGAGCATCAAAGAATTGATGCTTTTGAACTGTGGTATTGGAGAAGACTCTTGAGAGTCCCTTGAACAGCAAGGAGATTGAACCAGTCCCTCCGAAAGGAAATCAGTCCTGAATATTCATTGGAAGGACTGATACTGAAGCTGAAACTCCAAACACTTTGGCCACCTGATGCGAAGAACTGACCCACTGGAAAAGACCCTGATGCTGGGAAAAGATTGCAGGCGGGAGGAGAAGGGGACGACAGAGGATGAAATGGTTGGAAGGCATCACTGACTCAATGGACATGAGTTTGAGTAAGCTCTGGGAGTTGGTGATGAACAGGGAAGCCTGGTGTGCTGCAGTCCATGGGGTTGCAAAGAATCAGACACAACTGAGCGACTGAGCTGAACTGAACTGTGCTTTAGGCCACAGGGACTTGCGTTATTCAGTAACAGAAGGAGGGAGATGGAGGAGAGTGGGGTGGATGCTGGCATCAGGGAAAGGCCCGGGAAGAAAGGAAAATGGACCAAAAGGGGCTCCCCAGAGGGAGGAAGGCAGGCAACGTTGGGGGGGCGGTGTGGTGCTGGGCCAGCAGGGCAGTGTGGGCAGCAGGGAGTGGACCCAGACTGCAGAGTTCAGTGCTGAGATGGTTACTTGACTGGGCTAAGGGATGCCCAGAAGGCTGGTAAAACTATTCTGTGTGTGTCTGTGGGGTTGTTTCCATAAGAGATTAGCATTTAAATTCAGAGACTCTGGAAAGGGTCGTGGTCATCAGTGAGGGTTTTGCCCAGTCCTTTGAGGGCCCGGAGACAGCAAAAAGGCAGGGTTGGGGGAAGGAGCATCGGAGGATTAGCGGGGTGACAGGGTGGAGGATGGAGCTTTTTTTCTGAGCCTGGACTTCTGTCTCCTAAAATTGCCTTTGGTTCTGCTTCTCAGGCCTTCAGGCTCAGAATGGGACTTGTGCTGCTACTGCCCCCATTCTCCTGCCTCCAGGTTTGGAGAGGAACCACACCACCAGCTTTCCCAGGCCTCCCCAGCTTGCAGATGGCACGGCAGCTTCTGGGACTTCTCAGTTTCCATCATCATGTGAGCCAATCCCACCTAAAAAATCTCTTTCTAGCCCTCCATGTGTAACCTACTGGTTCATTTTCTCTGGATTGTCTGACTCTTTGCTACCCCATGAACCCAGGCTCCTCTGTCTATGGAATTCTCCAGGCCAGAATACTGGAGTGGGTTGCCATTTCCTTCTCCAGGGGATCTTCCTGACCCAGGGACTGAACCTAGGTTGGTTGCACTGCAGGCAGATTCTTTGCTGTCTGAGCCACCAGGGAGGCCCTGTTTTCTGGAGGACATTGACTTAATAGAGATACTTTTTATTTTTATTTCTAATTGGAAGTAATTGCTTTACAATACTGAGATGGTTTCTGCCATACATCAACATGAATCAGCCCTAGGTATACACATGTTCCCTCCCTTTAACCTCCCTCCCACCTCCAATCCCATCCCATCCTGGGGTTGTCTCAGAGCACCAAGTTAGAGCTCCCCGTATCTTACAGCAAATTCCCATTGGCTGTCTATTTTTCGTATGGTGCTGTGTATGTTTCAGTGTTACTCTCTGAATTATCCCTCCCTCACCTTCCCTCGTGGTGTCTGCAAGTCTGTTCTCTATGTATGCACTTCACTGTTGCCCTGCAAATAGGTTCATCAGTACCATCTTTCCAGATTCCATATATATGTATTAATTTATAATATTTATTTTTCTCTTTCTGACTTCATTCTGTGTAATAGGCTCTAGGTTAGTTGGAACTGACTCCCATGTGTTCTTTTTTATGGCTGAGCAATATTCCATTGTGTATAGTACCACAGCTTCTTTCTCCATTCATCTGTTGAGGAATACCTAGGTTGCTTCTGTGTCTTGGCTATTGTAAATAATGCTGCAGTGAACATTGGAGTACATTTGTCTTTTGCAATTATGGTTTTCTCAGGGTACATGTCCAGTAGTGGGAGTATTGGATCATATGATAATTTATGGGGCTTCTTAGGTGGTGCTAGTGGTAAAGAACCCACCTGCTAATGTGGGAGACATAAGAGGTGCAGGTTTGATCCCTGGGTTGGAAAGATCTCCTGGAGAAGGGTATGGCAACCCACTCCAGAATTCTTACTTGGAGAATCCCATGGACAGAGGAGCCTGGTGGGCCGTGGGCCATGATCCATGGGGTCACAAAGAGTCGGACACAACTGAAGTGACTTAGCATGCACGTGTCATTTTATCAGAGGTTCAGTTACGTATTTGGTAATACCAGAAACAATTTCCTGAGGCAAGTGACATAGAAAATACAGCTATCAGTTATTAGTCATAAGTAAGAATTTAAGTCAAGAACTTCCCTTAGCTGTAGCCCAGTATATCCCCAGGTCATCTGACTTCTTTGTAACCCCATGGACGGTAGCCTTCCAGATTCCTCTGTCCATGGGATTTCCCAGACAAGGATGCTGGAGTGGGTTTTTACTGAGAAGTGCCATTCCCTTCTCCAGGGGGTCTTCCTGGATCAGGGATTGAATCCATGTCTCCTGCTTTGACAGGCAGGTTCTTTACCACTGAGCCACCAGGCTTACATAAATCATCTTACAGATATGTCTATTTCATGCTGATAATTTAATTTTGATTGTATATTAAAACTCTACCTCCCCCCTCATGTTTTGGATTCCACAATTTACCTCTTTTTATATCATGTGTTCATTAACACATTTTATAGCTATAGTTACTTTTACTACCTTTGTCCTTGAATATTTATATTAGAGTTAAATGATTAACACAAACATATTCAGCATTCAGCTCAGTTCACTCGCTCAGTCATGTCCGACGCTCTGTGACCCCATGAACCGCAGCGCACCAGGCCTCCCTGTCCATCACCAACTCCCGGAGTCCACCCAAACCCATGTCCATTGAGTCGGTGATGCCATCTAACCATCTCATCCTCTGTCGTCCCCTTCTCCTCCTGCCCCCAATCTTTCCCAGTATCAGGGTCTTTTCCAGTGAGTCAACTCTTCGCATCAGGTTGCCAAAGTATTGGAGTTTCAGCTTCAACATCATATGCTGAATTTGGCTGCATGCTTAACTTTATCTTCTTTATCTACTTGCATCCTCTGTTTTCATATAAATATCATGCCCTTTCAAGGCAACTTGAAGAACTCCTTTCAGCTTTTAGTGGTAATGAACTCCCTCTGTTTTTGATTGTTTGGAAAAGCCTCTACCTCATTTCTGAGAGAACACTTTATTCTTTGTTGGCAGTTTCTTCTTTTAGAATGTTTATTAATATTATATCATCCCACTCTCTTGGCCTGAAAGCTTCCTGCTGAGAACTCAGCTAATAGTGTTCTAGGGGTTCCCTTGTATGAGAAAGAGTTTTTTTCTGTGTTGTTGCTTTAAAAGTCTATGTTTATCTTTTATTTTAGACAGTATTGTTAGAAAATAGGGATGAGATTGTTGTGTATTGAAATTTTCAGATGACCTATGAGTTCCGTAAAGTCAGATATAAAAATTTCTCCCCAGATTTGGGAAGTTATCAGCCATTATTTCTTTAAATATACTTTCTGACCTCTTGTCTCTCTTCTTCTGAGACTCCAATACTTCTTAGATTGTTCACAGGAGTCACAGGATTTTTTTTCATTCTTCATTCTTTTACCTTTCTTCTCCTTTGGTTGAAAAATTTCAAGGTCCTATCTACGACTTCACAAGTTCTTTCTCTTGATCCATTCTGCTGTTGATGTTGTCCATTGCATTTTTAATTTCATCCATTGCATTCTTCAGTCTAAGAATGTCTACATAATTCTTTTTTTTTAAATGATTTCTTTCTTCCTGCAGAACTTTTCATTTGTTCATGTATTGTTTTCTGAGTTTTGGTGAATTGTCTTATATTAGCTCACTGAGATTCCTTAAAAGGTATTTTGAATTATTTATTGGGTAAATTGAAGATTTCCATTTCTTTGTGGTCAGTTATTAGACAGTTACTGTGCTCCACTGAGGGTGTCATGTTTCCTTAAATTTTATTTCTTTAAAGGTTTTTTACGGAAGTATAGTGGACATACAATATTGGTTTGGGGTGTACAGCATAGTGAGTCAACATTTTTATATATTATGAACTGATCACAATGATGAGTCCAGGAGCTTTTTGTCATCATAAAAAGTTACTGCAATTTTATGGACCATATTCCCTATGCTGTACACTACCTCCCTGTGACTTATTTATTTTATTCCTTGATCTTGATATTTCATATTCCTTGAAGCCCTGTGTTGCTGTCTTCACATCTGAAGAGAAGTGACCTCTTCCAGTCCTTACTGGCTGACTTCAGGAGAGAAACACCCTCTGTGAGCTGTGCTAGGAATTCTCAAATCGTTACTGTGGGGACGCCTGCTCCACACATCTTGTGGCGGACGTGGGAGCTTAGGTGCTCTCTCTGGATCCTGCAGAGCCTGGCTGACACTGTCCCTTTGCTTTCCCTAGGGGCCTGCTTGGTGGCCCATTCTGTGGTTTCTCCTAGGCCTGCCAACCCAGTTTTCTGCTCAGGCTCCCTGACAGCCTGAGTGTGTTCTCACGGCTGTCAGCGCATGCACAGGGAAGGGTGCGGGGGGGAGGCGTCAGTGGGTGCTTACCATGCAGGCTGTTCAGACCAGGAAGGTCTAGTTTAGTCCTGAATTGTCCCCTTGGGGGAGGGGCAACATGAGAAAACTCCGGCTGTTCCTCTCACCCCCTTGAATGTGCCCAGTCCCTGATTGTTTTTGTCCAGCCATGTGCTGGCACCCACTCCTGGACTCTGGGCCTCCCACAAAGGCTGTCTGGTCTGTGGGTGGCTATCCAAATTGGTTTTCTTTGGGGGAAGGTAGTAAAAATCTCCTGTTCCACCATTTTGATGTTGCTGCTCTTCCTTGTGATAGTTTTTGATGAAAACTAGACTTTTGAGTGCAATAATGTGGTAACTCTGGAAATAAGGTTCCCCCTCTTCCCTAGGGTTTGCTGTTTGTGAAAGTTACTGATACTGTTTTTGTGCTTCTAATTGTTGTGGGCAGTCCAGAGCTGAAGACCAGCTTGAGATGTAAACTTAAGATCTCACATCTTTTTTGAATCTTTCTTTTGGCTTGTGTGGTTATTTCCTATTTTCCCCTTATATACATTTGTTTTTGAGTTACTGTCCAGTGTCCTTTATGCAAAACAGGCCTAGTGCTAAAGAACTCTCTTGTTTTGCCAGCCACAGGATTCTTGGTCGACATACTTTTTCCTTCAGTGCTTTGAATAAGTCAACCCACTGTCTCCTGGTCTCCCAAGCTTTCTAATGATGAACTTGCTGATGACCTTATTGAGGTAAATATGATGAGGGTGGTCTTCTTTTCAGGAAGGCCACTAACAAGAGTCAGCAGAACTCCTTCAGCCTCCAGAGACTTTTCTTGCAAAGTCCAGAGCATCAGGGTCTTGAAATCTCCTCCAGGTGATTGACACTGAATAAATGTTACTCCTTGTCACGGAGTATGTGAGTGGACGAGACATGAGTGACTGTTTACTGGATGGTGGCTGCCGGGCAGATGAGGCGGCCAAAGCCTGTCCCAGCAGCTGGTGCCTGCTGGGCAGTGCTGCCACCAGAAGGTGTCGCCCGCAGACGAGACCTGACGCCAGAGACCCTACTTCTTGATGCTGAGCCGAGTATAAGGATCATAGACTTTCCCACTCAGTCAGCACCTTCTGTGACGGCCACTCACCTGGACGCGTGGAGCCTGGGAGTGGTTCTGTACTCGTGGGGCCTGGGTCCCTGCTCTTCATGGGACTGGACTTCTGGGAGCTGCAGCAGCGGATCCTGAGTGGGCAACACCATGTTCCCACTTTATCCCTCTCCTGAGATAGAAAAATCTCTCTGAAACAATGATAACCATTGACCCCAGCAATGAAGGGATCACTTGAAGTGAGTGAACGTGGGCCAGGAGGAGCCGCTCGGGCCATCCAGTGAGCTGCCTTGTGACAAGGACTCCCCAGGTGACAGGTGATGACCATGGACTCTGCATGTGTCCTGCATGCAGGATATACAGGGGGCTAGGAGCCTTAGGTGGGGGTCGTTCTGTCACCCTGAGGCCCTCCCCTTCTGCTGACCTCAGCACGGGTTGAGCCTCTTGGGCCCTGAGGTGGGCGCCCAGGATGAACCGCTTATCCCCGCACAGTTCTGTGAGGGGGAGGGGCAGCAACCTGGAGGGTCAGAGGTCCATGCCCTCAGCCCTGGTGAGGCCCTGGGGCTCCCCTTCCACCAGCAGGCCTGGGGCCCCAGAGAAACTGGCTGCTCTGGGTGTGTTGCCCTCCAGAAGCTACCCCGATGCTGGGCAGCCTGAGTGTCCCAGCCCCCCTCCAGCCACAGCCAGAGACAGTAGAGGTGGCTGGGAGATTCTAGAACTTTAAAGCACTTATGTTGCAGACTGCCCAACCAGAATCCTCACCACAAAGTGAGCCCAGGCCAGCCAGGCAGCAAGGTCAGGCCACACCCCCTGCATTGAGGTGGAGGGCAGGAAGACGCTGAACCCTGGGCCCCTGGAGGCCAGGGCTGGGTGCACACAGCCCAGCTCTGTGTGCACCCTGGGGGTGGTGTAGGCAGTGCACGCTGTGTGTACCCTGATGCCTGGGGAGAGAGAACACGGTCCAGGAGAACATGGGGGTGTTCTCTGCCCCAGATTCAAATCAGGAGAATGTCCCACACCACCACGGCCTTCAGAAGCATCGTATTCAAAATACCTGGCCAGCTCAGATGAAGGCCTGGCACTGCCTGGTGACAAGAGGAGAGGCCGCCCTGATGCAAGCCCACCGCTTGGTCCCATCTGGGTGGGGGCTGGACTGCCAGAGGTTGGATGGCCTTTCCTGAAGCACTTCTCCCCTCCCCACCTCTTCCCTTCCCTTTCTTCCAAGTGAGTAGGGGAGGGGACGGTCTTTCTAAAGCACCGGGAATAAACATGATGCCCCAGGAAGCTGTATCACAGATACTCTGTTTTGCGTTCTCCGTGCCTGGAACTGGGGCCGTGCATGCTCCAGTTAGAGACACATGTAGGCATGTGGCCCTTGGAGTTAATCAGAGCAACTAAACGGAAAAACGATCTAAGAAAATGATCACAGTGACTCCCGACACGGCCAGTGTGGTCGTGAAGGGGAAAGGCTTGAGTCGCATTGCAGGACCGGAATACGGAAAGTGTGTGTTAGCTTTCTGCACTCGTGTACCAGAACACTTCCAGAAGGACCGAGGTGATCTCTGAGGCCCTTAACTAGGAGAACAGAGTCCGTGAACCCAGGGGGGTGGGCAGGTGGAGAAGGCGGCGTGGGCGTGGCCGTCCCTGCGCAGCTGTCTCCTGACCGTCGCGCAGGGGGCCTTTCCACGGCGAGTTCCCCTGTTTACAACGGGTGGTGGAGCAGCCTCTCTGAGAGGCTGGACCACAGTGGAAGCTGCTGAGCAGCTCAGGTCCTGGGGATGCTCCTGTGAGCCACACGTCTCAGGGGGAAGAGTCAGGAGGAGATACAGCAGCCCAGAAGGGCAAGGGCCAAGGAAAGGGCCTTTAAAAAGCTAAGTTCCAGATTCCCAGGAACCAGGTGTTTCCATTTTAGATGGTGAGTCTGTGTGTCAGATGTCTGTCCCAGCGCTTGCACCTGGGCTCCTGGAAGCCCTGGGCAGCTGCATGTGGCCCAGGAGCCCCGTGTGCCCGGCTGTCACCACGCAGTGACGTTGCCCACGGATCCACACCGGACCAGTCAGAGAGGACCCTCCTCCAGGCCCTGAGGACGGGCTGGGAAGCAAGAGGGCTGGGACGGGGTGGGGCCCCTGCTGTGCCCATTTATCTTCCCAGTTTTGGCCCAGTGTGCGGTTAATCAGTGCTGTGCTCCTTGAAATCTGTCCACAGCTCTCATCCCCTCCTGGTGAGTCCCAGTTCCTGACTGGGGTTTCAGGGCCCTCTGTGGCTGGCCTCTGCAGGCGCGCCGTGCAGGTCCCAGTCCAGCTGGGATGATGAGATGGACCCAGTGACAGTGAAGCCAGCGGTCCAGGGACCCAGGAGGACCCAGCACAGTGTGTGCTCCCTGCAGGGGCGGGGGCAGGGCAGCTGCTTGAAGGACGTGGGTCCCCATGCATGGGTTTGACCACAGGGACTGGGGAATAGGCATCTGGGCAGGAGGAAGCTGGAGTATCTGGCGCACACAGGACTGAGGCTGGAGAGTGGGTGCTGGGCTGGCCCCCTCTCTTCCAGGACCACCCCGGCTGGCACTTTGTGCTCCGTGTCTCCAAACTGAAACACCCCTCAGTTCAGGGCTGGAAGGCAGTCGGCTCCCATGATGGACGCTGGGCACAGGAGACTGGCTGCTCCTCTATGAGCCTTGGGGCGGGCTGGCTGGGCTACGGCTGCCTCAGGTCACCCTCATTGTCCCCAGCTCTGTTCCACAGGGACTGAGGGAGCAGAGAAGCCATGAGCAGGGAATGAACATGGGCGCCTTCCCCTGGACAGGACGCCTCTGGCGGCCAATGTCCATGGGCTCTGTGGGGGCTGAGGGAAGCCTCCAGGTTCCAGCATCAGTAACTCAACCCTGCCAGTATTCTGCAAGCAAAACTCATGAAAGGCACCCGCCAGCCCAAGATTTTCAGTTGATTCCGGAATTATGAATCATTTCATGCAATTTTCTCTCTCATAAAACATGACCCCTAGGTACAGAGTGGAGCGGCTGTGAAGGAACATTGGAAGCAGTGGGGCCAAGGCATCCAGGTGGCTCCAGTAGCCTCGTGCACTTCCCAGAGCTCAGGCTGACCTTTGGCAGGTCATGTGCCCAGGACTACAGAGCTCCCACCTCCTAGCGAGGCTGGTTGTGCGACCAAGCTCTCTCTCCACGGGGAAGGGAGTGGTTTGCACAAATGCTAGAATCCGCCCTAGGAGAGAGAAGCAGACCCTCCTCCTTCTCTCTGTCCTGTGCATGGGGACGAGGCACCTCCTCTGGAGGAAAGGGCATCAGGGACAGGAGCCTCCTGGACCTGCCCTGGACTGTCCGCCTCCAGACCCAGCGTGAGGGGTGCCAACTTCCATCTGCCTCTCAGCTGTAGGGCGTTGGTTCCAGCTGCGGAGCCTTGTCCTAAGCAGGATGGCAGTGCCAGGGGGTATTTCTCATGGGTCCCTTGGGTCCGGCCGCTCCCAGGAGACAGCTGCCTGACGTTTCCAGACCCTGCTTGTGTGGGTGACAGCCGAGTTCAGCTCCAGCCCACTACCCCTCCAGGAGGCAGTTTCCAGACAGGAAGCTGGCAGTCCAGGCCCGCGACCTTTCGGCTCCACCCAGAGCCACCTGGTGGTGACGTGGACTTGGATCTGCAGCCTGGGCTTTCTACATTCTCGGCTTGTTCCCTGATCTTGGCGGGCCCTGGCAGTTACTTACCCCAGTCATCCTCACCCGGAGCGCCAGCCCCAACCTACACCAGTGCTTCCCTCTTTCCACGAGCCTGGAGCTGCTCTCCCGAGTGGAGGGCATTCCCTACATAGAGCAGGCAGGAGCCAAGGGGGCAACTGAGCCTTCACACCTGGACCCACTGTACAAACTGTGTGTGCACTCAACTCCCAGGAAGGGCAGGACTTTGGAGGGAGTGGGGTGCCACCCTCCTTTTACCCTTGTTTGGCCCAAAAGAGAAGGGCCAGAATCAGCCTGGCAGGTGCCGGAGGGGAGGGCTGGGCAAACAGCCCCTCCGCCCCTCCCCGGGAGGCCGCGCCCACCCAGAACCCCGCTCTGGGGCGCCCCGCCTAAGCCCCTTCCGCCCTCTGGTTCACGCGCTGCAGACAGGTCCCTCGTGGCGCGGGCCCCCTCCCCTGTGGCAGGGCGCTGAAGAGCTGGGCGAGGGAGTGACGCTGCTCCCCCGGGCCCTCGCTCTGCCCAGCGAACGCGGCCCTGGGGAGGGTGTGTTTTGGGGGTGGGGGTGGGGCGCACCTGCTCCTCCTGGGGGTGCAGGTCTGTGT